>JANRMT010062854.1:60821740-60836683 GCA_026402145.1 Polypterus bichir lapradei | reverse complement strand
CTATCTATCTATCTATCTATCTATCTATCTATCTATCTATCTATCTAATAGTGCTTCATCTATTTTTAGGGCTTAATCTATCTATCTATCTACAAATGCCTTTTTTAGCATCATGACCTCCATTGAACATTTTGTGCAACATTCTAGCTTAACCTTTTTTTCCTTTGCACTATTTCACAAGCAAATTAATGAGAATTACATTGGAAGCTCATATATTTAACTATATAAACAGCTAAGGCTACTCCTACTGCAGATGCTTGCTTTTCCATATTTTCAGCTCGTAAGTAACTGGCTGGCTAAAGTGGGTCAAATCATGTTAACATTCACAGTAGATGCTCCTGCAAAGAAACACGGGTTTATTCTCGCAAGACAAACAGATGGAAATGAAATCACAATATTGTTGTGGATAGTACTCCATGCCAGTCAGGGGAGAAGTAGGAAAAGCTGTTTAGATGGATAGCATTACAAGGCATCACTGCAATGAATACAGTAAGCAACACTGACAGAAGACCTGTTTAATAAAGACTTGATTAGGAATAATGCTGAAGATAAACTTCTGTGTCGGTCACAGTAGTCAAAACACAAATCAGTTGCCTATTAATACTAGTTTTACTCCTTGTGCCGCAAATCCTTCAGTTTATTACTTTTAGCATTATTTAGCTAGTCAACACATATCTAACCTTTTACTAATTAAGGTACTAAACCTAAAATGTATTATTTTGAGTGCATCTAGCTGGCCAAAAATAACCACCCATTGAAATTCAAATAAACTGACACCACCTGTATTATAAATGAATGTATAATTGTTTGAATTTCTATCACAAACATATTTTTGTCCTGATTGTCTATTGTTGCAGTTTATATTAGAACTCTAATACTGCATATTTTTTTAAAAACACTGTTGTGTTCTGCTTCAAAGTTCCTTAGCACCAGCAAAACACTTTACAGTGCAAAGACACAAAATGTACTGCATTTAGACAGGACGAGTTGCAGGTAATGGGCTACCTATTCAAATACTAAGGAAAGCAAAGAGTTTCACAGCTTAAATGAGGTCAGCTAAAACAGGCAACAGGGAAACATTTATTTCTATAGATAGTACAACATAGTAAATATAAATTATTGGTATTTATAGTAGTGAAGAGGTGCAGTGGTGAAGTTCAATCAATATCCAATATATTAATGTGGTCTGTGTATTTAATAAGCTGCTGTACTCATACACATAACCTATTTATGAAAAACTATTCTTTCATATACAGTACATTTTATTCCTGCTTATTATTATTATGTTAACATAAGGGCAAAAAGCAAACTCCACAAAGACAGCAACCAAGTATGTGGTATACAGTATAGTAGAGTAATGTATGTTAATATTAAAAACATCCATCCTAAACTGATTTGTTTTGAAGGAACCTACAATGAGTACAAGACAATAGTCCACAATCAATAAAAACAAGGTAGCATACATTAAGTCACACTCATCTCAAACACACATCATCAACTCTGGACCAGTTGAGTTGGGTCATTCAGAATGACTAACATACTTTTGTCAAGGGGACCAAGACTGGGCAAATTGCATAGTGCCACACGAATGAGATATGAGGTTGGCTTTCTGCCCATCATTTATGACAGAAGTCCTATCAGCACACCCCACCAATAACCTACTTGGAAGGGCTCCCTGTGTGAAGCAAAAAGGAAAACCAACAAGATGATGATGGATGGAATGTGTCTTTTACTGCATGTTAAGCACTCCTGACTACAGAGTAAACAATAAGGACATTGAAGATAAGAGTGAAAATGACACCTGGAATTATTATAATGAACTCTCCCAAAGGAAGAGTCAGTGTATTGAATGGTGTATTTTCTTTACTTTGTGGAGACCAGGGGGTGCACAGCTCCCCAAACACAACAGACACCAGGAAACAAGTTCAGCACAACACATGTTTATTTAGCTGTGGGAAAAGCTTTTGTCTCATTTCCCATCTGTGCAACACAGTATAATAAGCACAAGCAGTCTCTTCCTCTCTCTATCTCTCTCTCTCTCTCTTCTCTGACTCCACTCCTCCTCCGGCAAGCTTTGTCCTCCACCTCCTGACTCCGACTTCCTGAATGGAGTGAGATGGCTTCTTTTATAGAACACTCAGAAGTACCCCAGGTGTCCTGTGATCTCCTTCCGGGCATACTTCCAGGTGTGACAGCAGTCGTGCTGAGGAGAGCTCAGCCATTCCCCCTGCGCCCCCTGGCAGTGATCACGGGCCCCAGCAGTGTTGAGCTTCCATGCTCCAAACCCCTGGCACCGTATCAAGCCAGGGGGGCTACCCTCTGTCATCCTGGGGGAGGTATTGCCCCGTGCAAGCTCCATCCCCCAGCCCTTCCCTTAAGAAGAAGTTCCGGCTGACCATCACAACTTTTAAAAGAAAATCTTCCCACTAATGGGTATGCATATGGCTTGAGGGCATGTTTCTCCATAGGAATATTGTCCATATCATGATTAATAGCAGTTCATATTTTTTAACCTTTATGGCAGCCATCACCACTATTGATATATCTCAGAAGATCGGTCCTCCCCAAGTTTTACCCAATTACTCTAACTTTTCCCCAACATTCCAAAAGCATGCCCGATAATTTACTTTCCCATCTTAAGTGAACATTAGTATGTGTGAGACTGTTCCCTATGATGGATCAGCACAGAGCCCAGGCCTGGTTTCCTACTTACAGTATACATACTGTTCTTAGCAGGGCCAGATTTACACATTTCTACGCCCTAGGCCAAAGCACATAATTCTGTGCCCCTGCTCCCTTCTCAAAAAGTGTGACTGAGCAAGACAGTGCAAGCTGTAGCAAAGGGAAACGTAAATATACCGCTCAATTTATTTAATGTATATGGATGTAAATTTAAAAAACAGCATTTTATATGGCCTTTTCAAAATAATACTGACACATATGTAAATATTTGGTTGTTATTTCTTCTGTATATATGCCCCCCCTGACTGCTGCACCCTAGGCCATGGTCTAGGTTGACCTTATGGGAAATCCGACCCTGGTTCTTAGGGTAAAGTCCAGACCCTGGTATTTGATTAAGCGAGTCTGAAACTGTCTCTTCTCCATTCTCCCCACAAGCTGCATTGCTTTAAGAACAGCATCAACAACATGTTACAGACCATACCCAACTATATTTTTTCTCCTTATAAAAGGGTTCTCTTACCAGTTTTTTGAATATCTAAACTCCACAGCATAAATGAATTCAGACCATAAAATCTGATAGAGATGAGTCAGTTTTATAAGCTTTGACCTATTAAAAGTGGATAAAAATGCAGAAATACTGCAGAAATTTAAATATCTACTTTTTTTGGGGGGCAATATAAAGGTTAATGCTGCTGACTAAATGATCTGGCTTCCTGGGTTTGAATCCTGTGCCACATCACTCACTGTTTCCATGTAGTTCTCCCCATGTCTGTATGCCTTTTCTCTGGATAGTCTTTATTTTTCTCTCACATCCTAGACACGTTAGGTTAACTGGAGATCTGAAATTGGCCCCATGTGAATGTCTGCACTTATGTGTGCTCCGGGCCAGAGTTGATTCCTGCTGAGTATCGGATACATTCTGGCTCCCTGGGATGCTGAAATTGACTAAGTGAGTTTGAGAATGTTGTGCTATTCTCTGATCGGCAAAGGTCATGCAACAAGGCAATGTCCCATTGGATATTAATAAAGTATAAAAAAAAAGTATTATTTTTTGAACAGGTAGTCTGCTGTAACACCATACTGCTACCATTAACCTAAAGGATGCACCTTAAAGTTTTTTCTCCTGCATCTTAAAAATTCTCCTTTTTATCTGTATTGATTCATAAATTCTAACCATAAAATGATCATGTCATTAAGTGATACACATTTTAAGAAGTTTTCATACAAATTCCACATAAACCTTCAGCAGGCATTGTCAACTTGCACTTCTATGTCTTCTCCACCCATCAAACTTGACACAGTGGTGAGTGACAAGCATTATGGGCAGAAGGCAGAAAATTACTGTGTGACCTTGAGCTGCTATATAATTATAAACTCCAGTGAGAGTAATAACAAAGCAGAGGCATAGATGAAAAATTTCATGTCTGATCCAAAGTTCACCATCCTCCAGTATTCTAACACACATTCATTGGGCTGTCAACAAAACAGGCTTCCTTTATTTCTTGTAAATATTATTGGTGATGTTATATTTAGCAATGGATGTGTGATATCTCATTTTATACATGTTCACACTAAAACCTGCTCTTAATTAACACTGAGGAAACATGGCACCACAGGTGTGGAGAAAGGGTGGGAACATTGTGAGCAAAGAACCCACCCACTCAGCCTCAGCTACAGTCAAGACAGAAGCACGTCACCCTGGCCCTGTGTGTGTGAGCTTTACAGCCAGACCTAGCACCTGAGGAAAGTAGCTTTAAAAATACTCTGACACCATCAGTATTACAGTTCATTCTCTTAAAATGTTTTTATACAAATAGAGCAGGAAGACAAACAAAGCTAAGGACACGAGAAAGAGGTCATTCAGTTCAGATGGCTCAAGACAAATTGTACTGGTAGCTCATTTTATACCTGGCAAAGATCTTTGTATCATCTACAATGCCATTATACTCTGCATGATAATATTCACTTTCCATGCTGAAAACGTATCAGCCTCTCTCTTCTCCTTCTTTTTTAAAATTTTTTTACTCATTTCCCATGCATGAATAAGTTCCTCCTCTTTTCTTGTTTTAGATTTCTGTTGATCTCAGTTGGTCTTGTAAGTGAAAATTGTTTACAGCACTCTGTGCCAGCACTCAGTGAAGAGCACTATACAAAAAAGAAGTTGTATTGTATTATATTGTAAATTCTAAATGGCCTGGATTTGGCTTCCTCAAAGCTAGGTCCAAACATGATTCTCAAATGAGAATACACGTCTGGGGGCAACCTGTTAAAAAGTGTTTAGTGAAATGTGTTGAAATCCTGCACTGTTAAGGCTATACCCATAGGACTGTTTCCTAAAACACTTGCCCCAGTTCCTCTAGTTCATGCATTTTAAACTGTTGTCGGGGTTTCAGGAATAGAGCAAAAGATGTAAACAAAAGACTCGATACTGAAAGAAAATAAAAAGCTAAATTTGCTGTTATCCATTCAGGTAACTGAAGCTCAATAATGAATTTGCACATTGTAATGAGTGATGCAAGACAGACGAGACAGACAGACATACACGCACACATTGACCACCGCCGGTACTGGGTTCCACATATTTGAGAAATGTCTCAGTCTGCTATAATATCTTTCTGTCGTTTTGACTAACAGCAAACACAGTTTAGATAAGCATTGTGTTCTTTGGATATAGTACAACATCTTAAAACGCTGCAGCTATTTTGTCTTGTCATGTTTGTATTCCCAATTAGACAGTAATGATAAACTTCTTTAGTCATTCATTTAGGTGTCTTGTCAGAAGTTAGATGTTGTGCAGCCTCTTCATCTCCTGGTGTTGTTAGACAGATTTATTGATTTGGGTGTTTTGAGTACTGAAATCTGCATCTCCTGTGGCTGTTCATTATCAGCTTTCTTAATGGCAGTCCTTTTGATGGGAGTGTAGCACACCGTTCACTTATTTTCATGAATATACTGTAGCTGCCAGTTCTTTCAAGCTTACATTTACTCCCACACTGTCGTCTGACACTGAACAACATAGAGCACACGCAGCACCTGCGGTAACATATCGTTCACAATTACCATTCATCCATTGATGCCATTGAATGCCAATGTATAAACTGATGCTACAGAAAGGTTTTCCCCTTGCAGCAGATTGTTTATTTTTAGAATAGGTTATGTTTATTTTTAAATGTGTAATGTACTCTCTGCACATGCGACACACATTTGTATGTCTAATAGTTTACTTTAACAAGACTTTTCAACTGTAGATGGTTCATCATATACAGATGCGTGTTGCCTGTTGAAGCATTTAACGAGAGCACCTCTCTGATCTTTGCAGTTCAAAATAACCACTGTAGTGTGCGGCCGGGGCCTCCACGCTGGAAGGACCAGGGAAACAAGCGTGGCCAGAGCGTTACTTCCCCCGGGATGCTAGATGGCGACCCCCTTGGGTTGCAGTGGTGCCTCAGACTACAGCAGGGCTTCATGGGAGTTGGAGTTTGGTGCAGCCGATGTTGGGATCCGTGGGCACCGCTGAGCCCTTTTGGGCAGTTCTTTCGACACACCGGGAAGTGCTGCTGGAAGCTAGGTCATCAAGCACCTGGAGCACTTCCGGGTGCAGTATAAAAGGAGCCAGCAGACACTACTTGAGGAGCCAGAGTCGGGAGGAGGAAGACGAAGCCTGACCAGAGGAGTGGGGGAGACAGAAAAGAAAGAGAGAGAAGGAAATGTATTGTGCTGTGCTTGTGCTGAGACTGTGTTGTACTTGTAATTTCACACAAGGTAAAAATAGAATAAAAAATCAGTGTGTGCCTTCAACTTGTGTCCCACGCTTGTCTGTGTCGGGTTCAGGTGGTGGTGCCAGCCTGGGTGGTCCACACCACCCCTACTTCGAACACCACCTTTATAAGGTGTTGAACTGGTTTGGAAATTTTACACTCAGTGAGCTAATTGTGATCTAATTGTTCCCAAGCAGTTTTAGCAAAATTCACTCATGGTTGCCTCCAGACATATATATTATATGTCTGGCTTCAGAGAGACTATCACAAAGTGTTCTCTGCTTAAGACAGCAAACAGGATACTTGCTGGAACTTGGCAGGCTATTAGACTAGAATTAGCCAGCACTGCAGCTGATGTTGAGATCTATTGTCTGGTTGATGAATAACAATTGTGAGAGGAACGCCTGGACGGTCCACGAGAGGGACGATACCTTCCCTGGAACACGAGAAGGCAGCTGCCTTGGTCTGCTTGGGGGCTACTGGAACAGAGCTGGGAAGCTCATCCCTATGGGAGGACGTGGCCACTGCCAGAGGGCGCCTGGACAGTTACGGAACCCTGGATGGCAGCACTTCTGCCATACCAGGAAGTGCTGCCTGAAGAAATCCCAGGAGCACCTGGAGTGCTTCCGGGTGCTCATCTGACACTTCCGCCACACCATGAAGTGTCGTCAGACGGAGCACCTGGAGCCCATCCGGGTTATTATAAAAGGGGCTGCCTCCCTCCAGTAAACAAGCCGGAGTTGGTAGGTGAGTGGAGGTCAGTGAAGGAGAAAGAGAGACAAGAGACAGTTGTTGGTGATAAGTTATTGTGGTGCTTAAAGAATAATAAACGTGTGGGTTTTGGACATTCTGGCGTCTGTCTGTCTGTCTGTCTGTCTGTCTGTGTCCGGGGGCTGGCTTTCCACACAATATAAATAGTTTATAAGGGTACAGTCATGCCACACCATCTGACTTATCTTATCTTTTTCCAATATAACTCTCCTTGGTGAGTCAAGTTTGATTGTCAGAGTGGGGTGGGGTGTAATAGTCCTCCTTCTGTACTTCTACCTTATCATCAGAGCTTCCCATTAGTGAACCGAGTATAATCATCAGCACAACCCAATTTGTGACCCACTAGCTTTATAAACAATAGCAACTTGTGACCCACTGGAAGCAGCCCAAGACCCAGTGGTTGAGAAATACTGCTCTACATACTATTTGCCTTTACTCAGCATTCATTTGACGTATTTGACGTACTTCTCGACGCCCAGTAGACCTAATAAGAAATGTTCATTCAGGCACTCATAAATCCATCCAGTAGTTGTTCAGTTAATTAGTGAATCAGTATCAGTATCAATTAGCATTTGAGGACACAAAAGAAATTAGGGAGAAATACAATTAAAGGATAAGTTCAAATAAGTTATTTCTCTACAATCATGGTATATATTAATTTGCCATATGATACTGCATTCCAAAGTGACAGAATTTTTATAAATCTTAAAAACTGCCTGGCCTGTTTTTGTGCTTTAAAATAGAGGTGAAAAAAAGCCTTGAAATTTACTGAATACATTCATTTTTAAGATAAGAGAGTTACCATGTACTGATCCACATCTTGAGATTTGACACATATTGCAAAACTGTATACAGTATATACAGTACATATCATTTACTGAAGGGAAAAAAACACATTTTTGTGATGTTAGGGAGACTGACAGGCTGTGCGCTTCACCTCAACATTGACATGCACCCCAGAAAATGCAAAAGCGACTTTATGTCTGTGATATGAAGCAAAGCTGTTCTCAATTTTGTTGAATTTTGTTGTACACTCATTCTTAAAAGAAATTTGTCAAGTAAGTTACATTTTAATTAAAAAGGATAGAGCTCGTTGTACCTATTTTTAAATTTCAAAATCTCTCTTTTGAAAAGCCCTGGCAAATTTCTTCAGCACTGAAACAGAGAAAAATGACTAATTAAAATTTATATTTACTAAATATAAACTACCATTAGCCATAGTCCATCCACACCAACATGCCATTATGATCTAACTTGGCTTAAAACTGGATGCCTATGAAGGCTATGTCAGACACCAGCACTGTTTAGGCTCAGTTTTTAATTACATGACATTATAAAATACTATTAAAAACATGTATTTTATTATCTACTTATATATGTATTTACACATTATATTATCACTACTAAGTATGACACATTATTTTATGTTTAATACTAAACAAAAAAGTGATGTCTATGTCTTTGAAGGATCAAAAAAACAAAAATTTAAAACAATACAATTTTTTAAACAGTTAGCTCCCAGAATCCTCCTGAATGTTATACTATGCATACATGGTGGAATTATTGAGCACTCATGATTTTAACCTTTCACTTTTGCTATTTAGTCCACTTTAGTTTAGACCTTTTTTAGCCTGTTTTGGTCGTCTTTGCCTGCTCCTTTGCTACTGTTTTCACCCTGACCACCTGACTAACCCTTTTTGGCTCAAGCTTTCTCCTTCGTTCTCTAGATGTACAAACCACACTTCATTGTTCAACTTTTAATACTGCCTACTGCTTTGGTCCTCTCAAGTAGAATAAATGTTTCCATGCTCACAAAAAATACTGTTCTCAGAGAATGATTAACCATAAATCCCAGAGACATGTAAAAATCTGAGGTGACTTTAGCATGTAGTATAGTGCTATGACAGACTAAGCAAGATGGAGGAATCACTTCCTGATACAGACAAGCCTGTCATCCTTGATTAGGTGCATGAAATTGTCTAATATGTGATGAACAAACAAAGAACATAATGCCTGCATGTACAGTAAATAAATTGAGCTCAACTACAAGAACATATCTCGTCTTTTTTCATGTTATCCTGGGAAATGTGCATGTTTTGCTGTGCATTCTTGTTCCTGTAAATTGTATTGTCACAGTGGGAGTTACAGTATAATGGGTTTTACTGAAGTTTCTGTGATAAAAGCCCACTCACTAGATTTTCAATGTAAAATGACCATAATATTGCCTTGCTAGGGGTCATTTTCATGCTAGATATGATAAATTAGATTAAGTATCCTAAGCTGAAAGTAGTGAAATGGTCACTTTGCACAAAGGGGAAGGGGTCTGTCCTTTGAAAATGGGTTAGGCTGGGAAGGAAGCCAGCAAGCAGCTCAGCATGATAGTGCTAGACACAAAGATTGATGCCTGACCTCCATTTACAAAAGTGGAGTAAAAAAGCAAAAACAGTTAATGAATTGAATCAACAGAGATTAAAAAAATACAATGTTTAGGAGACTTCAACCCTAAGGTCCTAGAAAATGAATTCTTTAGACTAAATTGCAAACCACTCTGACCTTGTACAAAGGGACCTGTTTTCTTTGTAGATGAGCATATCTGTGCCCTGAGAATGATTAGTAATGAGTGATAGTTGTTTTCCTATACTAACTGTGCTTACAATTTTGCATTGTGTTTGCAGCTCAGATTGCCTTTTTTCATTTATTTTCCTTCCTGGAAGAGATTTTTCAACTTGAGGCTGTTTATCTCATTTAATTCACTCAAAGAAACCTCTTGTCTTCTCGCTTGCCAAAAACTCCATTGGTGTTTCTTGGCAGCCTTATCTAACCCTGCAGGTCCTTGTTGGGCTGACCACAGCCAACTTTGCATGGCTATGTTCCTACAATTCATGTCAAAAGCTGTTGCCTCTAGAGCAGTTATTTACATTCATTACATATAATTTCACTGAAACTCCTGTATTTCTTTCAAAATCTGTCCCTGGGTCAGCAGCATATGTCAGACTAAAAACATCACTGGCCTCGAGCAGTGCTTACTCACTCACTCACTCATTTTGTGTGCTTACCAGACATTTCAATCTCAGTCTCATTCATTGTAAGTACTGCCTACAACTCTGCAGTTATTCGCCTGATATACTTATCATTCAGTGAATTCCACATGAATGTGCAACAACAGTCTACCTGCAGTATTTCTTCTGGAGGCAAGGTATACTAAAACATCCATCCGTCCATTATCCAACCCGCTATATCCTAACTACAGGGTCATAGGGGTCTGCTGGAGCCAATCCCAGCCAACACAGGGCGCAAGGCAGGAAACAAACCCCGGGCTGGGCGCCAGACCTCCACAGGGCACACACACACACAGACACCAAGCACACACTAGGGACAATTTAGGATCGCCAATGCACCTAACCTGCATGTCTTTGGACTGTGGAAGGAAACTGGAGCACCCGGAGGAAACCCACGCAGACACGGGGAGAACATGCAAACTCCATGGAGGGAGGACCTGGGAAGCGAACCCTGGTATCCACTGCGCCACCGTGCCGTCCATTACTAAAATATCCATCCATAATCCAACCCGCTATATCCTAACTACAGGGTCATGGGGGTCTGCTGGAGCCAATCCTAGCTAACACAGGGCGCAAGGCAGGAAACAAACTCCAGGCAGGGCGCCAGCCCACCGCAGGGCACACACACACACACCAAGCACATACTACGGACAATTTAGAATCACCAATGCTCCTAACCTGCATGTCTTTGGACTGTGGGAGGAAACCGGAGTACCCGGAGGAAACCCACGCAGAAATGGGGAGAACATGCAAACTCCACACAGGGAGGACACGGGAAGCGAAAACGGGTCTCCTTACTGCGAGGCAGCAGCGCTACCCACCGCACCACCGTGCAGCCCTTACTAAAACATACAATATAATAGTTTGTCGAAATTAACTAATTCTAGCACTTAGAAATTGGCTGTGTTTGCATAGAGTATGTCTCATTTTGTTCTTCTTGTGTGTCTCTGCTTGAATCAGAGGTTATCTCAGGTATCCTCCTTCATTTTGCACATTCTTATGCACAGTTGTATTCATGGGTTAAATACAATTTATCCTTCTCCTGTGCTATTACTTTGGTTTATAATCCATAATTTTGTTTTGAGATTCACTTGAAAATTGCAATTTTTGCAATCTGATTTGTTGCTGATAGAAAATGATTCATTACTGATATTATAGATATTAGTGATATACAACCTGGATTGCATGTAAGTATGCATCTGTCACAAATGTGTTCTAGCATCTAATGTTACTTTACAGTATCATTGCAAAATTATTTCATTGTGCTCTTTCTGTTATTAATGTTACATTTTTAATGTTATTATGTAGCCATTTTGGAGTCCTTCTAACAGGTGACACCATTTTCTGGAAATTTGGATGGACATTGTCATGTAGTTCATGCCAACACCAATTGCTGATCATGCAGATGTGACGTATGATGATGTTATTAAACCACAACTAATCTTTAAATTCGCTTAAATGCAAATTGAAAAATCTACTTAAGTTATTTAGGAAAATTAATTTTAGATCTTTTAATTTGTACTTTTGACAGTTTTTGTCTCCCTGTTTTCTTGGGCTTTCCTTGTGTTTTGGCCAGGACCTTTTTAAAGACCTTGCTAATCATTTTGTCCTAAATGTGTATTCTCCCATTTACAGATGTATTTTTATTATTTTTTTAATAGCAGCCATGTACTCTCCAACTTAGACATTTTGGAGTTGTAGAGAACCTTTGCCTATCCTTGCAGCATGGGGCGCAAGGTAGAAACAAACACTAATCAGAGCGTCAGTCAGTTGAAGGGCACGCTCATGCATACACCACTTACTGTAACTTCACACGCACACGTCTTTGTGATTTGCTGGACAAGGGAAGAAAATGCTTGCTCTGCACAAAAAATAAATGAGTGGAAAATCTGAGTTTGGAGCTTTGTTTCTGTTAGGTAACAGCGGTTACCATTGTGCCACTGTGACACACATTTGTATGTGACTAGCTACCTCAACTTAGGAAGGCAAAGTTTTGGGATGATATTTATATTACACTTGCAGTTGTGGGCATACTATGGGTGGCTTTTGCACCAAGAAGAGTGAGTGTAATGTCAGCCTTTTATAGCCATCTTTCAATGACAGGTGTAACCCAGCCCTGTATTACTGTAATGGAATGAGGTTTATGTGAACTTCCATAATGTCAATGTAGTCTACCAGTTCAATGCCTACACAATACCCTACCACGATGGATTGTTCAGGTGTTGCCAGTAAGCTTCATTACTACTGTCAGACTGTGTAAAAGGGTCGTTGAAAGTGTCTCTGAAAAGGAATTCAATAATGCACACTTCATTATGGATTGTTGTTGGATTGTTTCAGTTTAAAGTAATGTCCTTTGATCTGCCAAAATTTCTACAATTTTTCTGCAACCAGTTCCCTGGTGAGTTGCATGAAGTTGAGATGCGGTAAGTAGACCTACACATTTAGAGCAATTAAAATAGTGTATATAAACTGACAAAAGTACACAACCCTCCCACCCCCTCACATTATCCAGATATGATCTGCTTTCTCATATAATAGAACTAGCAAAATACCCGCGCTTCGCAGCGGTGAAGTACTGCCTTAAAATTTTTATTAAGAAGAAAATTAAACCTTTTTAAACTGAGGGAAAATATACCAATAATTATTTGTTAAAGATCTCTTTGTATGCCACGTTGTCAGTTCGGCCCTCCAGTTGCAATATGACCAAGCTGTAGCTGTGCGCTGAGCTTACTCTTGAGCATGCAACGTAGAGTTGGCCATGTGAACAGTAATCTTGTTTCAAATCTCACAGCTTGGATTGCTGCTGTCATAATCGGTTTGAGTTTCATGGTTTGTTTCAGTTACGACAGTATTTGTAGGACTTGTGTTGAAGAGACATTCGGCATCTGTCAAGCGTTGTAAGTATACAACCAGTTTCATTGATAACTTCACATCCAGCTTTTAAGAGTTTAAACATTTCTAAACATCAAAGTGTCCACTACTGAAATCGTCACCTGTGAAGCTAAGATGTTTAAGAGGCATTGGCGGTTGTCCAAAGGTGTAAAATATTTGGCCATTTCGGTACACTTAAGCATTTCACTCTTCTAGTGCTCCTGTGTAGTATAATTATCTCCTGTACCGTCATCAGTCCACACCTTGAACCTGTCCCAGTCATTCAATACATAAGACACAATGTTCCTCCGGATATCAATAGTGAGCCTGATATGGCTGTGCAATATGTAACAAAGAGAATGGAAAGGCAGGTGCCATCTCCGGGCATGGAAACCACTTGGTAAGTGACAGTTCTTTGATCGATGGTGATTATCTCGATAGACATGTTAATGGGGGTACGGTTGGAATGATAAAGGAAATGGGTACCAGAACAATGTAAAGTAAGTTTAAAATACCTACACAATAACTATAATCGTAACAAATGAACAAAAAAACAGTGGAGAAGCCGTGGATTAAATAAAAAGGCTGTAGTTATCAGCAGGGAGACGTGAATACCGTGGCGAAGCAAGGAAGGGAATGTAGAGACTGGAGCGACAGACGGCCTTATATAGGCAGGCAGCCAACAACGTGGGAGGCGTTGGGATGGGGGACCCAACACCGCCTCACACGGTGACCGAGCTGCAGGCTATGGACGTATATATGTACGTAAGTAGGATTCAGTTAGCGTTGGGAACCCGCGTACCAAATTTCTTGAAGATGGGCCCATAAGTAACAAAGACCGTTGAAAAGTTCAATATGGCAGCCGACAGTGGCATAATATCAATACCAAATTTCAGCCTTCTACCTATGAATAAGAAATTTCAACATGGCGGACGTTGTTGACCGTTACGCGTAGAATTTTGAAATGAAACCTGCTTAACTTTTGTAAGTAAGCTGTAAGGAATGAGCCTGCCAAATTTCAGCCTTCTACCTACACGGGAAGTTGGAGAATTAGTGACGTTGGAAACTTCAATATGGCGGCCGACAGTGGCATCATACCACTGAAATAAGTACGTACATCGGTTTTGGTTAGCGCAGGGAAGCCACCTACCAAATTTCGTGAAGATGGGGCCATAAATAAGAAAGTTCAACATGGCGGACATTGTGAAAATTAGTGACATTGGAAAGTTCAATATGGCGGCCGACAGTGGCGTCATACCATCGAAATAAGTACATACATCGGTTTCGGTTAGCGCAGGGAATCCGCCTACCAAATTTCGTGAAAATGGGGCCATAAATAAGAAAATTCAACATGGCGGACATTGTCGACCGTTATGAACGTTACGTGTAGAATTTCGAAATGAAACCTGTTTAACTTTTGTAAGTAAGCTGTAAGGAATTAGCCTGCCAAATTTCAGCCTTCTACCTACACGGGAAGTTGGAGAATTAGTGACGTTGGAAAGTTCAATATGGCGGCTGACAGTGGTGTCATACCACCGAAATAAGTATGTACATTGGTTTCGGTTAGCGCAGGGAAGCCGCCTACCAAATTTCGTGAAGATGGGGTCAGCCTTCTACCTACACGGGAAGTTGAAAAATTAGTGACGTTGGAAAGTTCAAAATGGCGGCCGACAATGGCGTCATACCATCGAAATAAGTACATACATCGGTTTTGGTTAGCGCAGGGAAGCCGCCTACCAAATTTCGTGAAGATGGTGCCATAAATAAGAAAGTTCAACATGGCGGACGTTGTCGACCGTTAT
>JANRMT010062854.1:60783853-60809522 GCA_026402145.1 Polypterus bichir lapradei | reverse complement strand
AGAAAGTTCAACATGGCGGACGTTGTCGACCGTTATCGACCGTTATGACCGTTACGTGTAGAATTTCGAAATGAAACCTGCTTAACTTTTGTAAGTAAGCTGTAAGGAATGAGCCTGCCAAATTTCAGCTTTCTACCTACATGGGAAGTTGGAGAATTAGTGATGAGTCAGTCAGTCAGTCAGTCAGTCAATCAGTCAGTCAGTCAGTCAGTCAGTGAGTGAGTGAGGGCTTTGCCTTTTATTATTATAGATTAGTTTGTGACTGTCCCAAAAAAAGGAGAAAAAAATCAATTTTATATAATGAACTCTTTTATTTAATTATTATTTGTCAGCTTTGCGCCCCGTTTTGGCTGGGATTGGCTCCAGCAGACCCCCGTGACCCTGTAGTTAGGATATAGTGGGTTGGATAATAGATGGATAGATGGATGTTATTTATCAAGTGTAAATTGTTTTTCTTGTGATATACCTTAGAAAAAACTAGCAGTGCATTAAAAAACAAAATTACACAGTTTATTGCACTGTGTAATATCTTATGAAGCTCCTAAAAAGAGCACTAGCTAGGAAATGAATGAGAGCTTTCAAAATAAATCATTAACAATGAAATAAATAGCAACAAAGAAAAGGAAGAATAAAATAAATCTTTTAGCAATGATTTCCATTTTAGTGCCTATTCATTGGCAAGGTAAGAAAGGTGTCACGTCAACAAATTATAAACAAAGGAACAGAGAAATTACTCTCTAGGTTGTTACCTAATCCTCAATGCCTGAGTACTACTGAAAATCGTTTATCTTGAGAAGCACCTTGGGGGTATTTTGCAATGTAAAATGACATAAACAAGGAAAAACATTTAATATTTTAGTGTTATATTCAAAGTTTTGCAATTGAGAATTATTTAAATTGTGAGGTACCCTGAGGGTTTTTGGGTTTGAAAAATAAACCTGCAGAAAAAAAGGTATTCATCTTGGTTCTTCTTTTTTGCTTATGCTTCACTATGGATCATAATGTCAAGTGCTTTGAATTACATTTTTGCCACATAAAGCGCTATGTTAACAATAAAACTCATTACAGATAATGGAATTATATTCTGGTTGACGGTTTGATTTGCGTGTTTCAAGAATTACAACTGAAAAAATTAGCATTGCAAAAGGCACAACAAAATGTAATCACAGTGTTTGATATGAATCATTCAAGTTTATATAATAAGGCAAATTGTGTGTCACAAGACTACAATGTATGTAACTGACACTGTCATCTTTCATCTGTAACATTTTGTTATCCTCATGCACTGCACTGTTTCATAGACTGTACTCACTTCATTCAGTCTTTGCTGCTTCCTGCCTTTCAACCAGTGCTGCTGCAATAGACTTTAGCCCCCCACATCAATGAACTGTACCACCTAGCCCTGACAGTGAACAAATAAATGCATACTTTATGAAAGTGTACAATTTCCCTAGAAATCATATCGTAGAATAATAATTTTGAGCATTTCACAATATTATATTTTTTTTTGTATACAGTAAAATGTGCTACAGTATACTCCCTATAAACTGATGGACTGATTAATAGGCAGAACAGTGATTACTATTAAACACGTAACTTACATTATGCTCTTGCCATGGGAGATGTACTCATTACCATTTGATGTTTCTGTTCACTTTGCAGGACTGCATCTTCATTGCCTTTAGAGGTGTTTGGTATTTCTCAATACAAAATGTGACACTTACTGTTTACCTCTCAATCACTCCCTTCCAGCTCTCCTCCTTCCCTCTGTACACACCCGCAGAGAATACACCATTGCTATCTCCTGTAACTACATGCTTCACTGATCATATCAATAACGGCAGAAAGATGCACATTTGTCTGCAAGTAAACACTCAGTGGCAACCCCCTACCTTGCTGACAAAAACCTTAAAATTCAACAGGACTACAAGGTTATTAATTCAGAGCCTGAGCAATAAGGAAACTTCACTTGTAGATTATTTCCTATACAAGGAAACAGATGACAAATATAAAAATTCACTATTTCATTCTAAATCTATTCTCCATATAAATTAGTTTTAAAGAATACCACCATCATGGCCCAAAGAAAGTCGACAGAAAAATACTTTCTTTTAGTTTTAGTTCTCTGTGTGTCTGGCCATTATATTCAGTTCACATTTGTACTGGGAATGTGGACACCAAACTACACACTGGGTAAGGAGCTACAGATAAAAAATATATAATATAACACAATGGTGCAATTTATTTACAAATGTACAGAAAAAAAAACATGCCGGCGTTATAACAAATTCTAAAGAGAATGACACACAAAAATCAAGAAAGAAAAAATAGTGATTATCTAAAGTAATTACAGTGAAATCCTATGTACTCAAATCAAAATGAAAAATGTGCTGTATGTACACAACGAAAGGCAGTCTTCCTCAATTAATAAACTGTTCAAGATGTTATTCCTTAAAGCACGAAACAATTCACAGCCGCAAAAAAAATCGACAAATATTTAGAAAAAGAAAAGTCAAGTATGTATACAAAAAGTGCACCAAAACGCAATCAATATACTGTAAATACCTCCACCAAACCTTCACTATTACTGGGAGATATCTACTGTATAATAAATGTATCGGAGCTCCCCAAACACCCAACAAAAGTAAGCTCAGGACACAAGTTCTATGCACAAGTGTCTTTATTTCGTGGGAAACTCTTTGAACCAAGCGTTTCCCAACACAGCCTCAAATATGCACAAACACAATAAACACAATAAAGCCACAACACTTTGTCTTCTCTTTTCCCCCTCTGTCTCTCCCTCTCTCGGTAGCTGCCTCTTCCATACATCCACACAAGCTTTGTCCTCCCACTCCTGACTCTGGCTACCTGATATGAGGCAGGCAGCTCCTTTTATCTAATCACCCGGGAATGCTTCCGGTGATATAATGCTGCAGCTCCAAAGCACTTCCGAGTGAAGTTGTAGACCCATGCAACAGGGACTCGCAAATCCTGCAGCGCCCCCTGCCGGCTCCCACAAGACCCAACAGGACTGTCCCCCGGGAACTACAATACCCAACATGCCCTGCAGGACCCATAAGGGGATCTGAGCCTGGGCTTGCTGTCACTTAGTGTCCTGGGGGATACAAAGCCCTGTGTAAGCTGTCTCCATATGTCCCTACCAGCCAGGTAAGAATGCTGGCTGTCCCTCACTATATATATATATATATATATATATATATATATATATATATATATATGCAGTACTGGAACTGGGCTGTCAGACAGCCCCAAGCCCCAGACACAGTCCCTAAGCACTAAGCACACCTTACTACCTTGCTCTCTACTTCCTATAGACAGGAAGTGTCTTTTATACTAGGGAGCATTACTGTCACCCATTTCTGCCTCACGCCGCTCCCTTCCTCCAGTCACTGCTGATGCAAGAATATTCCAATTGCATGCTATGCAACACCCATAAATTGCTTCACTCAGACTTACCAACACTTCTTCCAAGCACTATGTTAACTTACACTTTCATCTTAACTCAGGATCCCCTTCACTGAAACAATGCATGCCTTATACAAAATTAACACTGCATGCTTCTTGTTCTACATCGGTAGGAGATGCTCACATTTTGACTGGGCACACGTGAAAGGTGCAGTACCACATAATTATTGTTACCTAGTGATATGTAAAGAGTCAAAAAGTATATTTATATACTGTATGTATCGTTTGTGTAAGTGCCAATCTTAGAAAGTTAAAGCTTTAAGTTAAACTAATATTAGTGTTTGCTTAATTTGAATAAAATGATCATTTTCTTTCATAGCCCTAGACAATAATGGTATAGTCTTTTGCCCCCTGTAAATTAATAAGAGATAGAACTTTCTTGCTATAATCTGCAATACAGTGTGTTAACTGAGTCAGTTGATGTTCAGAATAGGTCCCAGTGCTAGCAGGGACTGAAAAACCCATTTACAATATGAAAATGGCATAAGCATACAGTTTTCTGAACATTTAAAAATGGTTCAGCTGTATGAGAGAACCTAAAGAAACAAACAAGAAATAAGCCTTAAACAGAACTTTTCTTTGCTATATCAATTTTTTCTCTATTTTTGTGTGAACTATTTTACTTTGAATTTTTACTAAAGTTTTTAAAACAAAGATATTTTGTCTGATGAATCATTTTAACGCGTCAAGCTTTTGCCAGAATCCCATGAAGCAAACTAGAGCTGTTGAACTTTGGTAATTTTGGTTAAATGCAGCTACAATTTGGTACATTTGCAAGTTGGAAATAGATATTTATGTGAAACTACTAAGCTATAATATTTTGACACTGATGAAAAAATGGTTTATACTAGTTATGTCAAATGTTTTCAGCTGCCATGATGAATGTTTGTCTGCTATACCTGTGTATGAATTTGTTGTCTGGTGATCCAGGTATGAGATTCAGCACCTAAAAAGTTCATCCCATGGGTGTGAACCCTGATTGGTTCTTTTCAGACACAGGGTGGAAAAAAAAATCCCAGCACATGATGTTTCGATTAGATGTGAATTTCCCCTTGGGATAAATAAAGTATCTATCTATCTATCTAGATATAGATCTAGAAGGTAGCAAAAGTAATATATCATGTGACCTGGTTTCCTGAGCACCTAGGCTATGTAAAAGAGCTGGGATGATCAAGGATGCCTCCTCTTTATTCACTGTTGTGGAGGCCTGGAGTCTACTGAAACACTGTTATCACTTGAAAAAGCAGGCATCTCAGCAGCCAATCTGGGTGAGTGATGGTTTAAACACTGAACATCAGAGTGTAATGAGCCACGAGACCTCCAGGAAGAGGTGTGACTTGATGTCCTTGGGAACTTGCAAATGACAATTAATGATGGATGTTATTCTGGGTTTGCACTGGACATGATGCTAGCATGGGGTATAAATGATTGCCCTCTGCTATTAGCACATGAGCTCTTAAGCTTGCAATTGTTATGTGGATGATGAGATTCAGACAGAAAGAAGGGGACCACTCTACTGGAATAATGAGAGAAAAAGCAACCAAGAAGTAAACAGACAATCTTAGAACCTGAAAGAAAATTAGGCAAGCTGCTTCTATTACCATTTGATGTGAAGGGACACACTTTCATGCACACATCTTATTTGTTTCTTTGTTAATTTTTGATCCCCAAACACAGATTTTAGTGAGATAGGGTGCTTTCTGAATAATAATTTTGACAGTTCCAGAACATTTCTGTTGATCTGGTGCCCAAGACTTTGAAAAAGAAAGGATGATATCCCTTGGACAAACTGTTATCTTTTCCACTTTTCATAAGGGTCAAATACTTTATCAACTACAAACAACAAAGTAGCATTAAATCAATTGCATAACATTCTATGTGAAGATCATCACTTGAAACATATTGAGAGGAAGCAATATTTATAGGATGCCATCAGAGGCTTGTTCACTTTTAACACTATAGCGGTTATTACAACAAACGGCAGGGTCTGATCAGCTGTACCCAAAGGAAGTCTGTCACTGCAGTATTAATGAATACAAACGGTTGCTGTTCTTAAAAGAATGAAGTGTTAATCAATTGAACTTATATGCACAGAGTCTCTCTTATGGAGCAGCTGGCTTCTTTAAAATCAGTCAATTTAAGAAGGGATTGTTAGTCAAGTTGACTCTGTTATTTCTACCAATTGCTCCTCCTCCTCCTCCTCCTCCTCCTCCTCTTCCTCTGTTCTGGAGCTGCTAGCATTTGTAGGCTCTGTCTCTGTGTGAATTTTGTTCAGAAATTCACATTACATACACAACCTATTCAGAAGCAGCCACTTCATCAATAGTGATGAGCATTTCATTATCTGTCGTACTGGTGCTCCTTTAGTTCCATGAGTGTGGGAGACTTTGGAATTTGCAGGTCAATAGCAATTTTATCCCAACAATTGTTAAAGGAGTTCTAATCATACTTCTAATCATACTTTATAATGCTGAATCCAAATATGACACCAATTTTTTTCTAGCGGGATTAGTTTTCTTGGGACACCATCTTCATATTTTCATCATTTAAAGTTATATTGGTATAAAAATAGTCACCTTAATAAAGGGTTAACTGTCTGTGTATCTGCCCAATTGCTATGTCACAATCATTGTAATCATTGTAACAGAGGGCACATCATAAACATTAACAATGCTTTTAAGAATTCTATACCAAATGGCATATAATAGAGACATTCATTCTAACTGTTGAATGCCAATTGAGTTACAAGGTGATGGGCTGCAAGCACAGGTCCCACTAGAGGACGTTGGGCTCGCATTTCACCCTCTTGTAGTAACACGCATACCAGTAGCCAGCTGAAGGACATTTTTAAAGGGCTTTCACAGTGCGCCTCCTGTTCCTCCTTGTATAAAGGAGCAGATACCGGTCCTGTTACTGGGTTGATGCCCTCCTATGGCCTTGTCCTGCTCTCCTCATGTAACAGTCTATCTTCTGGTATTTCTTCCATGTTCTGGAGACTGTGCTTTGAGACACAGCAAACTGTGAGGTGACACGTTGAGATGGGCCATCCTGAAGAAGTTGGACTACCTGAATCGGCTGCTGGTACTGCCTCATGCTACCAGTAGTGACAAGGACACTAGCAAGATGCGAAGCTAGAGAAAAATCAGTCAGAAAGGATAAGGAGAGAGCAATGGTCTGTGGCCAACAGTAGTAAAACCATTCCATTATTGGCGGCTGTCTTGCTGTTGCCCCTCCAGTGTACCTGTTATCACTTTAATTTGCACCAAAGCAGGTGAAGTTAATTCACAATCACTTACATTTCCTAACTGGACAGATTGATATCCCTGAAACTTAATGGAACTAGTGTTAGTCTGAGATGATTAAGTGTTCCCTTAATTTTTTTGAGCATTGTACATTTTTTAAATATTAATCACTATTGTTTTTTTAAAATCATCTGTTTAGAATTGTTCACTTATTTCTCAAAAGTTAGTTTGAAAACTGTCCTTCTCCATAACAGAAACCAATTCCCTTCTGTACACATGCTACTAACATGAAAAAGTCATATAAGCACAAAAAGTAACTTTTAGAAAATATTCTGTACTTGTGTTGATCAGCAAATTTTGCCAAAGCATTATTCGCAGTGAATTTGCAGCAAGATTGAAAACAAACCTTTAAGGAGCTTGATGCCCTCCCCACACCCCCCCCCCCCAACAGAGGAGATTCTATGAAATAATAATAACAAAAGATTTATTACTACTTACAAGATGTATCTATCTTTTTGATAGAATAAAAAGTGCAAAGCATCAGCACAGGCAGTTTAGAGATGACTTCAAAAAATAGAAAGAGCCAGCGATTTCAATCATGACACACCACTTTGAATTTTCTGCCTCTAACAGACCTACATATTTTTTTCTGACTTTTGACTACAATTTCAGCATTCCCGCTTAGTTTTGATGAAATATATGATTGCGCGTCTCTGACTGCATTCTTTCTTCTTTGATCTCATGGAGGTATGGTGGTGCAGTAGTTTCCACTTCTGCCGCAAAGCTCAGGTCACCTTTTTGGCCTCAATAATCAGTCTAGTATAGTTGTCGGACGTTTCCCTAGCCCTCAGGGACACTTTAAAGACAACTGCACCATTATAATCCAGTCAAATCTAGCTCAGTTAGTCCTTCCCCTTTGACTTTAATGCCGTTTGCCAAGTACGGAAAATACCATGAACATTTCCATGATTTCGGGGAACTGATGGCTAGGTGAACTCTGTGATATTCGCTCATCACTATTCAGTATCAGAAGTATAAGTGGAATATCTACGAAGATGGTTGCACTTTTACTTGGTCTACAGCTTGGTTACAACAAATACTATTGTATTTTGTGTGAGTTGGATAATAAAGAGAAGAAGAACCTCTGTGTTTAGAAAATGTGGTCAAAACTCGTCTCACTTGTTCAAGGAAAAAACAATGTGGTCAATAGTCTATTTGTTGACCAAGAGAAAGTTTGCCTATCTTCTCTTCATATTAAACTTCAACTTGATGAATACATTTCCCCCCATTAGTGATGTTAACATTAAGGAATCCATTTTGTTCAGATCATATAAGTGCAAAGAGATCATTCATTTTTAGAAGAGATGAATGAAAGCTGAGGTTCAAAAGTGTTTGAACAAACTTTTTGGTAAATCGTAAGGTTGAAAACTATCCTGAAATTGAGAATGACCTTCATAAGTCATATAAAACACTGAGGTGCAATATTCAAGATTCAATTCTTGAACTATACTTGGACTTTTTTCTTGAAAACCTTGGTTTGGTCAGTGAAGAACATGGCAAGCAATTTCATCAGGACCAGACATTACCAAGGTAAGTGGAGTCCCAGTATGCTGCTTGACTACTGCTGAACTTTTAAGACAGACGTTTTCAGGTGAAATACATTATACAATCAAAAATAACTAGGTTTTAGATTGTAATTTGTCACTTTAATAAGGATTTAATATATAATATCTTCAAATATAAGTTGCAACCAACTCAAAAATCTTAATTGAAAAAAGAACTCTTAAAACATTCTTGGATTCACCACATAAAATATTATAAGATTCAGGTACTTTCACCCTAATGACAAAAACAAAGAAGATTTTTCTCATGTTGATCAGTGTTCTATTTATGTGCAGTTATTTAGAATCTTCATCCAATATCTTGTGAGAGTGGATTTATGGGACATGTTTTTGTTACACTTTTTTGTGGTGGATCAAAATTCTTTCTCTTCAAAAGTTTTAGAGCAAACTGACCTTTGGTTTATGTGGTGTTTGCCTTTAAATGTGGTGAAACAATGAGGGTCTCTTGAAACGTGTGGTGAATAAATACTAAATTTTCTTAAAGTGTGTAAAAAATTTACTTTTAGCCCCAATGAATGCTAAGCCTAATGATTTCCTTACTATACATTTTGCGGTTATCTCTTTAACTTCCAGCACCTTCCCTGGAGTATTATTTTAAGATTCACAACTCCATGAAGAATATGATATGGACAATACAATGGTAAACCCACCTCTGACATCAAACTAAAGACAATTAAAAAAAAAAAATTAAGTCTGCTATTCAAATTGTGATACAAATATGTGGAGTATGCCAGCAAGGGACACCTCTCTAATAAGACTCTTAGAACTGAGAATGTGATATGTTTTGCCTTGTTATTCATTAGTCTCTAAAAAATGGGGATATTTTGCTTTCAGAACATGACTCATCTTACTGTAGAGGTGGAAATTGTTAAGAGAAAGTAGGACTAGTTAATAAAATATGCACTAGAACTACAAAATTTAAGTCAAAGTGAAAGTGACCAAGAATTAAAAAAACTAGCATTTCAGCTCTGGGAAATACTCAAGAACAGCAGTAAAATTATCTTCATTATATAATAATAATAATGTCAAACACTGCATGAAACTTAAAGACAGTCCTGTATTAAAGCATGACCAACATATCTGACTAGGGTAGCTCATTTGTTTGACTCCAGCATGAAGTTCATGTAGTGTATGAAAATTCTGTAAGGAAGTACTGGGTTTTCCTCTGATATCCCCAAAGATGTGCAGCAGGTTAGATAAATGGGTCATGTGAGACTGGCCCCATGTAACTTGATGTTTGGGTAAAGCCTGCAATGGACTGTTACCTTGTCCAGGGCTGTTCCCTGTCTTGTGTCTAGTTTTGCTGGTATAGGCTTATAGTAATTAAGGCATTGTAGATGTATATTGTGATATATTTTATAGTTTTGTACTGGGCAGATTGTGTTTTAAATGTGTTCATTTCATTTCAATTTATTTTGAGAATGTTTTATTTTTTATTACTTGTCTCATTCTTTTTTCGATGTGACTTTGATTGTCTTGTCGATTACATCACAAGATGGGATGGTATAAGTATGGCAGTGATTTAAGCATGTCTTACCTCTCAGTTGAATAAAATCAATTATAGTGCTAGTGTACAAACAAGTAAGCCCCAGTGTCAGGTTTTTTGCCTTCAGCTTTTGTCCTCGTGTTTTGTTTGCCTCTTTACGCAATGACCTGTTTGTTCTCTTTAAACATTTTTAAGCTCACGTAATCATCACCTGGTTATTTTCCCATTCTAAACATAATCTTTGGAAAAGGAGCCTCATATAGCCTGGCATTACGTTCTCTCAGCTGGACTACGTGGTCTGAGAATGAATGAATGTATCCAACTAGTTGTGCTACAATAGATAAGAGCATAAGAATTTTTACGGCCTTAAGAGAAAAACTGAAATAAATACATTGAGTGACATTAACAGAAAGAAAAGACTGAGAACACAAGAATGGAACGGCCTTTGAGTAGAAGGCAAAGTAGGGTCCATGTGGCAGTTAATGTCATACCAGAAAGACTCATATATAGTACAGATACTGAGCTTTGAAGTAAAGGTTGGATTTAGGGTTGTGGTTGTAGCAAATACATCCACTGCCAATTCAACATGTGGAGAAATGGATTTCTGTCATTGTCATTAAAATATGAAGTAAATGCCTGCTGCATTAATTAAGATAAGTGACAGAAAAAACTGTGGACAGGTTTCTATGGGAAGAATGAAGAAAAGGTCACAAAAGACCCCAATGTAAGTTACAATTAGACATTATACGTAAGTAAGTCAAACCCTCAGTAAACAGGGCACTCACCAAATAAAGTTACAAAATACATGATATTAAACCTTTAACTACAAGAGATAGATGCAACACATGCTGACAATTGCTATAATGGTACAAAATATGTTGGGCAAAATTCTACCAGTACATTTCAACACTGACATGCTGACAGAATTTGGAGTTTAAAAAATAACTCAATGGCATAGTGATGCTTCACAGTTCAAATTCCAACAATGGCACCATTAATGTGGAGTTTGGAGGGCACAGCAGGGTAGAAGCACACATTCTGTTCTATAACTCTTCTGAAAGTGGTCACCGTCTCAGTGCAGTGGCTTCAAAGTGCAGGACCTGAATGAGCCAACAGAATAAGAGGCATGATGGGCATATGAAAACAATATGGCTATTTAAGTCAATAAGCAGAACAGCAGTTAAATATTAAACAAGCAGGAGGACATTAAAGGGCAACGCAGGGTAAAATAATTAAAAAGAAACTAGGGGAAATTGAATCTGCACATTAGAGAAAATGGTCAACAGCTCAGCATTCAAAAAAGCATTACAGAATCTCAGCTAGGGAATGTGGCAAAGCCAGTCAAGCACAATACAAAACAAGGGGAAGAAAACTCGGTTCCTCCTTTTACTTTTCTTGCCCCCATCACAAAAACATAGCCCAGCTGGCAATTTTGAAAAGAAGATTAAAATAGGCAAGACTAGAAAAGAAATACATGCGACAGCTTCAGTCCTATGCTGACAAACAATATGAATAGTGAGGGAAAGGAGCGAGAGACAAACAGAGCTACTGCATTGTTATTTTGGAAAAGTCCAAGTGACCCAAACACTATGGCACCAAGGCATCATTTGATAAACACCAAACAGAACTTCTAGAACTCACTGGGAGCAGAAACTTTGGTGGGTTGCGTCCAGTGATATCATCACAGTATGTAGAAGGTATTTACAGATAACTACAGTATATATATATATATATATATATATATATATATATATATATATATATTTTACTTAAGGTCTTAAAATGCACTGTACAGCAGTGATTAAGAAGGCTAATAGGACATTCTGTTACATAATATATTATTTTAAGCAAAAACAAAGATGGTTTATTCTTAAGATATTCAATGAACTTGTGAGGTCTACTCTGGGATAAAGTAGGCAATCTGGGTCTAGATGTAGGAGCATTATAGAAAGTTCAGAAAAGAGTTAACTAGTCTGATTCCATGACTATGAGCTATGAACTGTAAGGAAAGGCCGAAGGAGCTGAACCTTTTCAGAAGTTAAGAGGTGACATGATTTAAATGTTTAAAAAGTAGGAAGAACATTTGTACAATGAATCACGCTGCTATTTTAAGATAAGTTCATCAATAAAGAAGATGGGAGCTGGTTGAGTGAAAATTTCCCACAAACATTAGAAAGTTTTTCTGTATAAAGAGAACTATAGGTACATGGAATAAACTGTCAAGTAGAATGTTAAATAGTAGGAGTTTAAGGACCTTCAAAACTAGGCTGAATGTATTTTGGAAAAGTTACATGAATTGAGACTGACGAGCTATGTTTGCCTAATTGCTTGTTCTTATCATAAATGATCTTATGTAGATTAATAAATAAATGGAAAAGTATGAATTAATGAACTCATTTTAACAGAAAAGTGTGCTTCATTAGCAGCACTGCTGCAGTCAATGATATTTGAAGTTTCTAGAAGTGGTGCTTTGTACTACAGGTGACTCCTTGTCTATCGAATGACTTTATCCGTTTTCTTCTATGTAGGCGCATGGAAAGCTGGAGTCTATGCTAGAAAAAAACAGCAAATGGCAAAAGTGACAAAAATATGTAAGAGATGAGCTGAGTACAACAAAAGTAGCTATGACCTCAGAGTTAAACTCAAAAAAAATCATAATACTATAACTCTCACAACATGATGTGTGCCACTGACCTGCAGGCATGAAGCTGTAATACACTTTATCACTCAGAAGACTTTTGCGTTGCATATTTGAATTCTGACTGCTTTCAAAAATGTAAACTTTCATCCTTAATGTGATACACTCACTTTTAAAATCTTTTCAATAATCTCATTTACATTATCTAAGCCTGCTTAGTCAACACTATGCTGAATAGATTCCCTCCACGCTATATTTATTACATCAGTACATTTCTTGATTCATCTTGAAGGGTCCCTTTTTTGTCTGCATGCAAAATACATGCAGTAAGTGAATTAAACAAAGATGCTACATAAAATGTCAGGACAATGCTCCCTAACCTTTCAGCTCCAGCAGGATACAATTGTATGACCTATAGACTGAACTGCTACTGGCCACCAGTTCACAATACTGGATATATGACCTTTGAACTGTAACATAACAACATAAAGTATGTGACATTTACAGTACAAAACAACTGTCTGACATTTGGACTACAGGTGGACAGCATACGTAGCTCTCCAGCAGTGTAGAAGATCATTACACTGCCTTTGAATGCTAGGAGAGCAGCATGTAAGTCCTCTGAACTACAGGAGAGCTATGTCTAACTTGCTTTAAATTTAAGCTCACTTCTGTAAATTTCTCTGACTATTAATTAGTTTGTATCTTGTGGTAGAGAATGAGTCATCTTTGAATGACTTTATTCTATCCCAGTGATGTCTTCCAAGACGTAACATTCCCAGCAGTGTTCCAGGTCTGCCAAATCCTCTGCTAAAGTCGACAGCAAGTGTAATATTGCAGCAGATAATTGTTACCCAGCTGTCCCAGTAGGGAAAATGCCTTCATCTGTTTATAATCAGGAATACGGGTCACCCTCAAGTTTTTCAATTTTCCACTACAAAACCAAAGCATACGCAATAAAGGATTTAAATGAATAAATAGCAGAGTTCTACCAAGCCTTTTGGGAATACCTTATCCAAAATGCTTTGCGTTCTCTGCCATCCAGAAATGTAAAGGCACAAACCCATTAGGGAGCAGCACAGCGCAGCCAAAGGCCCTCCTCTCGCTCTCTGCTTGTTAGAGCAGCAAGATAGGCCGCAGGAGAGATACGTAATCAGGCTATTTTTAATGCTGTCCTCCTGATAGTCACTTCACATTGACTATCTTAGTGACAATGGTTTAATTTCTGCTGCACGTGGCAGGAAGAGGTGACATAACTGTCCAAGGCTATTGCCTTCCAATCCCCACACTGGCAACAGGCACTGGTCATAAGCCAGTTTCTTTCTGTAAAGAATGTCCATAAAGCTTCCCAGAAGTCTCATTAATCTTGTCTGCTTATTAGTGGTTTGTCATTGTAACACAGTATTTTCATTACTTTGCACTGACTGGGTGTTTTTCACTTTGTTAATATTTTATTAATAGAGCGAATTTATCTGTCTATTAATCAACATTTACATTCGTAACAAGGAGCCACAAGGTAGGAATCAACCAGTCCATTGCAGTTCTCTCACTTGCACATACCACAGGCACATAGAACGACAGTAACCATTTTTTTGCAGATTAATATGTATGTTTCTTTTTCTTTATTAGATGTATAAGTGAACCCTCCTGGTTGCCTGTTCCTGATTGGTTCCTGCCTTGTTCCTAGTGCTGTTTGGGTATATTCCTAGTCTCTGAGGTGTTACTTTAGCTTTTTCCATGATGGATGCTTCCATAACTCTTTTAAAGGAGATTCAACATGAGTTCTTCTGTACTGACTATAACATGGGGTGATGTAAGTGATCAGAATGTGAGCCAAGCATGGGCAAACCAAACCCCTGTCTTTAAAGTATATTGAATAATGTGTTTCAAAAAAGACATTAACATCTCATCAGTCACATATAGGGATCAGGAGTTGGATTAACATACCAGAATCCTAGAAAAAAACATTCTTGATCTGATTACTTAATTTATATTCAGTATTTGCCTTTATTCAAACAAAGTCTATAGCCTATAATTTAAAATTTCATTCCATTTTAATATGAGTGTTTTTTTTTTGTTATCTTAGACAGTTTAATTTATTCATTTGACTACTGGATAGCTTTTACACTACTTTTTGCTTTTTCCTCTAATTATCTTTCAACAGTTTACACTTTAATGTGTATTCAGAGAGTGGATGAAATATCTTCACAAAGTAAAGTAAAATACAATATATCTCTGTAGCAGTCATTATCCTTACTTGTAAAAATGTTTTTTTCTCTCATATTATTAATCCTCTCTGACATCTCATAATACTATGCACAGGGTTGGATCAATTTATTTGCAAACTACAAATTTGATTCAAATTGAATTTCCTCATGAAAGATGTTTTTTTCACATATTATTCCATCTTTTCTTTTGCCAAACCTTTTTCTTCCATTACAGGGTTGTAGAAGTGAAGGAACCTATACTGCTAGCACTGGATGCTAAGGCATGAGCCATCCCAGCAAGGGTATCAGAATTTGCATGACGCACTCAGTAGCAGTGAGAACATATAGAGACACCATTTCACTTAAGAAGCTCTTCTTTGGAATGTGGAAGGAAGCCATTTGCACCTTACAGACAAGGGAAAGCATGCAACTCCGAACAGACAGGGAACCAGCTGGATATGAATCCGGGTCCTCTCATTTGGGAGCCATAGCCTTATTTTTACATTTTTGGTAGTAACGATTATTCATTTCAATTGGATATTTTTTGCTTTTTACCTTTACTACTTTGTGTTCTCTTTGTTGAATACATTCATCAAAAGCTTTTATTCCTTTCATTTGATGTTGAGTATGCAGTGACTGATTTGAACTCTTTGCCTTTTAGTGATGCTTTTCATTTTTGTCTTCCCATCTGAATATTCCCTGCATGATCATTTTCATTTTATTAGTGGTGTCATGGTGGAACATTGGATTACATTTTTATCTCAAAAATTCTGCATTCTGGGTATGAAATCTGTGCCCGGTGGATGTCCATAAGGAGTTTATACAGTATGTTCTCCCCATGTTTATGTGGATTACACACACACACCACATCATTAAAGGTGTGTGTTAACTGCCAATTCCAAATTTAATCTATGTGTGTGTATGTCTGGGGGCTCTGAGGTGGACAGACACCCGCCTTCCGCAATCCTGATGTGAATCAGTTGTCACAAGAATAGTCCAAAGACATCAAAAAGGTTTGGGGCAGTCACCCATATATTGTGCCCTGGCTGCAAATGGGTAAATCGTATTGAGTTCTTGACAGGTTTACATCCAAAACAGAACTGACTTAGGATGAGAAATATGGTCGAAACAGGAAGTGACGTCATCAGGACCGGAAACGGTAGTGACATCATCATAGGCACCAGAAGCGCAAGGGATTTCCCATGGATGGTATGCAGAGGATTGAGAGAGAAAGTCAAAGCACCTCGCCACCTTCTGGTCTGGTGTGGTACTACTGTTATTCAGGCCCTTTAGCTGCCTCCCATTAACACGTGTGTGACACAGTCTAGTTTGAGAATATTATGTTTCATTAGGTTTTGTTCTTTCCTTTTTTATTTAAATTTTGTTCACATTTTCACCCTTTTCATCAATACTAAAAATATTACATAAATATGTCTACTAAATAGGTGTAAATTTATAATAACCGTAGTTTAGCCATTTATACATCAAAGCCATATTTTGGACAAGCTTATTCAAATATAATAGTATATTTCCCCTTACTTATATAAAGGTAAAATTCCACTACAACGAACTGCCAGGGACCTAAAAAATATTTCGCTGTAATGAAAATTTCGTTGTAATGAGATTCTGTATTTGTTGCTATAGTGCTTTCTTTAACTTGCGTCCAGGCGTTTGCAATCATTTCAATAGCTTCTTTCGTGTTAATTTTAGTCTTCTCCTGTCTACAAGTTATGCTGACAAGAATTTTTCTCAGCATTTCCTTGCGTTAATAAACTTTCAGGGTGCGAATGATGCCCAGATCCAATGGCTGAAGCACTGCTTTGCAATTGGGTGGGAGGAATTCAACACGAACATTATCTAAATGTGGAAGCATGTTGTGGGCAGCACAGTTATCAATCAGGAGCCGAATCATCCTTTTCTTCTTCTTCATATTGTGAGGTTTCTGAACTCTTTTGGGATGCCCCCCCAAAAACGCTGAAGTGCGTCCCGAAGCGCGATTGCCGCGTCTGTGGAAGATTGTTTGTCCATTTCCGGGGCAGGGCAACAGCAGGCTCACAGCGGTGCAGTGAGGCGCCAGAGAAGTGAATCCTAAAAGATCAGGGTCCCTGTCTTAAACCCCAAAACACGAGGCTGAGTTTCAGCACTTTAGCAAAACCAGCTTTATTCAGCTTGAAACAGGAACAGCATGGTTATTTATTGTAGTGGCATCTGCCACTCTCCTATAAACAGACACAGCAATCAGACAGAGTTCTGGCCAGGTTAGAAGGCAAGTAATACTGTTCCCTGCATTTACAATGTTCCTTGCATCACCCATCGAAATCTTTTTTGTTTGCTTCTGTGTAGAGCTGCAGCAGAGCTGTGAGCCTGCTGTTGTCCCAGCAACAGAAAAACAGTCTTCCACAGACACTGTGATTGCACTTCAGGACGCTATACGGCATGTTGTCTAGTTGGGGGACGTCCCAAGAGAGTTTAGAAACCTCACATTTTCTTGAATAAGTGCCGCATTAATAGGAAAGTTTCTTGAACGAGCATCACTAAACCACATAAAAACAGCATTTTTGATGTCTTGTACAGAGTGATCAGATGCATATTAATTCATTGCAAAGAGCTTTATTAGCATAAAAAGTTAACTTTATCACAAACCCATTTTCACTTATTTTGGCCCTGGCACAAAATGATCAGCTAAAAGTGTCCAGCAAGTGCCAAGATTGTCTCCTCCAGAGGAGTCAACTACTGTATTGTGTTGCCACCAGTGCGGAGTTTGCTCAGTACTGGCAGCAGGTGGGTGTGAGTGCATCCGCACACACAGTGAGGAGAAGTCTTTTGGAAAACAGCCTTGTGTCAAGAAGATCAGCAAAGAAGCCACTTCTTTCCAAGAAAAACATCAAGGACAGACTGAAATTCTGCAGGGCGTACAAGGATTGGACAACAGAAGACTGGTGCAAAGTTACTTTTTTGATTGACTGTTCAGAGAAGGAACAGGTGAACGCTACCATGAGTCCTGTGTCATGCCAACAGTGAAGACAATCCATGTGTGAGGTTGCTTCTCATCCAAGGGAGTGGGCCCACTCATAATTCTGCCCAAGGACACTGCCCTAAACAAAGAATGGTATCAAAACATCCTCCAAGAGCAACTTCTTCCAACAATCCAGGCACAATTTGCTGATGATGGAGCACCATGTCACAAAGCAAAAGTGATAACGAAGTGGCTTGGGGATCATAAGATTGAAAGTTTGGACCTGTGGCCAGGAAACTCTCCAGATCTTAATCCCATTGAGAACCTGTGGTAATTTCTCAAAAAGTGGGTGGACAAGCAGAAGCCCACAAATTTTAATCAACTCCAAGCACTAAAAAGGCAAGAATGAATCACCATCACTCAGGATTTGGTCCAGAAGCTGATATCCAGCATGTCAGAGCAAATTTCAGAAGTTATGAATAATAATAATTCTTTGCATTTATATAGCGCTTTTCTCACTACTCAAAGCGCTCAGCAATTGCAGGTTAAGGGCCTTGCTAAAGGGCCCAACAGAGCAGAGTCCCTTTTGGCATTTATGGGATTCGAACCGGCAACCTTCCGATTGCCAGTGCAGCTCCCTAGCCTCAGAGCCACCATTCCGCCTTATGAAGAAGGGTCAACACTGTAAATATTGACTCTTTACATAAATTTAAAGCATTTGCCAATGAAAGCATTTGAAACTTATGAAATGTGTATAATTGTTCTTCAGTATACCATAGAAACATGTAAAAAATAATCTGAAAATGCTGAAATAGCAAAGTTTGCAAACACAACATTTCTGTCACTGCCAAAACCTTTGGCCACTACTGTATGTTTTATTGTTTTAAGATATACTGTTGATTTGTGCCACTCTTATTTTCTTCATTTGACAGTTGCATACTTTTCATATTGAGTACTGACTATTTTAATAAAGTATGCGGTTTACTTTATACAGGGACTGAAAATAAAAAGCTCTCTAAAGTGGGAACTGCAAAAGAATGAAAAGCTCTTACTCATATAGCACTGTACCATGGAGCACTTGTACCTGACAGCCACTGACTTCCAGATGTGTGAGTGTACCTTAATAAGCTGTTGTCCTGTTCTTCCTTTGACCTTCCTTTGGTAATGCAGAGCAGTGGCCATCTCCCTAAACTTTAAACTTCATGGTTGCTTGCTCAGTCTACACTTAACTCATGCAGCATGAGTCTGATCTTGTCACTTTACCTGACAGCATTCAAATTGTAAAAACAAATACTTGTATTTGATTATTGCTAAAATCTCTTTTATTTAAGTGATTCTTAATCCTTTATTCTCAATATATAATTTCCAGAAAGTTTTGGGAACAGAGGATAGGGGCAATTCTCAAAAAGGGCCCAATTGCAGGTTAAGGGCCCAATTGTTCAAAGGCCCAATGGAGTAGCATTCCTTCTGTCACTGCCAGGATTCTAAACTTTGAGTTACCAGCCCAGATCCTTTACCAGAGAGCCACCACTCTGCCCATTTCTCCTCTGACTGATTACTTTAGTCATACTATTTCTTTTCTGTAATTGAGTCGCTTGTACAACTATTTCTCAGTTTGTAAGACTGCAGATGGGTGCCATTTTTTCATGGCCCACTGCTGAACACATGCATACAGTGATTTTTGGAAAAAAAAAGACTGTGTTGGTGTTGGTGACACCTTACCAGCCTTTTGGATTTTTGTGATTTTCTGTTAATGGCTTGGGTCTTAATTTTACTGTCCATCTCTTCTCCTCATGGTGTCATTATTTTCTTTCACTGAAAGCAGTCACGCCCTGTGTTGGCTGGGATTGGCTCCAGCAGACTCCCGTGACCCTGTAGTTAGGATATAGCGGGTTGGATAATGGATGGATAGATGAAAGCAGTCAGATATTACAACTGAGTGCCCATATCCAGATTCTGTTGGACAAACATTGTGAAACAATCTATTTTGAGGATATCCACAAGCTGCACACTAGTTCTACAGTTTTGGTTGGTTTTTCTGTGGTTATTCTTTTCTGAGTGTTTTCCTCACTTGCATCAAAACCATCTCATCACCACTCATACAACATGATCTTTGTTATGATGTTGGGAAATGACAATTGAACTGTACTGTATATCGAAACATATCAAGTGACATGCTCACCACAGAAAGATGCTATCTTATATATAAACGTCTACGCATGGAAGTGTGTTTGTCTTTCCAGCACGGAAGTGAGAGGTGGAGTCCGGGTAAGGATACGCAGGTGAGGCCAGCACATCAGCAAAGTGAAACCTCCGAAGAAAGAGTCACTCGCTTAGCAGCTAATACAGGAGCAAGGAGAGCGCATCAACAAATGGTATCCCTTTTACTTTTCCTCCCGCCACTAATATAAAAGCAAGGTGAGCACGCCGGCAAAACAAAATCTCAGAAGAAACTTTCAATTACCTGACATCTCAACATTTAAATTTTTTTCTGATGATTTCAATAGCTTCTAGGACCAAACACAGGCTTATATAGGTAGTATGAAATGAAGACTGGTTGGTTGTTTGAAACCAATGCTGCTGGCATCAACACAGGCTCCCTGTGGTCCTCTACAGCATAACCAAGTTAAAACATGTATGGGTGGATGTAGGATTTATAGCTTAAAATACTTCGGTCTCTAAATTGAAGTGCAGACTGCTTTTTTTGATTTTTTGGTGGGGGTGGTATAGTTTTTCATCTGACAGCTTGCCTGCTGCTCTCTGAATATTTCTCACCATTAAGTTTGCTAAAGTGTGTAAGGCGGCTGTAAAATCAATTGTTGGCACTGGCCAGTATTTCCTGAGCCTAACTCACACAGATTTTACTTAAAGGAAGTATACAAATATCCCCGAGTGCATTCGAGCAAGGAGGTGAAGCTGTCAAGTATGAAGTGATATGAAGAGATAACCAGCTCCAAACGTCTCAATAATTTGTCACGCCCTGGTTTAACAAGCAACTGAGTCATAACTTCAGTGATATTATGTTTCTTAATCTCTGTCATAGCTTTGTGATTCTGTTCATGCAGTCATTTTACATTAGAGTTATTGTGTGTTAACCTTTTAAAGAAAATTCTGATTAGAGGCCTGTGGTGCCCATGGCGCTCGAAGTCTTCACTTCAGCTTTTCTTGTTTTGATTTTGGCCGAAGTCACTGGGGAGTTAGATGCTCAGTAAAAGTATAGGAATTTGAAAACAATTTTGAAACCTCCCACATCTTTGAGTGATGTTCTCCATCTCCCACTGAATTTGATTTAGGAACCTGTGGAACTTTGGTTTACAAGGATTGTGAGTTACAAAGATTAGAAGTTAATAAGTTCACATTTGTTTAGGCATGACATGCAGTAGTGCCAAATCATGAGAAAATACAATCTGACAAAACAATATTGTGTCGACTAGTACTCTGTCCATTTTGGCTTCCTGCCTTGTGCAATGTTATCAGAGAGAAGCTCTTGTTCTTTGTGAACTTGTACTGGTATAAACAAATCTTAGAAAAGAAATATGAAAACATGGCAGTTGATCTAGATCACATAATGCAATCACTTATCAAATGATGAGGGTTTAAAGCATTGTGAAGGGCATAGGTCAGCATAGCAGCAATGGTCAACATGGTAGCAAGTCGTTATTAAAACACAGCAGTAGGGAGTCTAAAAAAAACTTCTTTTTTTTTTTTTTTTTACTAGTGCTATTAGTACTTTAATAAACCTGAGGTAATACTATATGTCATCATTTTCATTAACTTATCAAAAGTATCTGACAGTGTAAAAGCAAAAGGAAACAAGTGTGCTGCATTTTACCAATTACATCAAGCCCTTATAAGAAAACAAATACAGTGTTTCCAAAAATATGATGGTAAAAAACAGGCAGAGGGCAATGTTATAAGATGAGATGGATGTTTGTTGATTTGGCACCTGAGGGAGAAAGCATGGAGGACTTCAAGAAATATGTGGGTGTGAGTGTGAATCAAGCTGGGCAGACATGATTTTCAAAGCGGCTGAAGGCTACAGTACAAAGTAAAGCTGGATTTCAATTACACAGATCAGGGACTTTACATGACACACTTTTCAGAGCCAGACAGTGGCAAGTTGGATGCCTCTGAGACAGTGTCGGGGTGCACAGCAGCTCCCTTTGGCACATTAGGGTTACCTCACTAGCTTCAAATTAACTGTCACTACTGAAGTAGTACATATCCTTCAGTGGGACTACATTAAGAACAAGTGGCCCTCACCATTCTTCATGAATCCTCTTTCCTTTATTGTGTCCAGGGCTAACATACCTGTGCCCCCAAGGTTGTCTAGAATTAGTTTAGTCAGCCTTTGGTCATGTCTACTCTGGCATACCTTAATCAATCAGTTTTGACTTGTTTATAATGCTTTCATGTTAAAAGCCCTCCAAAATGTGCTGTGTGGATGCTGAAAAAGAAACTTTAGCATTTATTAATTGGACATATTGTTAGCTGGTTATGAGATCTACTCAAAGATACACAGTTAGCCAAGTAAGAGACTGACACATAAGAGTTTAATCAGCTCACTCAAGTTTTTTTCTATATTCATCCACCTATCCATTCATTACTTTTCTGAAATGACTCAATACAAATTCTGGCAAAGTACAAAGAGAGAACCCACTCTTCACCGCAGGCCAGTTAGCCACTGTGCACATTCATAGACAAATTTACGCTCATCCACACATATCTAATTTACAGAAAACAAAGAACTCAACACACATGACAATAGGATGTGACAGGAAAACCTGAGTGCTTAGAGATAAAAGCACACAGACAGACAATTTTGGATAGAAGGCAGCAGTACAAACTCCTGTACTACCCTTTTCACTTGTACAACATTTTTAAAAACAAGCTTTGTCAAATCCTACACTGTGTTGTTTTTAGGGTGTACCATCACCTCTGGGCCACTCAGGTATCTGAATAAAAGATTGGGCATGTCAGCTGCATTACAGTTCTGGGCCTGGATTAGTGATGCATGGCATACCAGTACTTGAAAAGAACAAAAAAAAAACACACATTTTAAAATGGAATGGTACCAGCACTTCAGGATTTTTGGTATCATAAGTAAACATCAGCATTCTTTCCAATAAGACCCTGACATTCGCTATTACAGTTGTGGAAAAATGTCACTGCAATCAGAACTTCACAGGTGAAACCCCCACCCCCCTTCCACCAATTGCTTCAGCGTAATCTGGAATTCATAAGGAAAACTTCCCCATTTCTTTGAAGAAATCTTGACTTTGACATGATTGGGTCTTCATGGAGGGAGGCCTTCTGGAAAGCTGGAGTATATCGGGATATTTTAGAGTTAATTTCTTCTGAAACATTATGGTAACAGTACTGTAGTCTGAAAGCTGGTATTGAAAACCAAAGTCAAACTTTTAGTACTGATCCAACGTTAGCCTGCTCTCACTGGCAGTGACAGGTGAGACGGTAATGGCGTAATCAGAAGACATTGTGACTAATGCAGATCATCCTCTCCATTACTCATTGTCCTTTAGCCACTGCCTTAGTCTACTGAACTGTACTACAGAGAGCTATTAGGTTGTTTTTAGCCTACTGCAAGACTATATACTTAATTCTTTTATCGTGCTTCTCCATACTCTAGCTAGGTATAACACATTGGTATTGGGACAATATTTCTTTAGGGGCACTATACATTAAATGGAGACTAGGTTTATTAGTGTGTCACAACTAAGCCATACCAAAGTTAGTAAAGATATAAAACATTTTTCTTCTTTCATCTCTCATTAATTTAATTATGCTCTTGTGTATCATCAAACAAGTCCAGAGTATGTAATGTGGTCCTACAGCATACCTGCTTCTGTCTTACATTCTTTAAGTTCTATACACAAATATGAATGTCTTATTCACCACATTTTAGATGGACGGGCTGTCAGGAGTCTTGCTACTGCTACTAAACAATGGCTGCACCAGCAAAGCCTGCTGCTGAGCTGTTCCCATTCCTCAGAGTTGATCGATCATTTTCAGTATAAACAGGTGCAGGTGGCAGACCCGATAGCTCAGGTCTCAAGGGCAGCACTTCAAAGACAACAGGACTGTTTACTCTGTAGGACACTTCATCAGGTGTTACCTGGAACTAAATGAGGCCATTCTCTAGATGAAGTTTGTGGTAAAATCAGCAGAATGGAATAACATTTTTCAGATACAAGAGGAGCTCTTATTGCTCACTGTTTGTATCTACTGTACTTCAGTGGCGTCAGCCAAGAAACCATATTCACTAAATAAAGAGAAAGCTATGTCTAGTTTAGGAATGTAACAGAAACAAAACACTGAAAATTCCAAAAGTGGTCAAAACATTATCACTTATAATGGGCAGAATGAACTTATCGAGAACAGAAAGACTTCAGAATTATAATAAGATAAACAGAAGATTAACATCAATAACTAGGAAATAAATTCAGTGTTCTTATCAATATTAAGAAGTCATCATAACTTTGAGCTTCACCAAAGACAGCCACAGTGGCAATGCCCTGTGGTCACTATGCTCATAATAAAAGGCCTCTATTTAAACTTTGGCTCTTGACAGTTTAAGAGACAAAATGTTTTCTTGTCATTTTCTCTTATTGTAACATCACAGGATGTCAGCTTCAGGATCCAACCCTATAAATGATGCCAGATGGACACACTCCCCTCACATCCAGGCTAGAACAATTCAGCATGTCAACGCCATCCTCTCAATTATTATCCTTGATTGAGCAATTTGGTTGAACCATCTATTTGTATTTGTTATCTCACCTTTTTTACCTTATGTCAAATGTAGAAAAAAAGACAAACAAAAAATACCCTGTGTCAGCATCGGGTTGAAGATCATTGTTGACCCCCATACCTTTCACTTCCCTTCATGCTATTAAAAACCTTACAGCAAATATAAGATGGACTTTGGAAATAGACTGCTTAAATAGTGTGTGTTTGTATTAAACAGTACATATGTGCTTCTGATTCTCAGATGAAGGTAGATACTTGTTACCGAAGGCTCTGATAGTGACACTGTTGGCTAGATTTTAGGAACGTTTCATAACATATGGTTCTCTTGGCAGCCTAAGTTTGCATGTGAATCTTCAACACAGCATCAAAACACATTATATCCCTTTATTCACATGACCTACGGAATGAGTGAATGAATGAAATTGTAATAGAGAGGTACATTTTGTTCTTGTAATTCAAAATGTGACATGCCTCAAATGGCCAGTACAGAGGAAGAAACAACATCTAAAGGAGATTCCCTCTTCTTTATATATAAAATTATAAATAAAATCAAAAGCCAAAAAACATTTTGATATTTGTTTGTTCGCTAATCACATAAAATGTAGTATGTGCCTTGCCAGTCTGACTTACAAAAAAAAGGCCATGTCACATTGGATAGTTGGATTATAAAGGCAGTGGGCATCCCAAAAATCGCTGGTGATTCAGGGACTGAAAATCCCATCAATGGCTGATGGAGGATGTTGTCATCAGTTCCCACAAACGTTTCTATAGGCAAAAGCACATTCACAAAGACCACAGGTACATATAGTATTTTGTTTTCTTCTCAACTAATTTAGATAACAGTTTCATTAACTTGCTGGATTACATTTTTGTCTAACAGTATGTTTTAGTCTCACTATGGGTTGTCTCAACTGTTAATTTATACCGGCAATTTCTGGTACTTCAGCTGCTGTGTATATATATATATCTTGTATATAAATGTCTACACGTGGAAGTGTGTGTGTCTGTTTGTCCGGCCCGGAAGTGCGAGGCTGCAGCTTGAAGCTTAAAGAAAGCGACTCCATCGCCAAAGTGAAACCGCTGACGAAAGACAAACTCGCTTAGCTGCTAATACACAAGCGAGGCGCGCACATCAACAAAACGAAACCTCACAGGAGATAGAAACTCGCTTAGCTGCTGACTGACATGGGGGGACTCTGCATTTCAATTTTTTTTTTGACAATTTCAAAAGTTTCTAGGAGCCCGGGCTTTTTACAGCACGGGC
>JANRMT010062854.1:60738662-60783453 GCA_026402145.1 Polypterus bichir lapradei | reverse complement strand
TATCCCAAGATACTCACATCAGCAAAATTTGAGATAACAATCGAATATGGCTCATCTGGGCAGCTCTTTGTTTTTTCCTTTGAGTCTTCTCTTTCTCTCTTTCTCTTCCCTTTACATTCTGAAATGGCAACTACAAACACAGCATAACATACAAGGAATTGTGTTTTCACACTACACTAGGACTGTGTCACATAATTGTGGATAAGGAATACCATTAAACACCACTAGTATCTAAGACTGTAGGTTTTTAATTTTTTTTTCTCTATACTTTTGAATGACCTTGTTAGTCCAGGAAGATTTCCACATTTACAATTGCTGCTTACCTTACTGTTTTCAGGGACACTTGTATGAGATGAGCATGTTCTACTTTAATAAGTCCACTGACCCCACAAGAGAAAATTTCAGATTAATGATACTCCCATTAGTCCACCTATTTCAGGAAGCACTTACTTGGTGGTAAGTGAAATCACAGCCAGAGGCTCTATAATCCACATAGAAGTCCACTAGGCCGCTCCTCAGCAGCAAATTAAAAAGGAAGAGGCCAGACTGGAGAAAATATACACAGGACAATTAGGATATTCAAAAGCTTTAGTATATTCTAGATTTTCCTCCTTCATTGGCATCTTTGATTTATGACAAGGAGGCCTGTTTAAATAGCTGGAGCTGGGCGGCTATTATAGAGCTTATTACAGTTGTAATTGTGTAAGTTGTTTGGCTTTAATTGTCTATTAGTCGCTGTTGTAATTAGCTTGCAAAATACTGTAGTGTCAACTGGTCATGCCATCTCTCAGTGGAGTAGGATAAAATACGGAGGCAGGTGGTGCCCCGATGCTCCCACTCTCAGGCGCCTTTATTGAATTAGCTTGCTTAACAAACTGCCTGCAGCCCTCATATCACCCTCTTTGTTTCATTGCTTCATGTCCTCTCCCTCTCTTTGTTTACTCTGTCAAAGCTCTTCATATCTTTACTCATTCACGCTTTCACAGCCTCCTCTCAATAGGTCAAGGAAGAGAAAGAGGACAGAAATCCCCTGATTGTCTTGAATGCAGATAGAGATTTTGTACACAGGTACCTTCTGCATATCTACATATAGACAACAAGGTGTCTGTACAGAAATGAGAAGCTGAAGCAGTATGCTGTCATTGAGCCAAGGACAGAATGGCCAACAAGAACACTTCGCTGAGTAGTTTAACAGTGAACCTCCCCACCCCTACATCATCTCTCTCTAGGGCCTCACTGCACGTAATATACATGCAGGATATCGTATCACATGACATGCACCTATATAGATAACTTTGCGAGTCTGAAACATTATATTGCATTTATGAAGACTTTCCCTCATTTGTGAAACCTGTCTATGCCTGTTTATTGTCTCACAGAGTTAGAGATGAACCTATGAACCTCAAATTAAACTAAGGACCAAACCTGGCAGGGATGCCTAATTAAATTCAATTCATACCATTTGTCTACTGTGAAACAAATGTGTGCAAAACCTAACATTTGTAACTCCTTTCCTTAAAACAGCTTTTTAATAATAAATAAAATAATTTAATAAAGTCAAAACATCTCTAAAATGTCCATTTTTTATTTTACCAATGTAATCTCGATAGTTTGCACCCGACACCCACCAAATAGTCAAACTTCACTTTCCTTGTAGAGGACAAAGGTATTCATGTCAGGTCATGCATAATGTACCACATGCTGGCACCATGCTCTTGGAAATTGGGAAATAATCATGGAAGAGCAGTGAAATGTGAAACATCTGTGAAACTGTGGTCACAAAAAACATTTAAAGTGCCATTCACCATGATAGACGGGATAACAGCATGCAGTGTGGACTAGCAGCTGCTTGGTGTTACACTTCAGGGCCGCCATTCAGTTCTCAAGTCTGACTTGCTATTTTGACTATGAGCAAATGACTTAATTTATCAATGCTTCAGCTGTAAAAAATGAAATATGTAAATAACTGTAAAATACTGCTGAACTCAAAAAGCGGCTTAAAAGTGACAGCAAAATTAAGAAATGAACATGAAATAAAAACTTGATAGATAATGAGACAGTTTACTGGACATAGTTGCTCAACTAGAGTACAAAAGAGTTAAGCATGTGACACCAAGAATGACAATCAACTGTAAAAGGGAAAAATGATTGACAGCTAGGCCAGAACAGAAGCTGCATAGCCATCCCTGTTTCTGTGTAGTGTGGAACTCCAGTTTCCTCCCAGATCCCGAAGATCATGTTACACAGCAGCTCTAAACTGTGCCCATGACAGTCTATGTGGGTATACAGAATGTGCAATTTGACTCCTGATAGACGGACTCCCCCATCTGGGGTTAGTTCCTGACTTGGGCCCACTGTTGCTGGAATAGAGCAAGCATTGTGAACCCTAAGATGGTCAAGGCAGGTGTAAACAGTGAATGGTTAATAATTGATTTTTTGAAGATGTTTCTAGCATTTCTCAATTCAATGGATTCTTTTCACGGAGGCTGATTCCAACATTTATCTTTCCAAGTCCCTATAATCACTTTTCTGCTTATATGTTTGATTAATCCTTGAATTTATGACAGTAGTGGTGGTTTAAAGGAGGTTCAATTCTATGACTTAAGCCTTTTAACTATGGCATCTTCTTTTAAATTTTAAAAACATTTATTTAAAACATAGGTGACACAGAGGCAAAATTATCAGTGGTGTTGCTTCATAGATTCAGATGCCTGTGCAGAGTTTGAATATTTGACTTAGTTTAACTGGTGACTCCAAACTGGTCTGCTGTGAGTGTAGGAGTTTGAATGGACCTTGGGATGGCCTGACAGAGAGCTGTTTACCGCCTTGAAACCAGTACTGCCATTGTGGGGCCATGCCCCCCGCAGCCTTGAATTGTAGGTTAAATCAAAATATCACAAACTAAAGCACAAATGAGAGAATTACATTGTAATAGCTTTGATAGAACCAAAAAGTTCAGAATAACTCTTTTACTTTGTTTTTCTCTATTATTTCAAAACCAAACATAAAAGAATGCTAATCTGACTAATTTAATAAAAAACTTGATATATCTGTTTATTGGCAGTTCTATAAATCCATTATATTTCTCCATATTCTTCACGATAAATATCATTGGTTACAAAATCTTATTAAAGATGGAAACAGGTTTGGCCTGATTTGAATTGATTTCAGCCCTTACATCAAAAAAAGCTGCAATTTACATAAGGATGTGTGGACCTTTGATCTCCAGAGTAATATTACAGGTAGTCCAGCAATTACTGAAACCTAAAATTCAGAATATGTACAGTACTTATTTAAAGAAATTCAAATAAACCTTTAAATATTTTGGTGGCTCTATGTACACTTTTTGCAATGAGAGACCTTTTTACAGTATTTGTTAACATTTCATATACTCTTCAGATTGTAGTACTATGCTTATAATAAATAAGACATCCTGCAAGAGTTTTACCATTTTAGAAGATTTATCTCGCATACTTCTAGTATTATATTTTTAGAAACTGTAATTATTTAAGTAGGTGTTTTACTTGCTTGCAGAAGGCCCAGTGGTTATAGCAGCCGCCTTCCATACCAAGTATTCTGGATTGGAAATCCGCTCCCCATCTTGGTGGAAGTTTGTCTGATCTCCCAGTGTCTGTTCTGGTTTTCCTCCAGTTACTCCAAGTTTCCTCTTACATCTCCATAAATAGGCAGATGATGTTGGCTGACTACTCTCAATTAAACCTGTGTGAATGTGAGTTGTTTGTGCGGCCTCTGATGGAGAAGGACTATTTCCTTAAGATATTGGGACAGCATACGAGCTATTCGCTAAACAAATGGGCTTGATAAATTGAATGGTCTCCTCTTTATTGTCAAATTTATTATGTTCTTGTGTACCTGTTCTGCACCCACCAGGATTGGCCTATTCCTTATGTATATTGAACCTAAGTAAGTCATTCCAACTAATCATGGAGCGAATGAAGTAGGCAAGGACACAGTCAAGATTATTAAATGCCATAGCACCCTTCAGTCAAAAACAAAAGAAAAAAGACCAAGCAACAATTTGGGTCTGCAAACATGAGGGAAAGTCAAAAGCATGAGAAGGGTGCAGAAGCTTGGGGAGGCACTAAATACCAGACAAAGCCCTTCAGTCAATGAGCATAATGACTGAGAAGAGCACTTGATAGCTTCAGGTGACAGCATAGGTGGATTGCCCTGCTGCGTCACAGCTCGATAATCCAGGGTCTAAATGTGGGTGCTATCTGTGAATGTACTCCCCATCCCTGGGGCTCTGATTTTCTTCTCACATCCTGAAGATGTCCTGGTGAACTGGCAAATCTGAATGCACCCTTTGTTTAATAATGTGCCCTGTAATGGATGCCCACCACCTCTCAGGTGACCAATGTTGTAGGCACTGTGACACTGAAATGGATTCAGCAGGGTCTGTGATGGATCAATGGTCACAACAGATTTATTTTTGGTATGCTTATGGCATTATTAATTATTATTTAATTGCAAACTAGCAGTTTTCTGCTATTTTGAATTTGGAAGATGTGTGCACCACAGCTTTTTCAGCCAACCTACTGCAAAGTACATTACACAAAAATAAACAGAAGTGAAATGAATTAAAGATTATTGTCATTAATTTCTCTCTACATTTGATCACAAACAAACACTTTTAGGCCTTACTTTCAAAGCAGTTGCCCTTGTGCTTGCATTCAATAAGGCTCCTGTGAATATCTGATTGAAAAGCACTACCTCCCATGGTGACTTGCTTCCTACACTCTCAGAGACTGAAACTGCAACCTCACTTTTGCTTCTTTAATTGTGCAAGTTAAAAAGCATACACATATAAGAAAAATCTTTGACAAAATCAGAAAAATACAGATGATCAGTATTGCTGAATAATTGAATCCAAACTCATAAAACATCTTATTATTGACTAACAGTATTAATAAACATTCTGCTAAAATGCTAATGGAACATTTGTGCAGATTATATTCAATAGGTTGTATAAGGGTGAGGGTGGGTGTATGAATGAGAAAGCCCTGCAACAGGCTGCAATGAAGCAGTAGGCATAATGTTTAAAGCCATTTAATATGTGTATAAATTAGAAGATACACATTCATACTTCAGACGTGCATATTCAAATATGGGTTCACAGGAGGATAAGGTCTGTTCTAACAGCTTCAGACACACACACTGTACACAGTCACTAACAAACACAGTAACATATACAAAAATGGCCAAATTCAACTTTATTTCTTGAGGAGGCTGTGCACCTTTGGCATACACAAACATTTCTGCAAATAGTATGTCAAATTAGTGTGTTATTGTAAATGTGCTGTTTTATGCAGGAGTATATAGAGGTATGAGGAAATAACAACAGGCTTAAGAAGCTCATCCAGAAGGCAATCTCTGTTCTGGGAACTTATCTGGACACCCTGGAGACAAGAGATGAGCAAAGGATGTGGGCTGAGAAGGGTCTTTCATGAAAAAAGCCCCACACACGCTGCCTGACTCTGGTCAGTGTCTGATTCTACCATGGTGTTTCAGGGTCTGCTATTGGGGGGACCTTTCACCCATCAGATGTTACCATATGTTATCTGACTACACTATGTGTCTTACTGGCTTTTTAATATGTTCATTTTAAAATGAATATGGACAAACCATATTTATTGAATTTACTCTTTAGTTTTAAGTGTATAGATCTTTGTGTAGGTTACTGCAACATCTCATTGAATCAATAAAGAATCTGTTTATATATTTTGAGCTAAACACTATCTAAGCAAGATGTTATATATGTTGATATTTGAAGAGAATAGCCCACACTGACACAGGGAGAACATACATTCATTCATTCATTTTCCTACCTAGTCACAGAAGCAATAGTCTTAGCAGTGAGGTCCATATGTCCCTTTAGCCAGCCACACTTGCCATCAAATACTGTGGGAACTCAAGGTGCTCCCAGGCTATCTTTGTGATATAATCCTCCTAGCTAGCCCTAGATCTCCCCTGGGGTCTCCTCCCTGTTTGTCATACCCATAAAACTTGCAGATGCCCAAACCAGTTCAATTGGCTCCTCTCAATGCGGAGGGTCAGTGGTTCTACTCTGAGCCTCTCACAGATATCTGCGCTTCTCACCCTGTCTCTAAGGGATATCCCAGCCACCCTTCGAAGAAAGCTCATTCATTTATGCTGCTTATAATCACCACCTTATATATAAGGCTACAAAAACTAAGGCTAAGAAGAAATAAGAAATCTTAATTTTAGTGCAATAAAGCAGTAATGCAAACCATCCCATAAATGTAAATATTCACTTAAATACACTGTAATACAGTAATAAAACAATCTGCATATTTTGTCTCAATGGCTCTAAAAGCATCCATCAAATAAATGAAGAAAAAGACAAATCAAGTTAACGTATTCATCAGCAGCAGTTCAAAATATCTTATCTCCACAAACCATAAAAAATGATTTTAAAATGCATAAATTATATTTAAGTGGTTGTATCAATTTAAAACAAAATACATTGCCATTAAGGGTTAATATCCTTTTCATTGCATTGCATTGTTACTGCATTTTTTTATTATTATTATTATTTAAAGGAACAGCTGGTGTCCATTTTACAATGTCATTTTGAAGGGCTGCATTTAGAATCTCACTTAGGACTCAATGTGTACCATATGTGAGGGAGTGTGTGTGAATAAATCTGGCCCTGTTTCTTTGTATGTGTAATGTGTATAGGTGTGATTACTAATCCACAAACATGCGGATACACAGCTGTATCACACTCACCTCAAAAGTGAATACAAGGCCACATTATACCCTGTACTTCCACAGACAGAACAATTCAGTACAAATGCTATTGCATTTCAGCTCTGCTCAGTATGCCGTATAAGATGTCATCGTAATTTACATGGCAGCACTGTCATCTTATGCTAAACTGATTTTGTGATTGTACTGTATGGAGGTTTTATTCCTTCAACCAGCCAATGACCTCCTTTCTAGCTTTTCTGAACATTCTCTTTTCTGTGCTCTTCTCATGAGCCATTAAAAACACATTTGCTTGGCCTCAGTTTATTCTGTAGGCTTTTCCTATACCTAATGGGTAAAGGCAAAGTTAGTCTGGCTCTCGGTGAGTGTGTCAGTATTACAGTATATATCAGCTACATAAATCTAAAAATATTATTTCTTTACTCAGCTTTCTGCTGATGTTTAAAAATACAACATTCATGTTTCTTGGCTGGTATAGTGCAGAATAATGAAACAGCTAAAGAAGAAGGTGGCAAGCTAATTTAATCTAACAAACCTGTTAAAACTTCTCTAAAAAGCAAAAAATACCTTGTGTTGCTATCACAATGAATACAAAACAGCAAGATATTCTATACGGTGAGTAGCTAAACAGTACAACAAGGAAAAAAGACTTTAAAACGCAAGCATTTGGCTTTAATGTACCTGCAGAATTCACGATAAGAAATGAAACTACAAAGCAGAGAGATGTCTTCCAAATTGAATTGAATCCATGCCATGTGCTGTTCACATGATATTGTGTTGGAGGCTGCACCAGCCTGGAGTTTAGTCAGTCATGTCTTGTTTTTACATCTTCAGCTTTATAAAGGCTTATTATAAAAAAAAGATGCTATAAGAAAATGTTTTTTAATTGGTTGATACAGTGTGTAAGAATATTTGGTGCCCAATTTAGCTCAGTTCACCAAGGCTTTGTAGTTAGGCCAGGTCCATGTTGGCCTTTTCCATCCTGGGATAAATTTTGTGTTTTCTAATTACTTACCAGATTGTATAGCAGTGATCAACTCCAACCCTCACTGTGGAATGAGAGCTGCTCAACAAACAAATGAGGTTCCCTAAGAGCACAAAAACCTTTGGGTACTCTGTCTAGGAACTCTGTACACATCTTAGTATTTACAAGATTGTTTGTTGGATTGTTACTCTACACTGGGAGTATGTTATACTGACCATCATTATGAAAGAGACACATAACTACATTGAGAAAAAGGAATATAGCATTTAAGGAGAATTTAACTATATAAAAATGTTATGACTTTCAGTTGTTCTATTTTAGCTTTGTCATTTGTTTTACTGGTAGCCTGTTATGCACAAAAGGGAAGAAACAGTAATGTTTTATTTATTTTATTATTCTCCTCATTACTTATTAATTTATGAATCGTCCTGGATTTGACCTTAATCTGCATCCAGCCCTGCAAGCAAGTCCTCTAACTTGCAGGGAAAACCTGGGGGTTGGTGGGAAGATTGGCACTCCATCCACTTTAAAAAACCTCACACTCTTCAGTGTGGTGATGAGGTGTCACCCGTTGCACGGCTGTACTCAGATTTCAATCCAGGTGGTTTGTCATGTGGTTGGGGTGGCAACGAGCTGTAATCAGTGCATGCTCCCAACCTCTCCCGCTCTTATTAATTTAACTGCAAAAATATTGTTTTATTACATAATTTAAACAAATACTGTTTGATAAAAAAAAAGCTGTTCCGGATGTATTCACTTACTTTGGGCTCCCTGCTTGGTCTGTAGCAAAGATCACACCTAGCCCATTATTAAACACTCTGCAGTTCAACAGAACTCCAGCAGATGCCAGTGTACAGGTCGCTACACTAATATGAGAATAGATAATGCATAGTGTGAGATCTTCAGCCCGGACACAAACAGACCGACACCAGCAGTTCTTAAAGCACACACGTTTAATAAAGACCAAGTCCCCCAAGACACAAGTCCCCCACACACACAGTGCTTCCAACACCAAACACCCCTACACACGGGCTTCTCCAATATCCATGGGCCGCCTTTCTTCCTCCTGTCGCTGGAGTTTTGTCCATCTCCCGACTCTAGCTCCTCAACTGTAGGAAGGCGGCCCCCTTTGTAGTCACCCGGATGTGGTCCAGGTGTTCGCTGACGTTCTTCCGGCGGCACTACCTGGTGTGGCGGAAGTGCCGCATGAGCACCCGGAAGCACTCCGGGCGTTGCTGGAAGCTCCTTCCTCCACCCTCCCAGGTGGGGAGGAAGTGTAGCTCCCCTGGGCTTTATGAGGCTTGGGGCGCCCCCTGGCTGTAACCACGGGACCCCACAGGTTTAAGCATTCCTGCTATTTCCCCATGGTCCCCTTGCTATCCAGGGCGGTTGCCCCCTCGTGGCCCGGGGGACGTATAGATCTCCTTCCAGATGTCCCGGCTGGGTCTGCCTCCCAGCCTCCTGCCACAATAGATACTAACTGAATTCCTTTGGCAAAAAGAAAAAGCCAAAAGGCAGAAGAGGGTCTTCTGCTAAAGGTATCAACCAGGAAGTGTCATGCTTTTAATCCAGGAGATGAGTACAATGGCAGGCAGACGTCTGTGCGTATTTAAAACAGAGAAAACAAATACCAAAAAAACCAATCCAAAAGCCAAACCCATAATTCTAACTGGTTATCCTTTCCCTAACTAACAGTAATGTTTTGTTTATTTTAAAGTCTTCATTCCAAAGACTGGCCAAACATTACACAGCAAGGTATTTTGTCTGATGACAAAGTAGATTATGTTTAAAATGTGCCAAAAGAAGAGATGAAGTTGAAAACCCAGCCAAAGTGATAACCAAACACTCTGTCCTATCCTTTACCAAAAACAGAAAGAAAGAGCAAAAATCATGGGCTAAATTCGAAGCACAAGGTCTGTTATTAGCTGAACCACAAAACAAAATAAGTTGCCCACCAACAAGAAGTTTTCTTTTCATTGTTTTATCAGGATAACATCCAGTCATCCATCCATAGAAGCGCTATAAGCAATAAGAGCCAAAATGGTGGGTGTCTATGAACAAAAAATATGGCATCCTGAACAGACATGAAAAATTTCTAACAATCTTAAATAAATTTTCTATCCGTAAATAAATAATAGAATCAAATGCTATATAAGCAAAAACCCCAAAAGGAAAAATCGAGAACAGAAAAACAGCAAAATAACATCAGATAATTTTGAAAATAAGCACAGATCACAGCCAAAAGAACATTATCACCACTTACTGAATAGGAGTGTGAAGTAGGTATGCTAATGAGATTCTTCCACCCTGTTTTAGCTAAAAATTCAACTGCATCAATTACTTCTAACAATTTCTTTGTCTCCAAATTGTACCTCACTCTTCATTATACACTTGAACATTCTTATATTGTATGTTCCATACAGTGTTCATGAGCATTATCACATGTCCCATCATTTCTGGCAGCTTACAACAGCCACACATACCATTATCATCCTTGCCTGTAATGGCCAAAGTTGAACTTAAAGCAGTATCTCCATACCTCAATCTTGCCACCCATACTTTCTCTGTGTGGCATGGTGGTGCAGTGATAGCACTGCTGCCTCACAATACGTAAAGCAGGGTTTGCATGTTTGCATGTTCTCCCCTGGTCCACATTGATTTCCTCCCAATGTCCAAAGATCTGCAGGGTAGGAGGCTTGGCATTGCTAAATTGGCTCTACCGTGTGTGTGTGTGTGTGTGTGTTTATCATATGATGGGCTGGCACTCTGGCCAGGGATTGTTTCGGTCTTGTGCCGATGCTTGCTAGGACAGACTCCAGCTGCCCCTCGATACTGCATTGGGGAACTGGGTTAGCAAGATGGATGAATGTTTGCAAACACAAGTTGTTTCACTTGCACTGACATTAAACCACCTCTCTCTTGTACTATTTATTTCATAACCAATGCCAGTTCTTAAGTGAATAAACTACTAAATGTTTTAATATTATCTCCTAGTGGAAATACAATAGCATCATAGGTCACAAGTTACATAACAATTGATTAGGTCATTGTTAGAAACAATATGGTAGCAATCACAACACCAACTCACAAAATGGTAGAACCCATATAAAAAAAGCAAACAAAATGGCGATATGATGAAGACACAAAAATAACATATCCAAAAATAGTAGAAAATGATTCATGATGACACCAAGTGAGTGCTTAACAGACTCACTCTTGTTACTTTTCATTCCTATCTGCACTAGCAAAAACATATGATGTGAAATGGTAGGTAGAAAATATCCTTTCAACATTTTGGTTTAATGCATTCACAACGGAAAAACAAGGCGCTCGTATTTATATTTACACAGAGGATTTTGAAACTGTACTACGTGAAAAACCCTGAGCGGCAGCCTAACATTGTCTATTTCCAGCAAAATGCTTCATTTTATCTGTGAGGCTGGCTATCTGGATGGAAATATTGTTCCTTCCATAATAATCTGATTTGCTTTATTGTATATTATTAACTTTACAATCAGCAAATACAGGACATAAGGACAATATTGAAAATGTACGGGTCCAAAATGAAAAATAAGCCGTAAAAGCAGGAGATTTTGTTTCATTTGTCAAATGGTGTGATGTGAAAAAATCTGCATATACAATAGTAGGTGGCAGAACGTACATCAAAAACAATTAAAAATACATTACTAGATCTACCTACGTCCATGTTGATAAAATATGCTTATACAGACTTTGTAAAATATTTTATATCAAAATCCTTAAGAAAGTCAATGGGGCACACTGTCCTGGGGTCCTTGCAGAGCCACATCGCATGGAGGGCATTTAAATGAGATGCTACAAACTATCATAGAAACATCTTTTCATAGCTTTGCTTTAAGAGTCAGGAAAATGTGAAATCCCTTGCTATTTGGCCCAAGGTTTGGTGAACTACGTATTTAAAGCAGGCAATAATTAAAGGTGAAAGAAAAGGTCTGACTGCTGTGCCTGCTGACCTACACTACCATCTCAAGATGCTCTAGATCAGCTCATCTGCTTAAACCTGAAGATGAGCCCTCTATTGAGGTTTAAATGGACACAATACCAAAAAGGTAATTAAATTGAGCAGAAATGAAGGAGTTTCCACTGGCATTGAGGGAGACACTAGGGATAGATAAAATAGACTGATAGGCAAGAGTTTGTTAGTCTTGGCAACAGCAGGTCCAGCACAGCGCCAATCACACAAGTAATTCCTCAGGGCTCTGTCCTCTGCCCTCTTCTCCACTGTATTTATATGCTTCCCTTTGGCCATATTATTCGTAGCTTTGGACTGGGTTATCATTTTTATGCAGACGATACTCAACTCTATTTCAATGTTAAAAGTGGAACTTCATCAGAGCTTTCTCAGCTAACAACTTGCCTCAGTGAAATTAAAACCTGGAAGGAGCAGAACTCTTTAAAATTAAATTGCAACAAAACTGAACTTCTGCAAATTGGGACTAAAGTGCAAATTAATAAAATGAGCTCCTTCCCAGTCACTCATGACGATGATCTCGTCAGACCTGCCTCTACTTCAAAGAATCTTGGTATCATTTTTGATTCCTCCCTTTCTTATTCTGCCCACATAAATCGCATTAAGAAACTTTCTTACTTTCACCTCCGTAACATATCCCCTGTTCGCTCGTTCCTCTCCTTTTCTAACGCTAAGAAACTTGTCCATGCTTTTATCACATTCCGCATCGATTATTGTAATTCCCTACTGGCAGGTGCCCCTTCTAATCTTATATCACAGCTCTAGCTTATTCAAAACTCAGCTGCAAGAGTCCTTACTCGAACCAGCAGCAGCGAGCACATCACACCCATCCTGCTTCGTCTTCACTGGCTCCCTGTGTCTTACAGGGAGCCAGTGTCTTATGTCTTATGTTGTCTGTTAGGCTTTTCTCTGAATTTACTATCTTACCTTAGTACAAGGCTATATACTGTATACCCTGCCGTTCTTTCTTAAACTCTGTGAAGTTCCTTTAGCATGGGAAAGAGTGCTATATAAATAAAATGTATTATTATTATTATTATTATTATAGAGTACTGAAGACCATGTTGTTGCTATAGAAGGCAGATTTTGACTGGCATCCTAGTTGGCACTAGAAGGGATAAAGACAGAGGGAACCTGCTTCCCAGGGTCATGCATTCCTCCAGTATGCTGGTTGACAGCATCCCAATGGTCTGGATCCTGTTTGAACACCAGTAAGGCTACAAGACAGTTGTAGTTCTTATGGGCAGCCCTTTTTGGTTCCTTGGGTGCTGCTGGAGGGAGCTGCTGAGGGTAAGCTCTTTTATCACATGGAGATTCTGCCTGATCCAGAAGAGTTTTGTGGCTACAGTACTGACGAGCCAGATGTAGTCTCAGGTTTGGCTTAAAAAGAAGTTAGAAGAGGAGAAGTACAAATCTTGCCAGGGAGAAGTGAAAGACAAAAAGAAGAAGGAAAGGAAAACAATCATGCTTGACTAAACTTGTGATTGAGTAGGAGAAGTCTTTTTTATAAGGTACAAAAGAAAATAAAAATGAGTCTTTTGAACCTGAGGTAGTTGTGAGTGCAGTTCTAGCTGGGGTTTGAGGGCCTGATACATCTCCTAACTGTCACAGTGTGTAAGGCTAGCAGTTCCATTTTTAATTGAGGATGATTAATGTTCATTAATGTTAATCATAAGATAATAATAATTGTCTGTTGGTTTTATTGTATTTTGAGTATTCTTTTCTGGTTTCACTCCACAGCTTGTACAGTATACATTTCTGATCCCTCTCATCTAAAGGAAACAAAAGTAGAGTCTATAGCTATTCTACTCAGGAACCCTGAGGCTGTGCTGTACATGTTTTTGTTTGTTTGAAGTCCAATTCCATTTTCAAAGGAGATTGCCTGCCACTGCATTAGCCAAGTTACTTCATATACTGTATATTTCTGGAAATAACTGTCGTTCCAGAAACAACCAGCCCCAGAGTCAAACAGTACAATATGTGTAGACTGTTGTAATTATTTGTTCATTTTGCAATTAGACTGTACAATGCCCTAAGCTACTACCTAGGGTGATTCTTTTTGTCAAACAGGATAACCATAATAGCTAATAATTAATAATACCTCATTAGAATCCCACAAGTTACTGTTACAAAAAGACCTTTTTGCTGAAGTCTGCTTATGTGCAGCATATTTCATATTTATATTCAATTCATACTGTTTTGATAGCCCACTAAAATAGAGCTATGCTGTCTATGACAATTAAAAAATGTGCATCAAATTGACATCAGGTTATTTAAACTGATAAAGTTTTAAAATGTTGCCATTTTAAGTCTCTATGTTTTCTATCTACAAATAGTACATTTTCATATTTCCTCAAAAACAGTAATGCTGCGAAAATTATATATAAATTAAATTTCCTTCATTCTCAGTATCCTTCATTTTGAATGTTCATCTCTTCTCAGTGAATTCCTTTTCCTTTTAACATTCCTTTTCTTGGTGGCAAAGTAGCTAGTGCCACTGCCTCTCAGATTTACCATCCTATGTGCAAATCCTCTGACAGTTCTCTAACTGTATATAGTTGGCAGGTTCTTCCTTGTGCCTGTTTTTGCCTTTCTGCTGCAACACAAAGTCATGCATTTTAGGTTAATTGGCAATTCTAAAACTGGCTGAATGTGCGTGGGATTTTGTGAGAGGATGCTGCAAAGGCAGAATAGCTTCCGGTACATGTCACCCTGAATTTGAGGTGATATGTCATTTGAAAAGTGTCTGGAAATTGATTGGACTCTACAATACAGAAACTCCTCTTCATTTTAGCCAAGGAGGAGATTGCTGTGCCAGGGTAACACCAGAAGATGCTGTGCATTTCAATCATTGCATTTCCAGTTAGTGAAGTTTGGTTTATATTAAGCTTTGCGCAGCTTTTAGAAACAATACTAATGCAGAAAAATATACATTTAGGCCCCTTGTATTTAGTCATACAATGTTTTCAATTTATTTTTAATAATTGTTTATATTGCAGAATATTGAAGAACATCCTGAGGAGGGAGCATATCCAGTTGGCCTAAGTCAGCAAAACTGTGATGTCAACTTTTACAAATGACTATGGACCCTCCAAAACATACTTTTTCTGAGGAAACGCTATAAACATAAGTTGTTGTTGTCCTCTGCTCCACTGTCAACAGGTCATTAACTCAATTCTTATGTCAGCAGGGCTTTATCCATCCATCCATTCTCCAACCCGCTGAATCCGAACACAGGGTCACGGGGGTCTGCTGGAGCCAATCCCAGCCAACACAGGGCACAAGGCAGGAACCAATCCCGGGCAGGGTGCCAACCCACCGCAGGACACACACAAACACACCCACACATCTCTGTGTTTGTCTCTCTTGCTTCTTAGTATGAGTTATTAGTGAGTTATTTTGAGCTCCAGGTCCGACACATCATGCCAGGAGAATAGGAAAAGCGATTTCTGCATTGAAAATATTCATTTTTAAGGTTTAGAACAGGATGACCACATGTGAACCCAAGATTATGCAGATTTTGCAGTCTGTCAGTCTTGTTTATGTCACACAGTTCTTAAGAATTGCCAGAACCAGTCTGTTGCCAGTAATGCATATGCAGCATTTTCAAGGCACCTCTGTTTAATGCCTGAATATCTAACAGGCTTAGCCATTTTTGATGAAATACTCTCAGAAGAAACAACAGCTGAGTATGGTGGATCTAGTAACAAAAAGGACAACGGCCTTCTTTGATGTCCTTATGGAAAAGAATAAAGAAAGTTCTCAGTTGTCTCTCAAGAAACCACCAGAACAGTAGGCTGATCATCAAATCTTTAACAAATTTTGTTGTTTGTAGTTAACAATATGAATACTGAACTGCAGGCCAATGTTTCTGGGAACGTTAGTATCCTCTGTTCGGTTGGAAAGCCAAAGCACTGCCTCGTTCTTGGCCATCAGCCACAAAGTTTAAAACAGGAAGAGCATCTGCATTTTGTCTAATTGCAAAGGCACTTAAACCTGGCCACAAACACTAATTTGCAAACAATGTTGAGCATTCACATTCCGGTTACATACAAAGCAGCATTAAAACAGAGCAGAATTAATGCTAATGGGATCCAAGAAACTAATCCAGACAAACAATCTGACAGCTCATTATGCTAATTGAAATTTAATCCCCCTACCAAAATATTATACCTCTGTGCTAACAAAAAGGGTTCACTTTCTCACTTATATGCATGAAAAAATGCTTTGAATAATAACACCCTGTAGTTAAATAAATGCCTTATAGAGGTACTTGTCACCAGTTTAAAGTCTTCTTCCCATACACGCTTGTGTCAATGACTCTAGACTTTAAACAAAAACAGCTGTTACAGTAGTTACATTAAAATGGAATAAAACCATAGAATTTCATTATTTCTGTTCAAGAATGCAAACTGTATAAAATTAAATTTAGTTTGCACTTGACATCATACCACAACCAAGAAAACAAAAAGAACAACGAAAGGTGAACAAAGACAAGTAAAATGAATGGCCCCAAAGAAACATAACTAATCATACACTTGTCTGTTATGATTATTCTTATGAACTGAGGACTGGTTAGACACCTGCTATCAAACTCGTACCTGAGGCTCTCTTTTACAACCCTATAATTCCGTATACTCTAGATATTCATTAAATTGTGAGGGAGAGACATCAAATTCCAGTGTGTTTAAAACTGTTTCCCTATTATTTAAGTCTCCTTAAAACTCCACACTGATGCAGGAACTCATAAGAAATATCATTAAAAAAAAGAGTAACTACAGTATAAGAAGAAGAAAAGCCAGAGATGTCTAGAAGACAAATTTTATTTGAACATATATAAAACTCAACCAACACATCATTTATAGCCACTGTGTTCATTTTTAAATATGCCTACACCAAAACCTGACTGAAGTGCACTAGATCACCTCATTAATATTTTTTTAAACATTATCAGAAGTGGAATGATCATAATACAGGACTGAAGAGGACCAGAGAAAATGTGCCACTGCTTAATAAATCAAACCAGGCATATAAACATCAATTGCCATGATCTGACTCAACAAGCAACATGTATACATTGCCAACCTTTGGTGCCATGATACACAAGAATGTGGATATGGTCCTATAATTAGCATAGGTTACTAGCTTCTATAATTGTGATTTTAAAATTCATTTCCATTTTTAAAAAAGTTATTATAGTGCCAGGCATTGTGGCATTTTCACATATTGCAAGAAAAACATTGCTAGTTTAGGACTGATATAATCACAAGTCAGTGTATTTATTCACCAAAAACTTAAATATACTCTATATACATGACAATCCTACTACTACTACTACTATTTTGCCTTTAATTCACAAAGTAAAATTGTCTTCATGCATCCTCTACATGTTATGTATTGCTTTTTTGTTGAGCCACTCGTCCACAGAGGATAAATGTATGAAATGCTGTTATGTTACACCCATAGTTTGTTCCTGGTCTTATGTGTAATTTGCTTTTTATTGTTATTTTTGTTGTTTACTATTTTATGTGTTTTCCATTGTAAATAGTGCTGTATGTAAATATTATTTTACATATATAAACATTCCTTGTGTTTTGTGGGTGGAACCCAAAGGGACAGGGCCACCATGAAATTACTACTGGGGGACTACCCTCAGCTTTTACATTAAAGTGGAGGGGATGGTTCCAGCACAGCATCATGGGTTTGGCTTTTTATGGATTTTTGCCCTTGGATTGTGTTTTGGACTCATTCTCCTTTTCACATATTTTATGCCTTTTCATTGTTTTTCTTTTATTTTTTGATTGTAGTCAATAAATTCTTTATAAGGATTGTTTGTTTGCTTTTGTCCTATTAAGCAAAATGTTTTATAGTTTCCTCTCCCTTGAAAGGCATTTTTGTCTATTTATGACATTTACAAGTATTTTCTACTTTTAAATCAGTGCCCCATTTTGGGCCTCTGCAGACCTTAATGTCTGACTTTTGAGTGTGGAATCAGGCTGCCTGGGTGAGGCTTATTTTGGGGCATTCTAGTGAGCTCCTGGTCTGACATTTTTGCATATTTTGTGGCCTCCATTTCCTCTGATCATTCTGTGCTTTAGTATCAAAACAGGTGCAAAATTTTAACCCTATAGAAAAGTCCCTCTTCTCTTCCATTGACAGCATATGTCAAGGAGTTTTTGGGGTCTTAGTCACTTCTCCCAACAATGTTCTTTATGTCTGGTTGCTTCATCTGGACATGGACAGCTTGCTTTATTCTTTCTCAGTAATGGACATGGTTATAGTCTTGGGAGCTTTCAATATGCCAGATGTTTTAACCTCATTTTCTTTTGATGATTTATCACAGATATATCATGAATTAAATTATATTGACAGCACCTTAGTCTTTACGGTAAAATTTCAAAAGTTAGACTTCACATACATTGGCTAATTTCTTTTCATACAAAGTAAAAAATGGAAGAAGCAAGAGCTGGGCTTCATTTAAGATATTAAGAGGCCACAGAACAAATTTGTTTGCACCTAAGTTCAGTCTGGAGTAGAACACGAATGAATGTGTATCTCGTCAAGATCCGGTCGTCCTTGAGTCACCCGGACTGCTGGGTCATGGGATGATGGAACAAGTTCTATCAGCAAAGGAAACAAAGTGCGATTCAGCCTTGAAATAGACTTCTGTACCCTGTAAGGCACACTGGCACACACGGTTGTCTTCTCTCACAACAGTCTATTTAAAAATTACTGATGAAAATATGACAGGAAACTTAAATCACAAAGGGAGTTAAGAAACAACCAAGGCTTTATAGTTCAGAACTATTTTACAAGTGAAAAGTTCCACTTTGATAAGTTATTTAACTAATAAAAATATAATTAAATACCATGAAAATATATACCCAGTAAAAACTTTATTAGGTACACCTGATCATTAGTACAAACAGCCTGCTCCTTCAAACCACTGATCATGTGACTGCGACTTTGACCATGGTATAATTGTTGGTGCCAGACCTCCAACATCTCAGAAACAGCTGAGATTTTCATGCACTGTAGTCTCTAGAGTTTACAGAGAAAAATGTGATAAACCAAAAACATGTAGTAAGTACCAGTCTGCGGACAAGAAACCCTTGTTAGTAAAACAGTTCAGAGGAGAATGGCCAGACTCATTTATGTTAACAGGAAATCCAGAAATAGTCTAATACAGTCTTTAGAAATTTGTTGTGAAAAAGGGAATGTCTGAATATGCTGTAACACTCTCATCAGGCCCTGAAGACCAAGCCAGTTACCATTCCTATGAGATAAAACAAGAATATGAGGCTACAGTAAACACATGATCACTAAAATTGGATGAATGAAGACTGGCAAAGTATTGTCTAGTCTGACAAATCTTTGTTTGTATTACGCAGATGGTAAGGTCAGAACTTGGTGTAAGCAGCATAATTCCAAGAATACATCCTGCCTTGTGTCAACAGCACAAGCTGGTGGTAGTACCATATGATGTTGATAATGCCTTCTTGGCACACATTGAACCACCAAATATTAAATAAAGTAATTTGAATAACACAGTATGCCGAAGAATCGCTGCTCACCATGTGCTTCTCTTTATGGCCACTCTATCCAGTTTCAAATGGATATTCCAGAACAACGCTGCAACATGTGATCATGCACACACAACCTCAAGTTATTTAACAAATCTTAAAGTAACTTCAGTTTACTACAATGGCCTCTGCAGTCCTCAGATTCTCAATCCAATAGAGCACCTTTGAGATGAAATGAAGCATGAGGTTCACGTTATGAGTGCATAGCCAAAAATCTGCAGGAACCGCTTGGTATTATTATGTCAGCATGGATGAAAAGCCTTAAGGAAAGTTTCTAGCACCCTGTTGAGTTCACACCTTGGCGAATTCAGGCTATTCTAAACATAAATGGGGATCCTTGCTAATACGTGAAAGTCTTATCTAATAAAGTGGCCACCAAGGGTTTCTTAATGTAAATATGAATCACATGTGATTTTGAAAATGCTTAAGGGGTTAAACACACTTTAATGTTTTGTTTTTGATTTTTCCCTATGTTAAAAAAAAATCTCACCCAGTAAACTGCATTCTAAATATAAAAAAAAAACTTGCACAGGCTTTTAATTACAAACATTTTAGCTATTTTAGATTAATATCTGTAAGCTTTCCCAATATTCATATTTATGCTTGACTGACATGTGTAATTACTGCAATTTAAAATCATGAACAACATCAAGACAAACCTAGACAAAACAAACTTTTCACAAATGAAACCTGAAAACAATTCAGATCTAGGAATGTTTGATGACAACTGTGACAGACACCTATGCATTTCTCAGGTGATCTGAGTTCGGTCATTTAGACTTGCAAGTTACAGCTTATATTTCATAACGAACAATTTCTAGTTAACATAACTGGTAATTTCCATACTCACAATTATTTGGATTATTGAGTTGAGTGAACGGATGACATAAAAACAACTCATATATTGATTTTGCAAATGAAAAGGTAATTCAAAGGGCCAAAATGTTTCAAAATTAATTTGTCAAGTTTGGTTTCCTGGAGTTTTGCTGTCATTCTCACACTAACGGAATCGCAAAATGAGATTGAGAAATGCTGCCATCTAGTGCTAGACTTGGATACCATTCATTCATCCATCCCAACTTGCATTAAAAAATGATATCCACCATTTTAGCTACCAGATCCTTATGAAGAATGTCAAAAATACAATATCCATACCCATCTACTGACATTTTTGATCCTCATTGTGGCATTTTTTGGATATAAAGGTACTCAGAAGATCTTTAGGTAACATATATGATAATTATTTTAAGAGGTTATTTTTGTTTTATTATTTGTTCATTTGGTTCATTTTGTTGTGATCATTGCAGGCTGTTCTGTGTTTTTGAAAATGTCCTAGTAATCTATCATGCAGTGGAATTAAAGTTGCTGGCTGTTGTCATCTTGTTATTGTGAATTGCTAATCATTTCATGGAGATCTACTCTGAAATATCTTATATAAAATAAAAATTGATTGATTTTGATAGGGCTCAGTGATTCTCATGTGGTGATGTTAGCCACCATGTTAGCCATGCTGCAGCATACGCTAAAGCAGTATTGCCTGCATGTGTTACTCCAGCCATAAGTTGCTTACACCCAAAGCTAGCAGATGATCTGAAGTCCTCCTCTTTGTCAAACAAAAAAAAAAGTCTTTCAGCTCATGTGTCTGTTTGAGCTTTTGACAGCAAGGGTGAATTTTTTGCTCCTGGCTCACTCCATTCAGCCGTGTTGTAGATGCCATTTCTGTTTTTGGTCACTTTCTGTTTGCAAACATGATAGAACACAACAAAAGTGTCTTAGGTTTGAGCAGCCTTGTGCTCAAACATCTGAATGGAATGGGCATATTATTCCAGTGTTTGCTTAGGTTTTCTTCTGGATACTTATATTTCACTCCCACATTCCCAAAGACATGCTGTTTCTGGTTAACTGGTGATTTCAAATTAACTGGGTTTAATTTGTTAGAGTGGGCCATATGATGGACTAGTGCCCTTTCCAATGCTGTTTCCTTACCTTGCACCTTATGTTGTGGGAGACCCAGAATTGGATTAAGTGTGTTTAACAATATTATTATATTTACCTATTTTGGAACATTCTTAACCCCACGTAATCCAAATCAGAGTTGATGGACATTGAAACCAAATCTATCCACTAATGCCAAACTCCCAATCAATTAACCAAAGATAGATGTAATTAGTATGTATGCCCTAAAAATATGAATGTTTTTATGTTTCTAGTTACCTTACTGTATTTTTAGTAATTTTCACAAGATATCTAAACATTTTTTGTTAACATATTGTACAGGCTATATTAGAGATAATGTGAACATTTATAAAACTGTGTTCCTATGTTGACACAATTTGGTAAGGCGCTTGTTTAAAGTTTCTACTTTCTGATCACTCCATGCGTTCTGTTAGACTGTTCTTTGCTACACAATAATCAAGGTAGTTTCACTAAGTATATTCCGTGTTATCTTGCACACTTACTAGAAAGATTTAATAGCTCATTTCATCTTACATGTGTCTTTTTATCTTCTTTTTTTAAATATCCACTGTTCTTTTTCTTTTATCAAGGTGCTCCAGAGCATTCCCTTAGGTTATCAGATTGTACATACCACTACGTCTGGTTAGATGACTAGTATTTGCTCTGAGGAGTCCCTGAATTTGTGCAAGTCACTTGGGAGTGTTACTGCCACTTCTGATATAGTTATTAGTGCAAATTTCAAAAGCTGGCCCTAATGGGCCAGTGAAAGAAATAAAGCTGCTTTAGAGCACATAATTTCCACACATCCTCAGGAAAGGCCTACTGATAATCTGAGCATCTCATTTTCTAGTGGATCCCCCAGAGAAAATAGGATGCACACTGTCTTGTTTTTAAAGTTCATTCTGCCATAAGCAAAGGAGTATGAGCAAAAGAGAGAGAATGACAAAGGAAGAGAAAAAAAAGGAAAAAAATTGGGTCAATATTAATTAATGCACTTATTTTTCTTTCCCTCATTCACTACAGTTCTTGCATAGTGCATCTGATAAACAAAGTGACGCAAATAGAAGAAAATAGGTCAAGGAGGAGAAAAAGTTGTGTAGGAGCAGATGAGCATTGCATGGGTACAGTTTATGCCAGGGATTCCATGGATATATCTTCAACACTTTTTAAATAATTATTACACATCATTCTTTGAGATTCATCACATGGATTCTGCTTCCATGTTTTTAACCTTACAAATATTTATTAACTTATTAACTGAACTAGAACATCCAGCCATAGGAGGAAATGGTTAAGACCAAAGAGTCAGTCTACTGAAGGTAACAAGTCCAATAGCAGAGAGGGAAATGCTTTTGTAAGGATATACTGGTGGCTAATTGCCAGTAAAAAGAGATTTGCAATGTTGTGCTAATTAGACTGAGATATTCAGTCTTTGTGCTTCTCAGATTGGGTGCGGAAATCACTGGAGTTGTATTTTAAACAAGATGACAGCTTTAAAACTTGCACATCATCAAAAGATAATATGTTACTATGATGATTAACCTTTGCCATGCCTTGTGTACTATATAATTCAAACAGGATAAATGATGACAAGTCCAGAAGTCGTGTGACATTCATTTGTCAATTGCCTTTCATTTGTCAATTAAATCAAATGGGATAAAAGATGACATGTCCAGATGCTGTGTGACTTTCATTTGTCATTTACCTGTATATTCTATAATATTCTACAAATGCACTTTAGTTCAACCCATTTTCAAATTCTGCTTATTTTTACATTGTGTTATGACTATACAACAGCCAGAAAATGAATTCTCCGTAAATACGTTATGATATCAATCTGCTTCTGTGAAGACATAAGCCCATTAACATGTATGACCTGTGGAGCACTACTGCTAATCTGCTAATATTTCTGATTGATCTAAACACAGTTGGGGGAGGCCCATTATGGTAAGTACACTTGTGCTTTTTCTTTGTTAAATAACCTGATGATTAGTTATACTGACAGAATATTTGAGGAGCTTATCTTGGAGATGGTATCTAGATCACATTCTGGTTCCCTTTGGTTCCCCTTTAGTAGAAAGTCTTTGAATTGGTTAGACAAAAAAGTAGTAGCGACTTCACCCCTCAAATGCTTCAAAATGTTTCTCTATTTTGTTTTCTTGCACAGATGTGCTCCACTGATTCAGAAGTACTGGCCATTGATTCATTTGCAGTATACATGTAGAATATGAGACATGGAGTGCTGTAATTTGGTGAAAAAGGGTGTGAGATCTCCTAAAAGTCCCACAAACCAGGACCTTCACCAACCTGCTCAGATATTGCCTCACCTCAAACAGCCAGTCCCCAACCACCACAGACAGGCTTCTGCCTAAATAGGACTACAAAGGGACTCTGGCTTTAAAACTTCAAAATATACTTTAAATGTTCAAAAATTCAGAAAAATGACGCTCAAGTTAAGGGAACCATCAAATTACAGGCTTGAAGTCCAAAAAAGCGTTTATAAATAAAAAATGTACTACTGAAAATGAAAAACAAGGCAACATATTAGAAAAAAGAATGCAAAAACAATTAGGTCAATTAGTCCCAATGCAAAATGCAGAAGCAGTAAATCAAGAAAAAAGTGAAATATCAAAAAAAAAAAATCAGCAAAAAAAACCAATATCAATACTTGCAAAACTGACACATAAATCACTCAATGTAACACTGATGGGTTCCACTCTCTGACCTTAATTATAAAGGCAGAAGGAGGACCCAGTAGCAGTGATGTCAGGATGGCCCTGACTTCTGGGGCACCACTCACAAAACACAAAGAATCGTGGGACATTTAAAGAAATAGTACATAAATAACAAATGATTAACAAACCTAATGGAAATTATGCAAAGAGATGAAAAACAATAGTTCAAAAACACAATAAAACAGAAAATCCACCGATACCATAACCTTATAAACCCTGGCTGAAACATAACATGTAGGAGCAGAGGAGTGGAAAATTCTTTAGAAGTTAATTGAAACAATCAGGATTCAAAACAAAGTTCTTTGGTGTTTGCATTTCACCAACCACATTGACACCTAACCTTCATTATTTAGATCTATGCTAGAACTCTAAGAGCTTCCATATTCTGAATAATACTTGACAATACTACTACAACTATTACTAGCACCTCACGGACTATGTGTAAATGGCACAGTGTCTGTTGTGCATAGTAATTTACTGATGCATCTTTCTTTTTAATAATCAGGTAATCATGATCCTTCTAGATTTTGTCATTTGAGGATCTACCAAACCATTTGCATAGAACTTTTAGAATTGTGCCAGAATCAAAGCTGTCAGTAGTCAATATACAGTAATGCTGAATTAGACATATAATCATACACTTCTTGAAAGACACCAGCTGTACCTCTACTATATAAACTGCAAACCAAAGGTCCTCCAACAAATGGTCTAGCTGGGCTCTCGATTCAGTGAGGTGACAATATTAAAAGCTGTGACATTATGTCCCTCTAGTAACACATAATATAAATACAGATTATCCAGAATGGATACACAGTGGCTGCTGTTGCTTCTCAAGTTTGGAGTGGTGTCTGTGTGGTGATTTCACATCTTAGTTGTCATCATGAGTAAGATGTACACATTTATTTGTAAGAGATTGAATCTGTTTGTGTATGTGTGAATGTGCATGAAATTCCCAATCAAATTACTGTAGAGATTATTTTTCTAATTTATTTATTACATGCAATTCCTTGACACGTGTACAGTACTTGTATATTCTGATGAAAAGCAATGCTGTTAATGGAAGAAAGTTAATGAAAATCAATATTAAAGGATGTCTTAAAACCCAAAAATAAGAAACCAAAAAACAAAAGAAATTTTATAAATGAAGATAATTTGCTTAGCTTACAACTAATTTATCCTAACATCTCATCCAGACACATTTAAAAGGTTTCCAGTTTTTTTGCATCATCAATGTGATTCTGCAGTTGGTTCTGGATTTCCAGGAGCCTATGCACGTAGAAGTGCGTACTGCTTTTCATCATAGATATGCATTCCCTTAATTTCCATTGGTGTCTTCAAAGACATGATTCACTATTTGGTTGGCAACGTTCTGCTAAATAAATTTTAGAGGTACCTCTGAGAAATCTGAAAACCTAAATTAGATTCCCACATGTTCTTATGTGTTCACAAGGCAGAATATAGCTGGGGGCATTAATTCCCATATATACAGTGTGTACCCTTAAAAGTAAAAAGGAACATATGTAAGAAAATGACAGTAGAAGACAGGTAACTTATTACAAATCCCCCAGACCCACAGAGGTCAGTAAGACGGTGCTATATGTGAACCTCTGTTTCACTTACATAGGGGACCTTGGGGTTTCCTTTAAGATACCTGGGACTGTATGACCACCTGGAGACAAACGAGGAAGTTCTCAGAGGATGACCTTACATCTTCCAAAGCACACTTGTGACTTGGCAAGCAATACTCACTACTGCCCTGGAAGTGACCCCATTTTGGGGTGTAAAGCCCACTCTTCCTTACTATAGTCAGAGATATGAAGAAATCTTCTTCTTCTTAAGGAATAAAAGAAATAATTAAAAGTGAAATGTGCTTGTGTGGTATATAACAGGAGACCTGTAAGAAGACTAAAATGAATAAAATGTTAACTTTAGTATTGATACCAGCTTTCAATCCTCAGTACCAGTACCAACACAGTCTTACTGAAGCTTCCCTGGTGACTTCACAATTGCATCATCTCCCAGGTATGCTGTACAATTGTGCTGCACTCTGCACCACTTTCCCCTGAAGTCCCGATTGCATCAACACAATAAGAGAGGGGTCCCCTGTGAGGTCCTGATTGCACTGAAATGATCATTTGTCCCCTGTAAGCAATAAGTGGGGGTGGATTCTTTTGAAGTTCTAGTTGAGTTGAAGCTCACAGTTTCGTTTCATGAAGTCTCAAAAACTGACATTTTTTCAAACTTGCAATAGCATTATGTCGAGGAAGTAGGACGAGCAGGGGATTGAGAGGAAAAGCTTATGTTTACTTGTGGTACAGAAAAATCCCAAAATGCTTGGACATACTATTCTAAAATTTGTTTTTTTTGATACTTTTTCATTACCGGTACACCACACAACCTTTACAGATGGACAGTCAAAGTAATATTATATTGAATCCCAATGGTAAAAACTGTCCCTTTGTCAACCCTTCCTCTTATTATTGTATGTAACAAATCTAATTTTGTTATATTTTGGTCTCCCTGGTATGAGTTTGGGTATGGGGATGGCTCAGGAGTATCCTCTATCTAGCACAAATCACATGTCATGTCCATGCAAAGAAAGCTCAGCTTTTAATATTAAAAAAAATCCATTAGTTAAAGACACCCAAATGGATTTAATTAGAATGAATCCTGCTCAGAATGGTTAACAGTAAGAGGTAACTGTAAAAAAAAGATATAAATTACATCCCTAATGCGGAAGAAAGCAGTCTTCTAACATTATTTTCTGAGTTTTAGACAGTACCTGTTTTAGTACCTGAAATTTCAGAACACACCTCTTTTTATTTCTCATTGTGCCTTGTACTTCCTCTGGGATCTTGTCTCCATTGCATATATATTTTTAAATTTATTATGGCCAGACTGGATCCTCTCATGATTCTGGCCTGAACCTTTGCAACCTTCACCTTATATCCACCTATAATATTGAAAAACAGATGTAGTTTTGCATGCATAGTATTTAATTCAGCAGGACTGCAAGGTAGGCAGTACTTTGAAAAAGAAGAAAGGCTGAAGCTAAAAAAAGAATGCATGACCACATATTTTACTTGACAATGCACCAGGGCGGTATCAAGGGGTCCCAGTTTAATTCCTGCTGGGACACATAATTTCCTTTTCTTTCCAGAGCTCAGAGTTGAAATTGCCTTGTCTTGGCCTCTGCTGTACTTCCAAAATCTGTCTGAAAACAGAGAGAGATTTTCAAGTAGATACTGTAGTGGTTTTCCCCTAGTAAAAAAGGGAGAATGTCCTGCCATGTGAGGCTTTCAATATGTTTATGCAACAATGAGAGCAATGAAAGTCTTTATTATCTACACAAACATTTTCATATTGAACACTATGCTGTGTAAAACCAGAAAACAATTGTTTTAATATATGTTTATAAATTACTTTACTCAGGTCCCACACAAGTAGTTGGAGGTAACCACGAGGTTACATGAATTTTGGTCTGAAAGTTAATAAGCAAATACACTTATCTTGCAGGTATTAAACATACATTGTACATTCATCTCTATATATAAAGAGAAATCCAACTTATGTCTGTCCATATGCCTGTTTGTCTGACCTCTTTTCACGAGAGAACTACTTAATGGATTTAGATCAGCTTTTTTCTATAATTTGCTTGAATATTCTGGTTGATTTTGTGACCTCTCTCATCGAGCTAAGCATCATAGTTCGCTTGCTGTACCGATTTATTTGCACAAATCTGAGAGATGCAGCGGGCTGACTTGCCAGCCTCGGGGTGTATCTTACATCCACTTAGCTAGAGGATGAGAGAACTACTTAACAGATTTAGATCTGCTTTTTTTCTAGAATTTGCTTGAACATTCCGGTTGATTTTACGACCTCACTCATCATGCTAAGAATCATAGTTCGATTGCAGGAACAATATATTCACTTTAATCTGAGACAGAGGCTGCTGGCTGAGGGGAGGGAGTAGGGAGCCAGGCGGGGCCCTCCTTGCTGTCCTGTTTCACTAATATGTGGGCGAAGCTGCAGGGGACAGCTAGTTGTACATAAATTTGCAAAGTGAAACAGGCCAATTTAGTCTTGTTTTCATGTTTACCATTTAGGATAAAAACTGGTATATATGATGATAATTTAAACTCCTTTTGCAGATGAGACTAGAAACTGCACAACTCAAACTGGTTACTGATTGCAGTACTATATACCAGTTTGGAAATTTCTTATGTTTGTAATCTACATTTAATTCATTTTGAAAATCATGAACAAAGTTGAGGACAAATAGAGAATTTCAGAAAGATTTAGATTTTTCTCAGAGGCGAAGCTAAGAGCGATGCCACCAGAATATTCAACTTCTAATAATTCTGTTCATTCTCATTTGCTTTAGCTATCTATTAAAATCTTTCGAGCAACCATCGGGGACATCTGCAAATACACACCAGCTTTGATGTGCATACTGTGGTGTGTGAAGGCTCCTCAAGAGCATCATTGAAGTCATTTCATATGAGTAGAGCAGTCAGTTTTTAGCCTTGTGTCTGCACCTGTAATTTAATGCTTTTTTATTGCGAGAAAAAATATAGCTATTTTCCCAATAAAAAAATAACAAAAATATACTGATCAATTAATCTAAATTTATCAAAATTCACAGGAACAAACTGTGTCCACTAAGAATGGATATGTTCTGGAAGTTCTCCTCACCCCAGGGTTTTTTCCCCACATCCTTAAGATGAGTGTGCTGGATTATCTGGAGACTTCAAAGCAGCCTTGTTGTAAGCCAATTGTTTCCTGTGCTACTTGAAAAGGCTATGGTCATCATGACTGAGAAATGGAAAATCAGTTTGGACAATGGACAGCTGGACAGAAAATTAAAATAATTAATAGTTTCTACATACAAGTACAACAACTTCCTCAGCTTTGTGTAGCTAATCACTTCTGTAAAACTTCTTCATATGATGAATTTTTATAACGTGAACACATACTTAGTTTAAACTTTAAGTATTCCTTTGCCTCAAACAATAACATCTATTTTTACTCAAATAAAAAAAGATGAAAACTGAGTGACTTAGTTTAATAATAACAACAATACAAACCCTAATCCTTTTCCATTCATATAGTGTTGTTTAATAAGGTTGTTAACACACACTGTCACTTCATGTTTCACATTTAGAGGACTGGCCATTCTTAGGCTTTTCATAAACTTTGAAGGAGCCAGAGTGCTCAAGGTAATGCGAGAATACACCAGAGCAACATATGGGAGAAGCTGGCTGTACTTAGTAGCTGTGAGAGATTGTGTATCACCAATATTCAGCCCCTGCTCAAATATTCAGCCCCTTTCTGTATGTATTGTTTCAAAAGTTAATATTAAATAATTCTATTATTCATTTTTAATTAATATAAGTCAGTTCATCTTAGAATATTCCTTGTGGCCCACAGCTTGTAACATCGCTCTTAAAGCCAGTAGGTCTCACATCACACATCAAGAAGATGTCTGAAGACCACCTTCAGGTCACCTATCTGGGAAATAGAGAAGTTGAATACTCTTTAATCTACGTGTCAAACACTAAGGTCTAGTCACTACATTCAGGATATTGTGATTTTTTCATTACCTTTAACACTGTCCAGCCTCCCCTTGGTGAAATGAGCTCAAGGCACTGCAGTTAGACATGAACTATCTAAACGACAGACTACAGCTTATGAGTTCCAAATGAATATTTTAGTGACGGTAGTTGGCAACACAGGGGCGCCACAGACAAGTGCCCTATCTACCTGTCTCTTCATCCATCTACATTACCAATTTCAACATCAGCTACAAATTATGCAGTCTACAGAAGTTCCCAGTGAACATTTGCATTGTATTCTGCATCAAAAATAGAGATAACATAACTCACATCTCAAGTCAGCATCTGAGACACAGCAGGGTTGTGCACTCTGTTGGAAACTTCATCAGGTGATACCTGACACTAAATAAGGCCATTCTCCATAGGCAGGTGGCACTTGATTTTCCACTTTGAAGCACTACGTTCATTGGAATCAGCAGACTGAGATAAAATTGTTCAAATAGAAGCTGAGCTCTTATTGCTTTTTGTTTAAAACTGCTTAACAGACTACCTACAGTATACAATTCCACTTTAGTGGCAGCAGCCAAGAAACCAGATTCAAAATATTTATTAAGTATATGTTTGGAGAATATAACAGAAAACGAAAAAACAATCAAAGTGAGAAACAAGTGAGTTGTCATAACTGTATCATTCATAATGGGTAAAATGTACTTGTGTAGAAAGGGAATATCTTTAGAATTAAAAAAGAAAGAAAGAGTATATTAACACATCTGTCTGTCTGTCTATCTATCTATCTGCTTATATTTTAATTAACATTGTTTTTAAGAAAAAAAAAACAATGTGACACAGATGATAATATATTTGAATAGGAATAGGACAAGTCATTTTGGGCTTGATGTGTTTAGTATGTTCCTGTTGGTAAAATCACACTTCATATTTTGCAACTCCCACACACACATGCAGAACACTCTTCACTAAAGCCTGTAGGAAAGAGACTGCCTTCCTCTTTTGCATACTCTTCGCTTCCCTGGAGATGATATGTCCATTATTTTAGACTTCTTTGCTTCAGTCACATTAATGCATGCTTACTACAGGATGAATGAAAAGGAGACAAAACTTAGAATCTGAATACAAAGAGCAAACACAGTTTTTCTTTCCAAATGACACGATTCATTTTTATAAGCCTCCGTGCACCCTATGTGTATTAGTTCCAGTCAGTGAATGGTTAAAATAAATGTGCAAAATACAGTACTCATGGTACAAGTAAAAGGTAAACGTACTGTGTGATTGTAATATTGCAGCATGAAATGGCAAAGAATGATCTAAATTACCAGGAGAGAGCAAAGCCTGTGGGATTGATTGAAGCAAGTCCTACTTAGGCACAAAAGTTCTAGCCCTCAAGAGGCTGTTCTGTCTTCTTGTACTGGTCTTCTGTGCCTAAATTAAATGTGATCTCATGATCTGATGTGCTTAATATATCTTATTTGTTTTTTCAGCATCATCTGCAGTGAATAATTTAGATATATTCTGAAGTCACGATGTACTTTTTCTACACCATTTTTTTTTTTTGCCTGCAGAAGTGCAAGATGTTTCTAATTAACTGAACAATTAGGTTCACATTGCATTTTGACAGCCTGTTTGGAATCCCAGAGGACTAGATTTGAAAGATAATGTACTGTATTTTCTCTTGGTTTGGGGTGTAATGTGATGTGAACTCAAGGTACAGTCAATTTTGCCATTATCTCCTGTGTGGAGCTCATGCCATTCATTGCACCAACTGGCATCTGTAAATTGGGCAAATGACTTTAAAGTTAAGATTTCCTTACTCTGTGTGACCAGTGTTGGGGCAAGTGGTATTAGCCTATGACCATTCAGTCAGTGACGGACTAGAACACAGGCCGACATTTTTCTGCTCTGCTCCCAGACTAAAGTCATTCTATGAGAAACAGCTCACCCCAACCAATGCTGAATAATAAGAAAAGCATAAACATGACTAGAATGGATTTAAGAATAACCATAAAACTATTTTTTTTTTCATACAAGATAAAGTATATTAATTCAGGAGTCTAAATTAGATGCTGTAAGCATCATTTCAAAACCGACATCTGCCTATGTGTATAAATGTCTGTGGCAATGTTGGAAAGGATGACCTATTTGTAATCAAACGTAGTGTTGAAGAGTTGTGTTGAGTTGCGTGTTCGTTACCACATGCAAGTAAGAATTTCACTGCATGCACTCTGTACACGTGACAATAAGGACCCTGCACACTAGGGAATCCTCAAGGGCTACAAATCTGTGCAAATGAAAATATTCTGTTCATGGGATCTACAAGTTTAATAATTGAGAATCACCTATAATGCTATTAAAATGGCGGCTATAAAACAACCTAAATAAAAAATGTAATTCAAGAAAAAATAAAGCCGAAGGATTCAATAGAGGCAAATATTTACACATTATTCAAAACAGAAGACCCTGACACACAGTGTGAATGTTGAATGTACCGCAGACAGTGACCATGCCAGGCTCAATTTTGCATCTCCGAAAATGTGAGGCAGAATTCCCGACAACTGCATCACCATGCCACCTCAAACGACAGCTTGTTACAACAAAACATGGGGCTTCTCACCATCTTCCCATTTGCAAGCAGCAGGCTCCCAACACTGCAAACTGCTCCGCACTTCATTTATGATAGCATAGCCAAGGGCCTTGCTGATTTGGTTACGTTAAAGATCCCATTATACTCCCCAAAGAAGTTATACAATGAAACTGCACGCTCCAATGCTTTCCAAACACTATGCGTAAAATCTAATGAAGGTTTGATGTCTCAATTGCGTCTGGTGATCATTATAAACTTGAAAAAATACTTTTATTCCAAGGCTGCCACTTCTGCTAAACTCAGGGCAGGCAAACATCTCCCTGCATCTCCCAGCTAATTGCTCAGACAGCCTCTGCTATGGGTATCACTGATAAATTATTAAAAAGATGATCGGGCATGAAATACATTAAAGCTAGTCACACAAGAATCCAGCACACGTAATTTATCAAAGGATGTCACCACAGTCAGCTGGCTCTAACAACATTATTTTCTGATCTGCTGATCTAATATGATAGTATTTTAAAATATGAAGCACTAGCATTAGTCTTCCAAAACACAGCATTCATCCTGGATTAAATTTTCATTCCACAATTTTCAGTGCCTGCTTTTTCCATTATGGAAAAAAAGCATCAGGTGCATGGTATGAACATCACATGACATACTCTAATCACATCCATTTTACTATCACTGTGTTAAACGATCTTATGTGGTTGTGTTTTGGATGACAGAATGGTAGAAAACCAAGGCCAGCATACACTGAGTCCCTGAAGCAGTGACACCCACAGCATTTTCAAACATTCACACATATAAACATCATAATAAAAAACAGATATCTTCCATCTAGTTATAGGTGTGGCATTAAACAAAATAATCTTAAGACTTGAAACAGTTTAGCCATGCCAACAGCATTATTGCTACTTGATTTTGTTGTCATTTCTTCGGTAACACCACATCATTTCCAAGCTTTGGTGGACTACCTGTTTTAAAATGCTCTTGAAGGACAGACAGCACATAAGATGAAAAATACTGGAATGTCTTGAAAAAAAAAGTTTCAACAATCCATGTTATATATTATGATGTAAACGCCAGCCCAATTTATCTCCAACACTAGCACCGTATCACCAGAAAATGGTAATATAACTCATGTTGGTCCAATACCATTTTCACGGCATAACATCAGCAAAGCAGAAGTGGAAAATATAAGCTAAAGCCAATATTTAATTTTGTAGATCAACACTCTATGATAACAGTAGCTTTCAAGAAATGTACAGGCAAAGCCTAACTCCATACCCTAGGCTCAATAGGCCTAGGGAAAATTTTTCTAACAAGCAACTTTCACTTAAGTAGTGTTTTAAGCATTGATCGTAATAACAATCACACAAAGTCACTTTACAAACACAGATCTGAATTACAACTGTTCATATATATATATATATATATATATATATATATATATATATATATATAAACTGCTTAAAAAAATGAAAGAAACACTTTGAAAACAAATCAGATCTCAATGGGAAAATAATCATGCTGGATATCTATACTATTATGGAGTGGGTAATGTGTTAGGAACGAAAGGATGCCACATCGTTTGTTGGAAATGAAAATTATCCAACTACAGAAGGCTGAATTCAAAGACACTCTGAAAATCAAAGTAAAAAAATGATGCATCAGGCTACTTCATTTTGCAGAAATTTTATTGCAGCAACTCGAAATCGTTCTCAGTACTTTTTATGGCCCCCACATGCTTGTATGCATGGCTGACAATGTCGGGGCATGCTCCTAATGATGCGATGGATGGTGTCCTGGGGGATCTCATCACAGATCTGGACCACAGTGAGGTGCAACCTGGCAGTGTCGGATGGACCAAAACATAATGTCCCAGAGGTGTTCTATTGGATTTAGGTCAGGCGAGCATGGGGTCCAGTCAATGGCATCAATTCCTTCATCCTCTAGGAACTGCCTGCATACTCTCGCCACATGAGGTCAGGCATTGTTGTGCACCAGGAGGAACCCAGGACCCACTGCACCAGCATGGGGTCTGACAATGGGTCCAATGACTACCTAATGGCCATCAAGGTGCCGTTGTCTAGCCTGTAGAGGTCTGTGCGTCCGTCCATAGATATGCTTCCACAGACCATCACTGAACCACCACCAAACGCGGTCATGCTGAACGATGTTACGGGCAGCATAATGTTCTCCACGGCTTCTCCAGACCCTGTCACATCTGTCACATGTGTTCAGGGTGAACCTGCTCTCATGTGTGAAAAAAACAGGGCGCAAGTGGTGGACCTGCCAATTCTGGTATTCTATGGCAAATGCCAATCAAGCTCCACGGTGCCGGGCAGTGAACACAGGCCCTACTAGAGGATGTTGGGCCCTCAGGCCACCCTCATGAAGTCTGTTTCTGATTGTTTGGTCAGAGACATTCACACCAATGGCCTGCTGGAGGTCATTTTGTAGGGCTTTGGCAGTGCTCATCCTGTTCCTCCTTGCCTAAAGGAGCAGATACCAGTTCTGCTGATGGGTAAAGGACCTTCTACAGCCCTGTCCATCTCTCCTACAGTAACTGCCTGTCTCCTGGAAAATCCTCCATGCCCTTGAGACTGTGCTGGGAGACACAGCAAACCTTCTGGAAATGGAATGTATTGATGTGCCATCCTGGAGAAGTTGGACTACCTGTGCAACCTCTGTAGGGTCCAGGTATCGCCTCATGCTACCAGTAGTGACGCTGACTGTAGCCAAATGCAAAACAAGTGAAAAAACAGTCAGAAAAGATGAGGAGGGAAAAATGTCAGTGGCCCCCACCTCTTAAACCATTCCTATTTTGGGGTTGTCTCATTGTTGCCCCTCTAGTGCACCTGTTAATAATTTCATTAACACCAAAGCAGCTGAAACTGATTAACAACCCCCTCTGCTACTTAACTGACCAGATCAATATCCCAGTTTAATGGACTTGATGATATACTCTGATTAAAAAGTGTTCCTTTAATTTTTTTGAGCACTATATATTTTTTACAGTTGTAGCAGAGCCAGGTTAAGTAACTTGATTAGGGTCACACAGCAAGGTGGAGGTGGGGATTGAATGAGTAGTTGTAAGGTCTCTTAGACACTTCATGACACTACCTCACTAATAACCATTATATTTATAGACCAATTCTGCATATAAACCAAATATTCTAAAGTTTTATGGGTGCCAAAGCATAAATCATTTTTTGAATCTGCCATATGGCTTTCAGTCATGAATTATTTTCTCATTGTCAAACAAGATTCTGAACTGTTAACTAAAAACTGAAATACCAGACAAGCTCACTCCATAGTTCCGCTATGTTAAAAAAAAAGACAAAAAAAAAAGTTTTAACTGCTGAGCCTGCCCCCAGGGTTGTTCTAAGGACTGATAGGATGACTCTATATATTCAAGCATTGAACCATCTTAAGACAATTTTAGGACTGGAATGAGCCAAAGTCTACTTCACAACATTAGACATAAAAAACAACCTTGGATACTGTGACAATTTATCATAAGGCAGGATATCATCTATATATTTCCAAAAATAAGGAAATGAGAGTAAGCGGCAGAGGCCATAGCCTAAACTTGAAGTGATCTATCAGTAAATGTAAGTGGTGTTATACTGCTCTTACCATTTAGGATGCTCAAACTACCTTTACTATATATTTTTTCTAGTTAATCCTTACTTCTGCTGGGTTTAAATATATTTTAGTTTTCTCCTGTATCTTCAGTGTGTCTGATTAACTTCAGCTACGTTTCTTATCTTAGGATTGGGGCACACTCTCAAACAAATTAAGAGAAGTAGCAACTCTACTATTGAATGAAGAGCTGCAGGTACTTCTTTACTACACATATCATCAACGTACTCTTGGACACCTGGCTTGACAGTTTTGTCTGCTGTCTTTTTGTGTGACTATTGAAGCGGTAAGCATTGGGGTCTCATGACAGAAGTTTAACTCATCTGTCTGTTCCGTCTCTAAAGCAGATGAAACAATGGCCACCACAGGAAACAAAATCATAAAGAGTGCCTAAGAAGAAAATCCACAAAAATAGAAGGGACAGGTTTTTGAGTCAGGTAGTTTCACAGTATGCTTCTACAAAAAAAATGCATCTATCATGACAGAAAATGTGATTAAAACCAGATAATCCTTAAATATTCTCCCCGACTGTCAACTGCAAAACAACACTTACAGGTGGTGTAACTAGCTGGCCTGAGCCTGTTTGATATTCATCTCATCAAACAATCTTCAATTTTTTGGAAAATGCTGTTTTCTTTGAATAAAATTATGTTATTCAGTATGAAAGAATATGAAAAGCTTGTGATTCAAAAAAAGCAAATTCAACACAATTGGTTTAAAAAATCTTTTCATTCTAAGTAATACATCTTACTATAAAAAATAAATATGCTCTATAAGTGGAATAACTGCAATATAAAAAAAATCTGGTGGATCTTGTTGCATCAGAAACTTTCTGTTATGAATGGTGAAACTATGCGAAAAAGGACAGAATTGTATTATAGGAAATGCATATAACAAAATAAAAGAAGGACCTGACAGAAGCTCAGTATGTTTAAGGGTACATAAAAGAGAGTAAAATGGTGGTGGGAAGGGATAATCGTTAATTTTGTTTTTGCAAGAGATCAGCTTCTAGCTCAAAAGAAGTCACTGTCAATGTTTAGTGAACAAAATCACATTAAGTCCCCAAGGTCTGACCTGGTGAAGCAGCCCAGGAACAGTGAAAAAGTGGACTTGGAATGGTTAGTCAAAGAAGAGACTTCCATCAGCAGAAAGGTTTGGGTGGTAAAGGATATAATAAGAGGGATGTTAATGGATTCCTAAGGCTTGCATCTGGACCATTTAATTACACCAATGCAATCATCAGTTTATCACATACTTTATATAGGTGCAAACATGTTTCTTCCCAAAGAAGACTAGACCAGCTAGTATATTGTAACTTCCGGATCACAAACATACCATTTTTTTGTTTCCTTTGCTAGAGGTCAATGAATAGAACATAAAACGAGTCAAACTCATTCTTAGACCTGTTTCTTGAAGTTTTCTTAGAATTCTACACATGTACATGTTTAACCTGCATATGTCACCTCTGAGGCAACCACTCTTAAGTTATCACATTATTTTTCAATGGTGCTTTTGTCCCAAAAGTTTCCCATCCCAAATGGTTGGGTTTACTTTCTTTTAATTGTCAACCATTCCATTAGTATATTTCTATAATCTTCACAGTCACGCCGATACAGACTTAGTTTATATGAAATGTTCCATAAAGTGGGTCCAATGTTAAATCTTTTACATCAGGTAGCCGGTTAAGGCTGACATATAAGACTGTTGACTTGCTGCTACAATAATGTGCATTTGTAATTTGCAATGAGTGAGAGTTTACGCCTAGTTACATGTTCTGTATTCTGGAATAGAATTTAGCCTACAGCTGCGCTCAATGAATTTGAATATCTAATGGACAGAAAGATATTTCACACACAATTATTGCACTTCACAGGTTTATTACTACCAAATCTATAATTCCACAAGAGGCAGCCCTCCACACACTGTCAAGATTAGAATTTGTATGAGAAAGCTATCAACACATGTGATGAGCAAAAAGCAAGTGATAATTGTCTACTTTGATAAAAAAAAAAAAGATAGCATCTGTCCTTTCAGAAGTGTGGGCATACAGGCAATCTAATCCAATGTGAATTGTTGTGTTCTCTTTGTGGAAATTATTAAATGTACCACTAGGTAGATACAAACTTCAAAGGCGGAGGATCTCCATGTGGCTTTCCACCCACAGAGTTCTAAATGTAGCTGTTTGGGCCTAGAGCTGTGGTAGTAGGGGGTCTCTGTCTAAATGCTGACCTTTCCATCCATTCTGTCACTGCATGCTCACTAGCATTCCTAGCACTGTGTATTTACTAACCTTAAGACAGAAATAAACTCCTGCATTATACAGGTAAGAGAAGCCACATAATTTAAGATATCCTAATAATACAAGAACACTACAAACTGAATTTAGAATTCACACTTACCATAAATAGTTTACAGTTATCTTACCTATAATTAGATTGATCAATAAAAAGGTGGACAGGATAACATTCTTCAATGCCAAAAAAATTAAAATAAAAATACACAGAATGCCATTTTGTAAAGTACTTGTTACTGTACATGGTACTGCAATTAATTTGTCTATCTATCATTTGACTAACATGGTGGCACTGTGATTGGCAATGCTTCCTCATCACTCCAACTGAGAAAACTGAGTATTCATAATCAACCAGTCTTATCTGCATGTTGGGCAAGTAATTAAGCTCAACTCTTTGAAACTGATAGGACAGCTCTGCAGCCTTTATATGTAAGGAGAGAGAGGAGAGGTTAGGAGCACGTGCTGATACAGCGCATTGCCGCACCCACCACATGACAATCCAACTCAGGAACCAGATTAGGACCCAAGTGCAGACATGCAACAGGTGACACCTTAGCACCACACTAGTTCAGATGGAGTGGAACAGTGTGAGGTTTTTTATGTATATGTAAGGCCAGGTTTATACTTCATGCGACATGACATGTACGCCTGTGGATGCTACTGTTACGCAAGCTGTGCACTGTTTATACTTTATGTAAATCTGAAGGATTCCATCAGGTGGCAGTGTGAGATATCATAACGGTGAGAAAACAATGTTCAGCTTTGTTGTGTTGAGAATTGACTGAAACATCCTTAACACCTTGCCACAATATCTCTGAAAAGGAAGGATATTTAATGACTACATCTATCAATCCAGGTAAACGTCCATTACAGCAAGCACTGGACGTGAGGCAGAAACAATCCCTGGATGGGGCATCAGCTCATCGCAAGGTGAATACAGCACACACATACACTAGCGTCACTTTAGCATCACCAAATCCCCAAACTTGCATGTCCCTGGAAGGAAACTGGAGCACGCTGTGGAAACTCCCATAGAAAACATGCAAACTCCAGGCAGGGAACACCAGGGACCAGCGGTACCGCTCTGCCATTGTGCCACCTCCACATGTGTAATTATTAATAGTATTAGTTATTTAAATGAACTTAACAATTTATCTGTAGAATGTAACATACATGTTTTAACACATTTCATCATGAAAGTGATATAAAGTATAAATCTAAGGATTCTAAATGTGCAGAGACCTGGAATATCATAAATCATAAATTGAATGCGTTCTGTGCGGCAATCACTGCCTGTCGCTGCTGTCAGCACAGGAGGAAGCCCCAGAAGCACGCAGTGGTTAATAATTGGGTCATTCTACTTTAATCCACTTTAATCATGAAATAGATCTGTTTTAACTTCACTGTGTCCCTAATTGTTTTTCTCTGCAGCTCAAATACGCTTTTGCACATACTGATGATGTTGCAAAGGTGCAAAAAAAAAAAAAAAAAAAAGAGATGGCACAGAAGACGAAATGTGAGACCTTTAAAGTGTATCACATCATTACAAAGGGAAATGTGCAACACTTATATTGCCTATGTGAGAAATAGAAGAAAAAAAGCATTTAAGTTTGATGATTTGCTTCACCGCAGCAAACCATTCATCAAACATCGAAGCATGCACATTGATCCTGAAGGATCTCTAAAGTTCTCTGAAAGCGTGCTCAGAGTACGCATCAAATGAACGCTGGGAACACAAGATAGCCATGATATATCCATCCATCCATTATCCAACCTGCTATATCCTAACTACAGGGTCACGGGGGTCTGCTGGAGCCAATCCTAGCCAACACAGGGCGCAAGGCAGGAGACAAACCCCGGGCAGTGCGCCAGCCCACATCAGGCCATGATATATGTGAAGTATAAATCAGGCCCTAAGATGGTAATTTCCCAGTTGATTTGGATTTCAGAGTGAAACATGCTGCTAGACTAAAAAAAATTAAATCAAATCATTGGAAGCGAATAACATTTAACCAAGAGTGCTTCAGGAAGATAGTTATTATCCAGTACACTGTATATACTGTAAACCCTTTGACACACATTCTTAACAAACCTACTGCATGCCAGGGACTGAAAACTGATAAATAGTGTGCCACTATGTAGAAAGGGTGAATGGACTGACCCTAGTAGCTATGAATCAGTTAAATTAATGTACATTACAGGGAAGTTTGATGGAAGCAATCTTTGACGGAAAAACAAGAAACACAAGTCAAGTAAAGCTGTGGGAGTTCAAGGGACTGGGAAGGAAAGAATGAAGATATAATGCAATAACTTCTTTTCAAATTGGGTGATGTTAAAAGTGGGTACCGCTGGAACAGCAGGTTCTCTTGAGTCACTAGAATCCATTGTAATATACACAGGTGGACTGACCCACCTGCCAGTATTGGAAGGTCATACCTTGCCCGGCCAGAAGGACACCATGCTGGAGGAAGTATCGAGATAGATGGGCATCCCAGCTAGGGTAAGTGCTGCTCCCTTCTAGGGATAATGGAAAGAAAGACAATAGGAGACTTCTCCATGGGGCAGAAAGTTGTCCAGTGGACTAGGTGGAGGTGCTTCACTGCCTACTTTGGGAACCTAAAGAGGTTTAAGTGAGCTGTAGTCCGAAAGCTGTTGGGTGGCCCAGTGGCTGCTAAGGGGTGCTTCCAGAGTAGGTATCTACTACTTTATGGCTGCTCAGCCTGATCTGGAAATGCTTCCAGAGCGCAAAACTGTGGCACTGCATGTACTCCTCAGACCAGCATAAAAGGAGATAACGTGCCTCATCCAAGTAGCTTGAGTCAGGTAGAGGTGGGCAAGGCTTGCCTGGGAGGAGTGGAAGGAGAGAAAAGGGAAGGATTGGAACATATTAGATAGTATTGTGCTGTGATGGACTGACTGAAGGAAGCCTGTAAAGGTACTTTGTAAAATAAAACTAATTTATTTAAATCTGGGGCTGTGTGTTTGTCTGTGGTTTGAATCATCCCCTAGTGACCATACCATACAGATGGAGTGGAATAAATATGTGGCAGATGAAGATTAATGTAACTAAGTATACACTTGCACATGAAGAAAGTAACAATAATGACTATGTATCTATTGCATAGGATAGTTTGAACTTTGAAAAGATGACTCAAGAGGACTTTGGAGTCTTAATGGACTTATTACAGTCTACATTCAGACATTGTATAGAAGCAATTAACAAGGCAAATGGAATAGTAGAGCACAATGAGTACAGATCAATGGAGGTCATGCTTTTCATTATATATATATACATACGCAACCTTACCCCCTCAATAGCTCGCCTCTCTCGATATAGGTCCATGGGCATATTCCAACATGGTCAAAACTCTTACCCTGAGATTTATTTCTAGTTATAGCAAATGCTAAAGCTATTGGAAATTGTCATCTATCCAAAATGAATAGTAATCTACTTGCTGAAGTATTGCCAGTATCTTGCCAGCTTGATGACATCACTTCTGGTTCCAGTCCCAGAAGATCCCCCTCTTACTGTTTCTTACCTATAAATTTGCCGTCTTAATTCTCCCATTCGGTTCCATATTGAACTCAAGTCTGTAAAGACTTTTTATTTTGAGCCAGATTTTCAAATATATGGGGTGAAACTCTCCAAACCTTTCTGATTGTTTTCAAGTCTTTTTACAATATATATATATGCATTACAATAAAAGACTTATAACTAAGCAATCAGCCTTACAATGGTATAAAGGTCACATTATAATACATAAAACACAGTCCAATCAAAAATACAATCAATGAAACATTTTCAAAGAAAGATTGAGTTAATATACCTTAAACCAAGACAGGTTATTCTTAAGCTGTACAACACACTGCTGAGGCCTCTGCTGAAATACCATGTGTAGTTCTGGACTACATAAAACAAACAGACAGCTAGCACAATAGAAAACCCAGAGACAAGCCACTAGTCATATTCCAGGCTGTGAGTTATGAAATGGGAAGAATGACAAGAAGCAGAATATTTTCAGTTTAAGCAGATGGAGATGAAGAGGCAACATGAGAAAAGTGTTAAAAAAATTGAAGGGAATTAGTATGGTACATGGCAGCTGTTACTTTAAAATTAGATCTTCAACAACATAAAGTCAGAAATGGAAGCAGGGTTAGAGTAAATTTCACATGAATGGTAGAAAATATTTTTTCATACAAACTGAGCAAGTTATGAAGCAGTTCAGTAAATAATAGTACTTTCTTTCTGACTCAAATCTTGAGTCAATGATATTTTGAAAACGTTAAGTCAATACAGATTGACAAGTAGATTGGGCTCAATGATTTCTACAAATCAACTTCTTTTTTATAATCTTATATAAATAAACTGCAAATATAAATTAGACCTGTGTTAAACAAAATAGAAAGAAAGCTGTAAGAAGGGCAGACACACAGTAACTATATAGATGTCACCCTCCTCTGGCAAATTTAAACAACACATTGTTTTGTTTAATTTCTGTTTTATTTATTGGGAAGGCAGCAAGTTCTCCTCAAAGCACCCTGTAAATATCCAGATTGGCAATAAAAAATGATTTCTGCTGGCAATATTAAGAAAATGTGTTTCACTTAAATGTGGACCTAAGTGATTATCTCTGAAAATGGGAATACAGATAAAAAACTTATGGCCTTGACCTCCATGCCTTGCAGAAGGAAACATGTGTCAGCTTTAAAAATATGCATACATTTTTTTTAAGAAAACAAATCACTGATGTTGATCACCCAACTTTAACACCTTTGCACATAACAACAAATGCATTCATTACAGTTTATGGCACTCTTAAGTGTATCATAGTTACAGTACTCATTGTCTGTAGGGGTCTTGCAATCTATTCTTTAGAGACTGTGGGAGTTTGAAAATTCCAGACTTTAAGGACTTTGGGAATCTCCTAACCCACTCATTAGTGATTGAGGGGTTTCTGGTTCCATATCTTAAATCTCACAGAATATTATGCTATTTATTTCAAAAACACTTTGGTCACAATCTGTATCAAAAGATGAGGTTTAAAATTGCAATTATATTGATGCTCCCAGTGTTTCCTTTTTTTACCTTACACTTATAAACACTCTGATGACATGTCCTGTAGTCATGCTCTCCATACATGTCACTCAATCAAAAGACAATGAAGTGTAAAAACCAAATTAAAAGCATCTCTTGGTTTCATGAGAAACTGACACCATTAACATGGTAGCCAGAACTGACAGGAGACTGACAGCAGGAAACAAGGTCAGCTTGCCATTTAGGGGATGAAACTGTAACAGATGAGACAGACACACACATGCACACGCACACACATATACAAACACACACATATAGACTTACAGTACATGCAGGCAAGATCAATAACTATAAATGATTCTAGACATGGGAACAAGCTAACTTTTATGTCACCAGTCCTCACCTTTTAGTCAAGACTCAAGTAATGTTGGCAGAAATTAAAATTTAAGTTTTTCAGTCTTCAATCAAGTCCTATTATTAAAGCCATATGTAAAAATGATGCATTATGAGGTTGCTTTATGTGTGCTTCTCTTTGTGCTCAGTCAGACTAACTGGACTTTACATGATTTGCTCACGTTTATCTGCATTTTCTCCAAGGATGAGCGTGCCCTGTGGTTATCAGGCCAGGCTCCCAATGTTGCTGGATTAGACTCCTTTCCCCATGACTCTGCACTAGAACAAGCAGCTTTCAAAAAAGGATAGATTCATCAGGTGCATGGCAAGAATCCCACTCCATTGCAGAGCACATTCATTCATAGAAGGACAAGTCAACCTAAGCTGCATTTCTTTGGAATGCTACAGAAATTCAGCACATCCTGACTCATACAGAGTCAACTTTGTGTCATATAAAGCTTGTGAGAAGTAGGAGAAATCTGGAATAGCCTGGGAGAGATGCCGAAAGATAACCTGAAAATGCGAAAGAGACAGTAATTGGCTGCAGATGGTCAGTTTCATGCTGCCCTGTGTTATCAATACACAAATGACATAACCTAAATTCATTTTTTAAAATGTGACAGAAAATAAATGTTTTTATAAATGAGCTTGATTGAAACAAATAGTCAAAAATGTTAAGTCGATCATATTTCTGAAGGAAAATGTTGCTATTACTAGCAGATCCTTCTTAATGTTTGAAAATCTTTCTTTCAGAACACAGGCCAGTATAAATGTCTGTACAATTTTTAATAAACTTCACTTGACATCCATACTGATGAAAAATAAAACTGCACTTAATTAGATTTTGGCAATAAAGAGATAGACACAAACTAAAACTTAGATCTTTATCCATTTGGCAAACACAAAAGCAACCTCTTGATATGCCTCTCAAAAACAACACAGTAGATGGACATTGACTAAAATTTAAACAGCTTATACTTGAATTGTATCAATAAAAGTAAAGAACTAACCTCAAACCTGAGTTACATGTGCCCAAACATTTATTTTGCCTGATTCAAACTGAAATGATTAAAGACAGTGATAGAGTGTGCCTTGTCTAGCAGCTTTTTGAAGTGAGAACCCTATTTTTTCACAATGGAAGCATTTTATTTTTAACATTTGACTGCACTGAACAATAAAATGATTTCAAAGTGATATATTTACAGTGGGATGCAAAAGTTTGGGCAACCTTGTTAATAGTCATTATT
>JANRMT010062854.1:60648355-60738262 GCA_026402145.1 Polypterus bichir lapradei | reverse complement strand
AATAATGACTATTAACAAGGTTGCCCAAACTTTTGCATCCCACTGTATATTAAACTGTATATAAATTAAATATTCCACATTATACATATTTGATTTTTTTTTTTTTGAACATACTGTAATAAACACAACAGAAAACTACATCATGGGCATGTAGCTGGTGTCTAGCGTGAGTCCAGGGAATATGTTATGAAGGTCTGTTTAGTTGAAAAAGAACGGTGACATGGCTTTAACCTTCTTCTTCTGTCACTCCAAGAGTGGAAAATGATGCCTCTAAAGACACATGATGTCACTTCCACCCTGCATCTTAAGGCTCATCTCTTGTGCAAACACCTTATAAAAGAAGCATGGCTATCAGAAGCTGGTATTCATTCAGAAGCAGCAGCTACAAGGAGTATGCCTCCTCGAAAAAGGAGCTGACTTAAAGACAGACATATAAGACTATTGTTATTTATTTGTTTTGTTTTTTTTATCTACAGCATATAATTTGAAGTCTAGCAAAATGACACCTTTTTGGCTCACTAAAATATTACAATATCCAAGCTTTCAAAGGCAACTAAGGATCCTTCTTCAGGCAAGATATTAGAAGGGGCCTGAGTTGCCTCAAAAGCTTATATATTGTAATCTTTTTAGTTAGACAATAAAAGGTTTAATTTTGCTTGACTTCTCATTTCATTCATAATGGCTAACATGGTATAACACCCTACTACTATCTACAGTATTTAAAAGTGGTTTCCCTCACTGGGGCCTTCATACTGGTTATCTCTAACTTGTCATCTTATTCACACTAGCTAATCGTGTTTAGGTTTACTGGGAGTCCATGCCAAACCTGGCAACACAATGGAGAGGGTATTAGCTAACACTGGATGAGGCTTCAGTGCATTGCAATGTATAACCATAACACCTAGAAAATCTCAATTTAGAGAGTCCACTCAATCTGGCATATTTTATCTCTTTTTTATATAAAAAAATTTGGGATGAGATGAGAATTTTTCAGATAGATGAGACGAGAAATTTTCAGAGAGATAATTTCAAGTCCCGCAAGACGAGACTTTGTGACAGGAGATGAATTGAAAACCTAATGGGTCCAAGTGGGGGCGGACATAAAACTCAAACAGTGGAAGAAGAAAAGACAAAGAGTAGAAGACAGAGTAGAACGTCTTAAGAGGTTCAAAAAAATTGGTGTGATACATTTATGGAGCAGGTTAGAGATTATGAAAATACTAAAATTCAAAAGTCTCAAAAAACTGATAAAGATCACATTAGTGCTAACAAATTATTACTCGGTGAAATAACTGAACAGCGAAAAGAGATTGAATATATGGCCATAGGTGATATGACAGACGTATGTAGATACTGTTCAGTTTTAAAGTTTAAGTCAGAGACTTGTAGATCGTCAAATTTGTGTTGCCATCAGGGAAAAACAGTGTTTCTTCCCAATGAAGAGGTGTATCCACGAGAAATAAAAGATTTGTTATTTGATGAAAGTGAAATCCACAAAGACTACAGGCAAAATATCTGAATCTACAATAATCTGTTCACATTCGCATCATACAATCCTCAAAACATAGATTTACACGATTCAGGACCATACGTTATAAGAATCTGTGGTCCCGCAACAATTAAAGCTACTACAAGTTTAATTTTAAAGAAACCACAATTTGGTCAGGTTCATACAGTATTTATGATTACGAAGACGCGATGCAACATAGAATCTAAAGAGTTAAACGATTGGACGTATTAGAAATTCTACAGCCAATAATGGATACAAATCCATACGTCCAAAATTATCACACTTTACACAAAATGTATCTGAAAAACAAGATAATGCTCACATATACAGTATAATAAACAAACATAATAGTTTTGAAAGATGGAGATATCAAAGACAGAGTTGATATTCGTGTTTATCCAAAAGCACAGCACAATTCGTTGCAAGCGGCAGATTCGGGAAATGACTAGCACGTAGGGCCCGCACGGGGGTTGGTGAGCGAAGCGAGCAAGGGAAGAGCCCCCGAGCTATATATAAAATATAAATATTACAGCAATAGTGTACCACAGTATATTTTTTCTGCAGCAGTATGACAATGGTCCCATGGTGTGTTATATTCATTTATTTGAATAGCATTTCATTTAACTGTTCATATCCATTGACTGTTGAATTTTTGAAGATGGGTTTCTAAAAATCCTATCATTCAGTTAATTTGGTTTGAAAAATGGAAATATGTTATTAAAAAAAAATAAATTACAATTTTCTGAGTTCACACTTTCTTCTGTCATAACTGCACTACCTGTGGTTTTAATTCCTGCAGCTCACTTTTGACTGGTCTTCCTGCATGATGTATCTATAGATTATAAGTTCAAATGGTGCTGCCAGAGTACTAACACAAACCAAATGTAATAAACGCATTACCTCAGTTGGGGTTGATGAAGTTGGCTTTCGGTATATCAAATTACCTTCAAAACTCTCTTACTAAATAAAACACTTGCTACTCCCTTACAGAGCACATCACCACCACGAACTCTGACTTACCAGACCAATTTTATCCTATGATGCATGCCGGCCTCATTGCCATTCCAAAGACCTGTCAGGCAGGTCTTAGTGAACTTTGTGGTTGCACCACTGTGGAGAATTCTCCTGAAGTAAATTCTATTCAAATGTCCTTAAAATCCATCTTTAATCTCTTGAATTTATTTGCTTATACTTTGTTCTTTTTGGAAGCAACTGCACTAGCCCTGATTTGACTGTATTGTCTATTCCTAAGGCCAGGATACATTTACTTTTGCAGATTCTTTGTTTTACTTCCCTGTTTAAATATTGTATTCAGTCTTCCTATTTTGAACAGGACTGCATATTGTGCCATGGGGAGATACACCCTGTGAAGACAAAACATGACTAAAGTTGACTGTTTTTATGAGTCTTTGAAAGTTGTCCCACAAACAGTACATATATGTGTAATTTGTAAACCATTTTGAGTGATGAACATATTTTCAATATGATTTGTTTGCTGGTGCATTTTTGTGCAGCCTCTGTTTGGTGGGTGTCCTGTCCAGGATTGGTTCCTTCCTTATGCCTTATGACATTATGAAAGGCTTCAGCCCCCCTGACTCTAAACTTTACTGGGCCTAACTTTAGATCTACTGATATATGTTTTGGCCACAAGCTTCTCCATCAGCTCAAGTTTTAGTCCAACTTTATGCGTTATTTTTTACAAATAGTTTTAGCCTTTTTTCAGGTTTTTTTTGGGAGGGGTCAGCAGGCTTTGATTTTACTTTTTTCTTCAGATTTATCTCTTATGGTATTCATATAAGAAAAACTTCAATATTTTTAATTTTTCTCCTCTGAAAAGGATTCATCTTTATTTAAAAAAAATGCATCCAATGCTTATTTACTCAGTCAAAGAAACACTTAAGCAGAATCCATCCACACATTCATTTTCTAAGCTGCTTATCCAGTTCAGTGTGCTATCAATAAGCAAATGACATAAACCCGATTTAATTTTTTTTAAAATGACAGAAAATAATCTCTTTCACAAATGAACTTGATGGGACCGAATTTGTCAACCTTCTTAAGTCAATCATATTTTTGAAAGAATATGTTGCTATTACTTGCTGATCTATGTTATTATTTCAAGATCATTCTTTCAGAAACAAGCTGGTATGTAACTACAATTCATTTTTACTCAATATTGGTGAACAAATAATCCTGTGCATGACTAGGTTCTAACAATAATGTCATACGCACAAACTAAAAGCCAAACCTTCATCCATTTGGCAAATATGAAAGCAAACCTCTTTCTCTGCCCCTCAAAAAACAATACAGGAGATGGGCATTCACTAAAAGTTAATCAATTTATCAGGGTTGAACAATAAACCTAAAACCAGAGTAACATTCACACAGGCATTAAGCACCCAATGAGTTACAAGGTATTTTGCCTTATTGCATCTGAAATGAATAAAAACAGTGCTAGAATTGTCTTGTTATCAGTTTTTCAAAGTGAGAACCCAATTTTTTCATAATGGAAACATTTTATTTTTAACATCTGAAAAAAAGCTGTGTAAATAAAATGATTTCAAATAAAAATAAAGATGTTATTTAAAAAAAACATAATATTAATTGGGCTAAGAGTAAACACAATGAGCTTGTATTCACTCAAATAACTGACTAATCTAGTTCATAGTCACAAGGAGTACATGCCCATTTTGCCAGCTGTAAATAGGAGACAGCTTCGCAAAAAAAAAGATTTTGAGGCTCCATCGGTGATATTCCTGTTTAATGTTTTCTTAACACATAGCAAGCGATGGAATTTCAATGAAGAGGTAATTTTGGCAAACCACTAGTGGAGTCAAAGGGTGAAGCGCAAGAGTTTCTGTTCAGTTAATGCTTACAGTCAAATAATGGCTTCTGGTGGTCAAGTGTCCATTTTATTCTGGTTAGGGAAAAGCGGCAGAGATGGAGTTGACGGCAGAAAACTTCTGGCTGCTGTTCCTACATTAACGTAAACAGTGTACTGGGGTGAATGATGACGCAGGGCAAATTTGAAATAACTTGCGTGCCAACCGTGCAAAGCCCAGTTTAATCACAACAAAAATACAAACATTTAAACAAAAACATGCACTCCATGGCGCTATGGCATTGAGACAGTTCCCCTGTCAGAATGGTCTGTTCAACAAGGCACATTTTTTCACTTGGTCTAGTGTTGTCAAGTCCAAAGTGAGACATTATCTTCTGGGAGCATCTCCCTTTTCTACTGAGTGGACCATAAGGAGCAGGGGTTCCTAGGCTTTGTTGCCCTCAAGGGGCGGTTTTCTCAAGGCTGTGAGGGAAAAAAGCACACAAGACCATTTAGCGACAGCACCCCCTCTCATTCCATATACCTTAAAAGTGGTCAAAGTAAAAGCTTCACCAAACCTGTGACACAGCGTTGAGGGCAAGGCAGTAACCAGCACTGAATAAGGCTCTAGTGAATTGCAGTGTACAGTCACACACATACACACAGGCACGTACGCTAGCCACTGTTGCAACCATGTTTCTAGACAGAATGTTAATTGACATCATATTTCATAAAAATCTAAAAAGCCATAAAATTATTGGCTGGGTAACCACAATCTGTCCATTAAAAGTGGATGAAACAGAACTAGACACTCTAGCAATAGAGGCTTTCATGGACAAATACCTCCCTAAATCTCTATCTTCTATTAATGGCTGAATGCCTGAGTAAATATCATTTATTCATTCATCCATTCAGCCGTTTTCAAACTATCTAACTCAAATTTAGGGTCATGGAAAGGCCAGAGATCATCCTGACAGCACTAGCAAGAACTAGGCCTGGACTAAAATTCTTTTCAACAAACTCTCAAATAGGAATTAATATATAGAAATTGAAAATAACATTAAGGGAATATATAGTAATTAGACTAGCGAACCAGCAATCCAGTGCCTGCTACCAGCTAAAGCACAGTGGAGAAAGATAGGAACAGAGCTTAGATCATTGAGTGAAACAAGCATCAAGTTTCTTGTTTTTCATGCTTTATAAGAGTATTTTTATTGCTGATATTAATTTATTATTAATCTTTATTACATACCTAAATGTATTCCCAAGGTAGTAAACTGTTTTTGTTCATTTTAAGTTGATTTGAAAACAACACTGAGAATACCTAATAGTAATCATTATCAATACTTCATAGACATCAACAGAACCCAGTTAATGAAATTACTAGCACCATTGCCTTACAATTCTGACAAAATGGGTGTGAACTTCAGCTTGCATACCATATGCATGAACTTTGTATTCTCCATATGTAATATGTTGGTTTTTCTGTAGGTACTTCTATTTTCTAACACATTTTAACAGTGGGCATTTTACTGACTCTGAACTAACCCAGTGCGTGTCTGGATGTAACCATTAATGCCATGATTGGCTAAACTCTCATTAGTAATAAAGTTAAATTAAACAGAATTAGAATATGAATGTTGTACAGAGAATGTAGACATGGCATGGTGTTTAACTGGTAACGGTAATGATAACAAGGGTTTCCCATCTTCCCATTTATTAGAAGTATTGTATGTGATAACCCTGGGTATTTAAAAAAGAATTAAAAAAGAACATCATAGATATAGACAATTGGTCTTACTAATCATATCAATTACCTGCATGGCTAATCTTACTGTTTTCTGTTGCCAACACACATGCCAAACATTTATTGAAATATTGAAAATGTCTCGGAATATTCCGGAGAGACTAAACAACATTCGGCACATAAAGCATGCCTTTAACAGAGCTCTTAAAGTGCAAAGATATGCAGCCATAAATAGATGCACTATTAAATCATGCAAGACATGAAATTTAAACTAACACATTTTAATTCATGCTGCACTCCATGCACCTGTTCTAACATTTTTCCACCTCTGAATCCTATAATTCTGAGTGAATGCCAAATCTGGATTCCCAATTTCAAATTTCTCTTTTTTAAAACAGACAGTGCTTTGACATTGTTTATCACATGTGGGATGCAAATTTCAGTCATTGCTTTATTCCTTGCATACTAGTTATAATATTAATAATAATTCATTATATTTATATTGCACTTTTCTAGCTTTATATAGACAATAGGGGACCACTTTAACTACCTCGAAAGAAGGTGTTAGAAAAATTACTGGAGAGCTGATGTCCAAAAATAAACATACCATGTGGCTTTGGCAAATGCCCTTTTAATAATCCTTTTGTAGACTTTTTTACATGATCTGTCAATTTTCAGGAGTTGGTAGGAACTTATTTTTCTGTCAGATTGATATCTCTTGAACAAAAACCTTGCAAGCTGGGATCACAGTGGCACAGCAGATTTTGCTGCCACCTCATGGATCCAATGTTCTGAGTTTAAATCCTGGGCCATGTTGTGCTTGCACATTCTCTACCTGGAATCCCCTCCTACATCATCAGTGCTGTCTCAATAGGCACTGGCCTCTGCAGCCCTGAATTGGATTAAGAATGACATGAAGAAAAAAAAACAAACTTGTAAGTCTTTCTTTTGGGTTGTAATTTAACAACTGCCATTTCATAATTACTGCTAAGTAAATAATCCTTCACCTTCACTCTATAAATAGAAATTGTTATCTATGAAAAGTAAATGCATGAATAAATGCTACTTTACTTTAGTGTTACATATTTTTAAATGACAAAAAGGCAATTGTTATGCAGTTTTTAGCCTTATTTAGTCATTCATTTTGCCCAGAGGGGACTGGGCGGTCTCTTGGTCTGGAATCCCTACAGATTTTTTTTTTTTTTTTCCAGCCTCTGGAGTTTTTTTTTGTTTTTTCTGTCCACCCTGGCCATCGGACCTTACTTATTCTATGTTAATTAATGTTGACTTATGTTTATTTTTTGTAAAAATAAAGCATTTTGTAAAGCACTTTGAGCTACATTTTTTTGCATGAAAATGTGCTATATAAATAAATGTTGTTGTTGTTGTTGTTCATTTCAGATTAAATTCTAAAATGATCTTATTTTAATTTTATTTTCACCTAAAGTTGTAGTGAAATACATGAGAATTTTGGATTCTTTTGGAAATGATACCTATTTTGATTTGGTCAAAAATATAAAAAGTAATTTTTGTGTTTCCCTTATGTGAAGCATCTAAATGAACTCCACCACACTATGTTACACAAGTTTGTATTCAGCAGCATTAAAGATAAAATTACTAAAGACTAATCTATACTAATAAAAGGCAAAGCCCTCACTGACTCACTCACTGACTGACTCATCACTAATTCTCCAACTACCCGTGTAGGTAGAAGGCTGAAATTTGGCAGGCTCATTCCTTACAGCTTACTTACAAGAGTTCAGCAGGTTTTGTTTTTCGAAATTCTCCGCGTAACGGTCATAATGGTGAACAACGTCCGCCATTTTGAACTTTCTTATTTATGCCCCCATCTTCACGAAATTTGGTAGGCGGCTTCCCTGCGCTAACCGAAACCGATCTACGTACTTATTTCGGTGGTATGACGCCACTGTTGGCTGCCATATTGAACTTTCCAATGTCACTAATTCTCCAACTTCCTGTGTAGGTAGAAGGCTGAAATTTGGCAGGCTCATTCCTTACAGCTTACTTACAAAAGTTAAGCAGGTTTCATTTCGAAATTCTACGCGTAACGGTCATAACGATCGACAACATCCGCCATGTTGAACTTTCTTATTTATGGCCCCATCTTCACGAAATTTGGTAGGCGGCTTCCCTGCACTAACCAAAACCGATGTACATACTTATTTCGGTGGTATGACGCCACTGTCAGCCACCACATTGAATTTTCCAACGGTCTTTGTTACTTATGGGCCCATCTTCAAGAAATTTGGTACGCGGGTTCCCAATGCTAACTGAATCCTACTTGCGTACATATATACATCCATAGCCTGCAGCTCGGTCACCATGTGAGTCAGCATTGGGTCCCCCATCTCAACGCCTCCCACGTTGTTAGCTGCCTGCCTATATAGGGCTGTCCATCGCTCCGGTCTCTACATTTTCTTCCTTGCTTCGCCACGGGATTCACGTCTCCCTGCTGATAACTACAGCCTTTTTATTTGTTTTATTGTTCGTTTATTACGATTATAGTTATTGTGTAGGTATTTTAGACTTACTTTACATTGTTCAGGTACCCATTTCTTTTATCGTTCCAACCATACCCCTATTAACATGTCTATCGAGGTGATCACCATCGATCAAAGAACTGTCACTTACCGAGTGGTTTCCACGCCCGGAGATGGCACCTACCTTTTCCATTCTCTTTGTTACATATTGCACGGCCATATCAGGCTCACTCTTGATATCTGGAGGAACATTGTGTCTTATGTATTGAATGACTGGGACAGGTTCAAGGTGTGGACTGATGACGGTACAGGAGATAATTATACTACACAGGAGGACTATAAGAGTGAAATGCTTAAGCCCTTCACCTATGGTTCTGTATGTGAGTTGATGGCTGCCGCTGAATTGTTTGGTTGTTGCTTTCAAGTGTACCGAAATGGCCAAATATTTTACACCTTTGGACAACTGCCAATGCCTCTTAAACATCTGAAATTCACAGGTGACGATTTCAGTAGTGGACACTTTGATGTTTATGAATGTTTAAACTCTCAAAAGCTGGATGTGAAGTTATCGATGAAACCGGTTGTATGCTTACAACACTTGACAGATGACGAATGTCACTTCAACACAAGTCCTGCAAATATTGTCGTAATTGAAACAAACCATGAAACTCAAACCGATTGTGACAGCAGCAATCCAAGCTGTGAGATTTGAAACAAGATTACTTTTCACATGGCCAACTGTACGTTGCATGCTCAAGAGTAAGCTCAGCGCACAGCTTGGTCATATTACAACTGGAGGGCCGAAATGACAATGTGGTATACAAAGAGATCCTTAACAAATAATTATTGGCATATTTTCCCTCAGTTTAAAAAGGTTTAATTTTCTTCTTAATAAAAATTTTAAGGCAGTACTTCGCCGCTGCGAAGCGCGGGTATTTTGCTAGTTTTAAATATAAAAAAAAACTCAGAAATTTGCTGCAATCAAAATAAACCATTTTGAATGTGTACACCTATCAGCCACATAATTAAAAACACCTGCCTAATGTTGTCTCCCTAATGTAAAGTCTCCCTTCTGCCACCAAACCCGCTCTGACTTGTCAAGGCATGGACTCCACAAGACCTCTGAAAGTGCCCTGTGGTATCTGGCACAAAGACACTAGAAGTCAATACCTTTTTCTCTTTGTCGTGTTCCTCAAACCATTTCAGAACAATTTTTGCACTACTGCACGGCACCTTATCATTGTGAAAGAGGCCACTGCCACATTGGAATATCATTGCAATGAACAGGTGATGTGGTCTGCAACAATCTTTAGATAGGTGGTACTATATTTGTCAAAATAACATCTACATGAATTCTAGGATGCAAGATTTCCCAGCAGAACATTGACCAGGACACTGCCTCAGCCGACTTACCTTTTTCTCATAGTGCCTCTTGCTGCCATCTCTTCACCAGGTGAATGACACATACACACATACCCAGCTGTCCTCATGAGCAGAGAATAGGGATCAGCATGGGCACTCTGTCCAGTTATGGCTATGCAGCCCCATACACTGATACACTGGGTGTTCTGACACCTTTGTCTCATGGCCAGCATTAAGTATTTTTGCAATCTGTGGTACAAAATCTCTTCTGTGGGATCAGACCAGACTAGCTAGCCTTTGTGCCCTACGTGCATCAATAAGTCCTGGGCACCCATGATCCTGTTATCAGTTCAATGGTTGTCATTCCTTGAACCACTTTTCATAGGTACTAACTACTGCACACTGGGAACACCCCACAAGATCTGGGGCCTCATGTATAATGCCGTGCATAGAATTCACACTATAACATGGCATATGGACAAAAGCGGAAATGTGCTTACACACAAAAAATTCCAGATGCATAAATCTGTACGTAGGCAAACTTCCACGTTCTTCCACTACATAAATCCCGGTCAACGTGAAAAGTAACGCATCTGCACGCGCCTTCTGTCCTGCCCCAACTCCTCCCAGAATTACGCCTCTTTGAATATGCAAATCAATATAAATAGCCCTTAAGCTCAGCCTTCTGTGAAAAGATAATGGGAAAAGCACGGGGGAAAATAGAAGAATTTCAGCGAATACCAAGTGGAGGCAAGGAAAAACGTACTATTTGTTGGTTTAAACAGTGATATAATCAACAAAAGGAAGTTGATCGAGTGACAGAGTGTCGGTGAAACTTGAAAGCTCAAGTTCACAAAGTCGCACAGTGCCCGAAATAAAAAAGAAGTCACATATCAAAGTCGCCGTGAAAAGGCGAGTCATAGCCCACAGTCTGAGTGTCATATGAAAGCTTATTAAGTTACAGAGAAAAAAAAATAGGCACACAGTGTGAAAAAAGCACAAAATGTCAACTTTAATCTCGAAATTTCCACTTTAATCACGTAGTTTATTTTGTCATTAAAATAGAACATCATAAACTTCATCTTAAAATCGTTTAATTTACTAGTTTCTCAAATCCCATCGTAACTAAAGTAGCATGTTAAATGCTTTGTTTTGATCTTCTATGTGCTATATGTGTCTGAATCACTACATGCTTCCGGGCTTTCTCTTCCTCCGACAGGACACAGAATCCATTACATTCGTACTTATAAGTACAAACAGTTCTACAAGGAGCACTTGATGGACAGATTGAGTATAGTTATAGTTCTTGGGATGAAACTGTTTCTGAACCATGAGGTCCATACAGGAAAGGCTTTGAAACGATTGCTGTGTGAGAGCAGCTCAATAGACAGCATGGCTGAGGCAGCATGTGCTTGATGCTGTATACCGATAATTCTCTTTCTCAGCTTCTATAGATCTTTGATTCCCCACTCAGATACAGTGATATAAATACTCTGAATAGTGCAGTGAGAGTAATATGGAAAAAGATGATTCGCTGTGGCAACCCCTAACGAGAGCAGCTGAAAGAAGAAGAAGAAGGTGCAGTGAGAGTAACAACGCTAAAGCAGCTATTATATTTAGAATAGTTTGACCATTCTGTGGACCATTATATTGTTACTGGTTAATTACAATCAGATGTATTAAACTAATAAACAGTATGCGGCTAATTTCAGTGTATTTATAAAGCTGCGTCAAAGATGTGGATCTGAAAAAGAAAGGGTAACCACACAGGAACAGTAGCACTGCTTTGATGCTGGGTGCCGCCAGTCTCCAAAACTGAGCGGAGAACTTGTATACGCCAGGGTATTAGGTACCATGGAAAAGTGACACCTTTACCAATGAAAACAGAAGGACCTGGTACGTAAACCCTGGTCTCCTTACTGCAAGGCAGCAGTTCTACCTTTACACCAATGTGTTGCTTAATCTCAGAACATGTTATATCAAATGATGTGCTGAACTACATTCCTGTCTGAAAACACATGGACCAAAAAAGCAAGCAAGAACAAGAAGGCTCATCCCCTGTCTGACTCTACTCACAATTCCATTTCATCAGTAATTGTTGCAGCAAACATAATACAAATTGAAATATCTGAACTGTAAAAAAAGTTTCCAGTTTGCCTCTATAATATGTCCATGGGTTCTAGCTCATCACCGAAATTGTAAAAAATCTATAGCAAAGATGACATGCTGCCCGAATCTTCATTTGCCTCTTTGCTGAAATAGAAATTAGTCCATAAATGTAGACTTTGACAGCTTCAGTGCTGAAACACTTTAAACTTCTTTTAGTTCTGCATATATAAACTATTTTGTATAATGGCTGAACATAGACATAAGTATCCTCTACATGCTCACAGTAAATAAAGAATACAGATCTGCCTGATTGGAATTTCTGTACTGTATTCTGGCTATGAAATATTGGGCATGATACTTTATATATCTTTTTGTCTTGCCAGAAATGTCTTTAAGTTTAACTGAGATTCAAGTACTAAGTTCTTGTCTTACTCATGGGGTGCATCAACCAATAACAAAATTTAGAATTATCAATACAGTAAAACCTTGATTATCTATCACTCAATTAATCGTCAGGGTCAAAAAAAAAAGGAGCTCACAGCAGCACCTACCTATTACTGTACTACTACTGCCATGCGGTATCCTGCAAGCTCTGCATATCGGAAGGACTCTCCCTTCTGCTATAGCGTGTAGCGTTCTTTCCCCAGCAACATGTGTCAGGCTGCATTTTGAAATCACAGTGTCAGGTACATACCTTCAGTTTTAATAGTGTTTCGTAGCTTTTCTCTTTTATTATAATTAATCAACTATACATTGTTGTGGCTGATAAATGTCAGCGTGTGGTGTTGGAATTGTCACAAAAAACTGAACTAATTAAAAGTTAACAAAACAAAAAAAGTGCTTCACGTATTGCTTCAGTTTACAAAGTAGTAAGAACAACAATGAACAATATAAAGCGTGATGCCGACAAAATTGAAAAACATGTTGAAAATGGAAACCACTGACAGCAATGTTAATGTATTAATGTTAATGTTCTCCTGTATTATAATTTTCTTTTTAAATTCTGTTATATTATGTTTTGTTAATATATTGTGAAATGCAGGCAGCTTGTGATGTGCTGATGGGGAGCAGAAAGGGTGGAATGAATGCTGTAAATAATATGAACTGGGTGAAGGGCGTCTGTTCTTTAAGGAACAGACACGTCTGTTAGGAGATGAGTGACAGGAGAAGTTAGAAGAAAAAGAAAGGTGTGGCGGAAGGAAGTTTTGAGTTTAGAGTCAGGAGACAATAAGCAGGAGTGTTTGCATTATAGAGAAAAAAGGAATGTGAGTGGCAGTAGATAAACTGATTGGTAGGGAAAGCTCTCTTTTATTGTTTTGGACATGTGCTCCATAATCCAGATAATGGAGTATGAGACAGAGTGCTGTTAGTTATGGAAAGAAGACTCCAAGTAAAATGTGGAAAAATCCATGTGCCTCATATATATACACCTGTTTCCACGCTGACATCATGATGTATAAAAACTAAACTTGGCATAAACCCACACACCTTCTCACGCCAGCCCTACCCTCTGCGTACACAAGTTTCCACTCCGATTTGCAAACTGGTGGCACCAAGCGTTAAAGCAGTGCTACTGTTCCTGTGTGGTTTCCCATTCTTTTTTAGATTAACTGCATATTGTTTATAAATTTAAGGCACCTGACTGTAATCAACCTGTAACAATATAATGGTTCACAGAATGGCCAAACTATTCCAAATACTATAGCTGCTTTAGCATTGTTAATCTCAATGCACCACTCAGAGTATTTTATCCCACAGTATCTGAGTGTGGAATCACAGCTGCATAGCAGCTGGTCGGAAAGCTCTATGGCAGGTTGTGTTGAGAGCACAGAAGTCTATCGGGATACAGCATCTACCCTGGAAAACATTTATAGCACGCACTGCATCAGCCGTGCACACAGTCTATTTGAACGTCTCCCATCTGGCAAACACTTCAGACCATTTCCTGCACAAACCACAAGGTTCAGAAACAGTTTCATTCCAAGAGCTATAAATGCACTCAATCAGTCCATCAAGTGCTCCTTGTAGAACAATTTGTACTTATAAGTACAATTACCTCACTGTAAACTTTCACTATAGGTATAATATTGCACAACCTGAACCACTTTATGAACCATTAGCACTATCTGCACTATATGTATATGTACAGTATATTGTACTTATGCTTTCATATTTATATTTTTTAATTGCTTTTTTATCATATTATTTTTATTATTATTGTTATTTTATCATTTTATAAGAAAATAAGCTTATGGAGGATTTGCATATTGAATCTCATTATACCATACAATAACAATGAAGGAATTTAATTCAATGCAATAAAAGAGAGCATGTATTTACAGATGATGATGACATGGCTTCCAAGTCAATTTAGATTTCCAAGACCTGTCTTCTTGGAGCTCCTGATATAATTTTTAAGATGAAATGCATTAAAGTATATATATTATACAGATACATTTTTAACTTCATTTAAATAATGTACACTGTTAATAAGAAAGCCTGTTTAAGATGCACATAGTGAGTCACACACATAGACCACATAGAAGAACACATAGAATACAAACCATTTAATGTGCTACTTTAGTTACAATGGGATCTAAGAAACTCTATTAAATTTCACATTGATTTTAAGATGAAGTTTACAATGTACTTTAACGACAAAATAAACTACAAGATTAAAGCAGACATTTCAACCTTTTTTTCACTGTGTCTTTAGTTTTTGTCTTTTCTCTGTACCCTAATATGCTTCTGTACGGCACTCAGATGGTGGGCTATGACTCACCTTTTCATAGCATCTTTGATATCTGACCACTTCTTTTTCATTTCAGGCACTGTGCGACTTTCTGAACTTGAACTTTAGAGTTTCTCTGCCACTCTGTGTCACTCAATCAACTTCCTTTTGTTTTTTATACCACTGCTTAAGCCAACAAATAGTACGCTTTTCCTTGTCTCCACTTCGCATTTGCTGAAATTTTTTTCACGTACTTTTGCCATTGTCTTTTAACCAAACACTGAACGGGGAAGGTGATATTTATATTGATTTGCATATTAAAATATGCAAAATTATGGGAGGAGTCAGGGTGGGGCGGCAGGCGCGTGCGTTACATTTCACCCTGACTGGGATTTATGGAGGTGAAGTATGTGAAGGTTGCCTTACGCACGGTTTTGTGCATCTGAATTTTTTTCTGCATATGCACATTTCCACTTTTGTCTGTACACCATGTTTTAGTGTGAGTACTACGCACGGCGTTATGCATGAGGCCCGTGTTGTGTTTCCTTATTACGCTGGTCGTTATATGAATAAATGAATTTTGTTAATACTATATTATATTTTGTTTTGTAAATAAATATGACTATTCGCTAATCTACAGTTTATCATTTTTAACGTAGTTCTTCTGTTATCCATCTTTTCCCTTATCCATCATGGCCCTGTCCCAACTCATGATGGATAATCGAGCTTTTACTGTATTGATTAAAAATTAAGCTTCAATATTGTGAACTATGACTGGCTGCATGGATAGCATGGTGATGCACAGGTTAACACTGCTACCTTTCAGTTCTAGTGTCCTGAGTTTGAATCCTGTGCCTGGTAACCATCTGTGTGGGATATGCACAGTCTGTGCATGTCTGCGATGGTTTTGTTCCAATTTTCTTTCCATATCTCCAAGGAATTATAAAATATTCCCTGTCTGGATACATTCATGAACACGCAATGTGATGGACTTGCACACACTTTAATTTTGGTTCCTGCCTTAAGTCTAATGTTTTTTATTTTTTTTCTCCAGCCGTCTGGAGTTTTTATTTGTTTTTTCTGTCCACCCTGGCCATCGGACCTTACTCTTATTCTATGTTAATTAATGTTGACTTGTTTTATTTTCTTACTGTGTGTTTTATTTTTCTGTTCTTCATTTTGTAAAGCACTTTGAGGTACATTTTTTTTTGTATGAAAATTTGCTATATAAATAAATGTTGTTGTTGTTGTAATGTTGCTTTGAAGCAGGAATAAATTGGATTAAGTGGATTGCAGAATGTTACGTTAGGTTAAATTTAGTAATACAGCAATGATTCATATTCCATATTTCATTAAGTAAAATTTAGTGCTTATTAAGGTAGTATAATTAATTTGGATTTTAGACCATTGATTATGTTAAACATCTTTAATAAAATAATAGCTAGTGATTTTTCCAATCTATTTTATATTGCCAATGACCCTCCCATCAATTGCCTGCATTTTTAAGTTATTGCTCTTTCGCTGGCTTGGTATTACAACTCATTTTGGACAGCTGTTTTATGTACATCTTTCATATTTGTGTAATATACAATATTACAAGTAGAAAGAATGGAGTAGTTTCTTTTCAGAATTATCCAAAGGCAAAACAGTTGTAACAAGATCAAAAATCTAAATAAAAAAAATTATTAAATTACAGTTAGGACCTCAGGAACAGGCTGTTCATAAATTCATTGAAATATAGTGAAATCTTTTACTGCCAAGGATAGCTATAATCAACCACACATAAACACAGTAGCTGAAATAGCCACCATTATGTCACTAATAGATCAAAATGAAAAAATTTGGACATGAGCGTCAGTAGGCTTTGCACCCTATAATCTTTCTAATCATAAAATAAGTCATTACGATAGCAATTGATGAGAAGAATTCATGATTAATTACAGTATTTCAGTGCCTACTTCTCTTGCACGATATGGCTCAAAAACTAATCAGCACATCGTCATCTCGTAACAGGCTTAAGTTTTGAGTTTGGTATTTTTCCGTCCAGCCGTTTTAGCTCTAGACTGTACTCAAAAAACTGTGACACACAAACACATTCATACACAGACAGACACACACCCATCATCAAGAGATCAATGTTTTTGGTATCAGTGAACTCTAAAACATTGAGATATGTCAAAAACCAGAGAATGAAATTTTTGACGAAACTAAAGCTTTCCTCTCCTTCCCCATAAGAGATAGGTGATTGTGTAGGAGGGCACAAAGCAATAATACCTCACAAAATGTAAATAAATAAATATTAGATTGGTTTCATAATCTATTATAGCGTGTGTCATTTAGAACTATCTCAAAACAAAATCCACTTTTGGACTAGGTTATGATACTAGACAAAGCTGTCTTATTTTACCACCCCTGTTAAGCCACTTGCTTCATGTTTGCATCCCATCAAGAGCTAGTTTCACAACAGCACTGTAAAGATTCAGGAAGTCACTTTTCATCTCTGATTCTAATTCTCTCTTCACTTTATCAGCCCTTACAAGAGTGTACATTAACTTAAACTCAAATCAAATGTATGTTTTTATTATATATTAGTAATAATAACAACAGCTCACTATTCAAAATGTGGGTCCCAGGATCCCAGGATCAATTCCGCAAAGTCTTTATTTAGAAGCTGCCGTTCTTACCTCTAACCCACCCATGTGATTGATAAATGGGCTTTGTTTTTTACATATTGACAGCACCATGTAAATTGAATAATTTCTTTTTCTTTTGTTATACTCTTGAATAAAAGTGCACTTATTTTGTTATACCTTTTGTGAAAGTATATATTTAATATCTGAATCTGATGCATTCACACACTATACATTTTCAAAATTTTACCAATTATACATGAAAAATGTTACTGTTTTAGTTATGCTTTCAACATTTCTTGTCTTGTGTTTCCTGTCATCCTACATTTACCCAGATCATTGTAGACATGAAACACACATGAAATGTATGTATTCCAAAAAATGATATATTATTAACCCTATACAACTCCATGCACCTTACACCCAGATAAACAGACTGGAAGAACTTCAGCTGCGTCAGTGGAGGGAATGGCATAGCAGGCTGCTTGCTGCCTGTGCTGTGACACATTTGCAAAATGCAGGGATTCTAGTGATAAAGAAAACCATCTGCAAGTAAACATATTTATAAAAGTTGTCATTCTTATGTTTCTGCTAGAATTCCTCCCCTGGATTCTTTCCAGTTCATTATTTATGTCTTTTTTGTTCATGTTTGATTCCTTTGTTTATATTAGTACTGTTATTTATGTCTATTATTTACAATATTATTGGAGGGTGTTGTGGGGGGAAAAAGATAGCAAGTAACTTCTTATTAATCCTTTTTACCTCAACAACTATAAGCGCCAACATTATAATAGGCTGCAAAGTCACAATACACGGCAACAATATGGAACTCAAAGTTAAAGCTATTGAATGAAACAACGTACTACTTTTACCAAAGTTTTAAAAATGTCCTCAAAAGTTCAGAAGCAATATCTCTCTGACCCAACAGTGAACTTTGTGAACTGGAATGTCAAAGGTCTCAATCATGATCTAAAGAGAAAAAAGTATTTTCTCACCAAACAGGTCTAAATGCCAAGATAGTAATTTGGAGACTCACTTAATAGAATGAATTGGCCAAATATTTTACTCCAGCTATACAAAGAAAACTAGTGGTGTGGGAATCTTAATACACAGAACAATCTAGTATCAGACGTAGAATTTGATCCTGCCACTAAGAACTATCTGACCAAGATGAGTATTGGCATCTCCAAATATAATGTCATAGTTTACTCTTAGAAAACAGTGGCTTGCAGGTGATAGTTGGCAGATAAAATAAGAAGGAAGAATTTGAGTACAAACTTATTTTTGAGTTAATGAAAAGTGTATTGAGAGACCAATCAACCAAATGACACAGCAACAGAAATATTGCAGGTATTGTACTGAACAGTAGTGGTGAGGTGTGAGATCGTTATTTATCATTGTTGCTAAATATTTGGATGATGGCTTATCCATGGCAATCACACCTAAAATATAACAAAGACATTAATTACACCACTGTTAACTTGGTAATTCAAAGAGATTAGAATTTCTGTATATTTCCCAACATTTTCAAGCAAGGTAACGGTATAATAATTAAAAATATAATTTTTATAATTGGATCACTGACAAGTTAGTGACTTGCTTAGGGTCACAGCGACCCAAATTCAAATGATAACCTTGTGGTTTAAGGCCAACTGTCTTAGCCACTATACTACAGAGTGTGATACTGCCTGATGCAAGATACATTTTCAGATTATGCCATTCATTTACAAGTCATTTTATGTCCTTATTTTCATCAATAGTCACAAGCTGTGAGTTGTGACTGAAAGAATACTACTGAGGATAGAAGTAGCCAAAATGAGAATCCTTTGACTGATTGCAGGTCTTATTTTCCATGCTAGAATGAAGAGCCAGACAATCTGGAGTGATTCACTGCTGTGTCGCACTGAGAGAAAAATGCTGAAGTGGTTTGCAATTTATTGAGGTGGCCCCCCTGGGCAGTTGTACCAGAAATGCCCAACTGGGAGAAGACCCAAGGGCATAGCCTATACAGAGTAGAGGGATTATATCTCTCAGCTGGCCTGGGAGCACCTGGGAATTCCCCAGCAGGAGGAGCTGGAGATTGTTGCTAGGGAAAGAAAAGTCTGGCCTGCCCCGCTGAGACTGTTACTGCTGTGACCCTCACCAAGAAAAGCTGTACGGAAAATGAGCTCAGACTACGGGTTCTTGTTTTTATTATTATTGTGATGGTGATAATTGGTGTTTCATGATTTTTATTATTGCAATGATTATAATAATATTAAATAATATTACACATATTACCTGTTATGATGATGATGATGATTACTATCACTGTTGGATTATTTTTATAATTAGCAATATGCTGTCACACATTACAGTTTTATAATGATCATTGTTGTCAATATAATATTCCAAATGTTTTGTTTACACAATAATAAATATTCCATTAAGAGCAAATAACTGCAGGAAATGGCTTTGGCCTATAATTTTTCATTTGCCTTTGAGCACATCTGTAATTACTGCACATTTATTAGGTCCATTGACCATTAACTGGTTATCTGTTTCGGTGTAAATTAATTTCTGTTATTTGTCTGATATGGACAAAATGTATTATTTTCCTGTTAACTGTCAACTAAACCTCACCAGTGGAGAACTGAAAATTACAACAGTTGATCTATGATTTAAAAAGCATGACAGCTGGAATGCAAACTATTGTGGCTTATCATTACATTTACAGTTATAAATGCATAATATAGTATAAAAACACAGGGATGTCCTTAAACAATATCTATTAAGTGTTGTTCTTTTAATAAAGTGATTACTTAGAATTATTTATTTTAATTATTGGTGATTCAAATAGTCTCATTCACTTGCACAGCAAACACTTAATTATCTTGTCACTTTCTTGTGTTACTGTTCTGTAACGCATGGCACACTGTATGAATTGCAGGTTAAACAGTTATTAAAGCAGCATTCGACACCAAGACCAATCAAAATAAAAGGAGCGACAGCATACCTGGGGGTGGAAACATTTACTAAAACAAGCCTTTGTGAAAGGGCATTGTCTAAGGAAGCCAAGTTTCACTTAATCAGCTATGTATCTCATGTACTGTATTCACTTATTATTACAACTTAGCATTTCTTTAGCTGAAAACTTCATAATGTGTTACAAAAACTTTAGCAGATCTTTATATGAACAGCTTTAATGAAATGTTCTTTATCAATATCATAGTGCCTGGATGCTACTTTATCCAATTATATATAACGTATCTAGAGTTGTATTAGGAAAGTATTGTAGCTGCTTTGAGGGAGTACACTTTTTGTTCTGTGGTTGGTCTTCTTGTAAGTAAATGTATTTCTGATTATGGTCTTCAGGCCAAGTTACATGTCTCTCAGCAGGGAGAAACCAGGCATAAAGTACGATGCTTGAATATGCAGCTGACCAAGAGTGATTTTACCTGAAAATTCTAAAGGTAGATATAGATAGATAAATAGGCCTTTATTTGTCCCCACTGAGAAATTTGGCACTGTAAAAGGCTGTTGCTTGTACAGTGCACAGAAGTACAGAATATTGTATAAAGTTTCCCACCATGTTTTGAGTTATTACAAATAGCAGATTCACAGACACAGGCTAAATAAAACTGCAGTAAATATAAATATATAATATGTGTGTTGTGCAGAAACATATCTGGAAGCTGGTTAATGGCGAATTTCACACAGCTGTGGAAAGACAGTTCTTTATATAAAGAGAAATGTTGTAGTCTAATTTAAAGGAATGTTATAAAACCTTTCAAAACCCCTTAACGTGTTATTTTTAAAATAACAGGAGAATGAGAATGGAATAAAAATATAAAATAGCACCTTAAACAAGATTAAACAAAAACAGAAAACTATGTGACAATAATGACCCTAGAAAACTTTAAATGCCTAGGCCTGGCATTCAAAACTGCAGATGGCCTCACAATTGATAAGAAGTGCTGTCATTCAACCAGTGCACAGTTCTAAAAACTATATTATTCATAGCCTGTACAGTAAAGCATTTAAGATGATACAAAATATACCTATGTCCACAGATTATTATTTACAGAAATAATATAGAAGTATCTACTGTATATTGACTCATGACCTGACTACTGTATACACTATTTTTATTCAGAATAGATTCAATTTGTCAGGCCATGGACCCAACAAGGTGCTGGATGAATGGCAAGGATACTGGTCCTTTTAACTCCAAAGTGTGCCACAGATACTGCAAAGAAGCTGGTGAAGGATTACTATTCTGAATATCTAGTTTCACTTAATCCCACAAATGCTCAATTGAATTGAGAACTAGTCACTGTGGATGCCACTGCTTTAGACTGAATTCACATTATTTTTCCTGTAAGCATTCCTGTACTTTCTAAAGCTTCATGGCATAAACCATTATCCTGTTGAAAAAGACTATTAAAAATGGGTTTAGGGTGTCATTAAAGGATGTACCTTATTTTTAATAATATTCAGATATTATGCTGCTTTCAGAAATAATTGTGTTTGCATCTAAAGGCCCAGTGTGGGCCACGAAAATGTACATTTCAAGTAACTTCTATTTTTTGTGTAGTACCTTTGTTTGGTTATTGGACTTAAAGTGCACAGACATATTACAACTACTGCAACAACAGCATTCAACATATGTATTCACCAATAAATAATGTTAAACAAAAAGCTAAAATAGAATGGACTAAAATGATTAATGTAAAAACCCCATCCCCAATGCACCACTAACCCCAGAAGACCATTCAGCAGGATACATTCATGGGCTCATTGGGTTTTTCACAAAATTTGATAATCTCTTCAGCGTAAACCAGGAGATCCCGAGATTCATCTGGGGCCTCATGTATAAACGGTGCATATGCACAGAAATGTTGTGTAAGAACGTTTCCACGTTCAAATCGCGATGTATTAAACCTAAACTTGGCATAAAGCCATGCACATTTCTACGGTACCTCATACCCTATCATAAGCAAGTTCTCCGCTCCTTTTTGTAGACTGGCGGCACCCAGCATCACAGCAGTGCTACTGTTCCTGTGTGGTTACCCTTTCTTACTTAGACGCACATTCTGACACTGCTTTATAAATACACTGAAACTACAGTGATCCCTCGCTATATCGCGCTTCGACTTTCGCGGTTTATCTAAACATCTAAATATATATCTAGCATATCTAAATATATATCACAGATTTTTCGCTGGTTCGCGGATTTCTGCGGACAATGGTTCTTTTAATTTATGGTGCATGCTTCCTCAGTTTGTTTGCCCAGTTGATTTCATACAAGGGAAGCTATTGGCGGATGGCTGAAAAGCTACCCAATCAGAGCACATATTACGTATTAAATAAAACTCCTCAATGATATACGATATGCTTCCCTTGCGGTGCTTCGCACACTTAAAAGCTCTAACAGCACGTATTGATTTTTGATTGTTTGCTTTTCTCTGCCTCTCTCACTCTCTTTAACATTCTCTGTTCCTGACGGAGGGGGTGTGAGCAGAGGGGCTGTTTGCTTAGAAGATACGGAGGGTCCTCTAAAAAATGCTGAAAGACTACCTTCACATTGATCCTTTCCTTGCGGCTACTTTATCGCGGTGCTTCCACTTAAAAGCCCAACAGCCCTAATGATTTTTGATTGTTTACTTTTCTCTCTCTCTCTGACATTCTCTGCTCCTGACGCGCACTTCTTTGAAGAGGAAGATATGTTTGCATTTTTTTAATTGTGAGAAAGAACTGCCATCTCTGTCTTGTCATGGAGCACAGTTTAAACTTTTGACTAAAGGGTGTTATATAACGTCTAGATGGCTCTAATAATGTTAAAAAACGTATTTAGAAGGTCGTAAACAGGTTTTCTATGCTCCAACTGCGAAAATATTAGATTTATAAATAAAGAATCCTACTTCGCGGAAATTCATTTATCGTGGTAAAGTCTGGAACGGATTAACCGCGATAAACGAGTGTTTACTGTAACTGCATATTGTTTATTAGTATAATGCATCTGATTGTAATTAACCTGTAACAATATAATGGTCCAGGGAATAGCCATAGTATTCTAAATACCATAACTGCTTTAGCGTTGATACTCTCACTGCACCTTCTTTTTCTGCTTTCAGCTGCTCCCGTTAGGGGTTGCCACAGCGGATCATCTTTTTCCATATTACTCTCACTGCACCACTCGGAGTATTTATATCACTGTATCTGAGTGGTGAATCACAGCAGTAGCTGAACGGAAAGAGAATTATCGGTATACAGCATCAAGCACACGCTGCCTCAGCCACGGCAAAACGCTTCAGTCTTTCCTGTACGGACCTTGCGGTTCAGAAACAGTTTCAGCCCAAGAACTTTAAACACAGTCAATCAGTCCATCAAGTGCTCCTTGTAGAACTGCTTGTACTTATAAGTACAATTACCTCACTGTAAACTTGCACTTCAGTTATAATATTGCACAACCTGCACCACTTTATAAAGCGTTTATTTACATATGATGACGATATCATTTTTAAGATGAAATGCAGCAAAATATGTTGATTATATTATACAGATAAAACTAACTTCATTTAAATAATCTGTATTGTTAATAATTAAACATGTGAGGACACGGTGCCGCAGAGCTAGCTAGTTCACAGATTGATCCTGATTGATTGCTGTATGCTGGAAGGATAGATGGATAGAATAATTAAACACATACTACAAAGATATTTCAATGTTCCTTAACAGTTTTGAAGAATTGTCGTTGTAAGCTTACAGATGGCTTAACGTCTATTACAGAGCTGATTGTGTGGCGATTGGGTATTTGGAGAAAGAAAAGTACGGACAGGAATTAGAGGTTAGTACGTTTGAAAGAGACAGTACCGCCACCGTGTTCCCATGTTTAATAACATGCTTTCATTCCTATCATTATGAAAAAGATATCACGTATACATCTCAGTATTTTAATTATTCAGACAGCTGTAATATCATGAATGTAATAGATTCTGTGTCCTGTTGGAGGAAGAGAAAGCCGGTTTAAGAACCATGTAGTGATTCATACACAGAGCACATAGAAGATCAAATGCAAAACAAAGCATTTAACGTGTTGCTTTAGTTACAATGGGATTTGAGAAACTAGTAAATTAATCGATTTTAAGATGAAGTTTATGATGTTCTACTTTAATGACAAAATAAACTATGTGATTAAAGTGGAATTTTCGAGATTACAGTTGACATTTCCTGCTTTTTTCCCCACTGTGTGCCTATTTTTTTTTCTCTGTACCCTAATAAGCTTTCATATGACACTCAGACGGTGGGCTACGACTCGTCTTTTCACGGCGACTTGGACATGTGACAACTTCTTTTTTATTTCGGTTAATGTGTGACTTTGTGGACTTGTGCTATTGAGTTTCTCCGACACTCTGTCACTCGATCAATTTCCATTTGTTGATTATACCACTGTTTAAACCAACAAATAGTAAGTGTTTCCTTGCCTCCACTTGTTATTCTATGAAATTCTTATATTTCCCCTGTGCTTTTCACATTATCTTTTCACAGAAGGCTGAGCTTAAAGGCTATTTATATTGATTTGCATATTCTTTTTTTTTTTGAAGTTTTATTAATTTTATTGCAATCATTCCATACAAATCAATTAATTTTTACAAAAAATAAAATTGAGTTATGAACAAGTCGACCCCCACCCCTGAGAGAGAGAGCAAGGCAAACGGCATAAAATTTAAGGCTTGTAAACATACCTAAATTAATAAGTTTGATAAGCCAAAAGAGATGAATGCAGAAGACAAAGAAATACAAAAATAATTGCTTCCTCTGTGCTTTAGGAACTTATTTTAAAATATTACTGATTATATCCTGCCATGTTTTGAAAAAAGTCTGCACAGATCCTCTAACTGAGTATTTGATTTTAAATAGTATAAAACATCGGTTTCCCACTGACTTAAAAGAGGAGAGTTTGGGTTCTTCCAGTTTAGCAGAATAAGTCTGCGTACCAAAAGTGTAGTGAATGCAATCACAGTTTGTTTGTCTTTCTCCACTTTAAACCCATCTGGAAGAACCCCAGACACCACTGTTAATGGGTTAGGAGGGATTGTGAGACCAAGGCTGTCTGAAAGGGAGTTAAAAGTTTTGGTCCAGAATGATGTTAATTTGGTGCAGGCCCAGAACATGTGACCCAGTGAGGCTGGGACTTGATTGCAGCGTTCGCAGGTTGGATCATGCCCTGGAAACATTTTGGAGAGTTTTAGACGTGCTCAATATATAATTTTGAGTTGTATAATTGTATGCTTTGCGCATATGGAGCTTGAGTGAATTCACTTCTTTTCTGATATATTAATTGAGAGATCTTTTTCCCAGTGTCCTCTTGGATCTTTGAAAGTGAGGGACTGTAAAATAATTTTATATATTGCAGAGATGGTGTCTAAGTCCTTGAGATTGAGCAATATTTTTTCCAGCATGGATGAGGGTGCAAGATGAGGAAAATCGGGAAGGTTCTGTTTAACAAAGTTCCTAATTTGAAGATAGTGAAAGAAATATGTAGCTGGAATGTTAAATTTGGAATGTAATTGTTCATAGAATGCAAAGACGTTGTCTATATAAAGATCTCTAAGCAATTTAATCCCAAATTTTTTTCAGATATTAAAAACTGCATATGTTTGTGAAGGTTGAAAGAGGTGGTTCTCTTGCAGAGGTGCCACAGATAAAAGCTTCTCCATCTTAAAATGCTTTCTACATTGGTTCCATATTCTAAGTGAGTGAAGTACAATTGGGTTATTAGTGTATTGCCGATAACTTGTATTTGTTGGGGCACAAGGCAGGGAATATAAAGAAGTACTGCAGGATTTCACTTCTATTGCGGACCAAGCCTGTGTATGTTCTTCTATTTGTGTCCAGGTTTTTATCGCTTGTATATTTGCTGCCCAGTAATAAAACTGGAAGTTAGGTAGAGCCATGCCGCCTTCTGCCTTTTGTCTTTGTAGGGTAGCTCTTTGGATGCGTGGATGTGTTGAGTTCCAAATAAATTAGGTTATTGTTGAATCTAATTGCTTAAAAAATGATTTATTGATGTATATTGGGATGTTTTGAAATAAAAAAATGAGCTTAGGAAGAATATTCATCTTAACAGTGTTAATTCTTCCAGCTAGAGTGAGATGAAGGGCTGACCATCTATGCAAGTCTTGCTTAATTTTTTCCATGCAGACGGCAAAATTTTATTGATAAAGAGCTTTATGTTTACTTGTGATATTTACCCCTAGATATTTAAACTGTTCTGCAATGATAAAAGGTAAGGCATCTAATCTAATATTATATGCTTGAGATTTCACTGGAAAGAGTACACTTTTATTCAGATTAATTCTGAGACCAGAGATCTTTTGAAATTCTGTGAGTGCCGTTAAGACTGCAGGCACAGAATGCTGTGGGTCTGATATATACAGTACCATATCATCTGCATATAGTGAAATTTTCTGTTCCAGTCCTTCTTTGATAATCCCCTTTATCTGATCAGTATTTCGACAGTGTATTGCCAGTGGTTCAATGGTGATTGCAAACAGTAGCGGTGACAAGGGGCATCCTTGTCTGGTACCACGTTCTAGTTTAAAGTAGTCTGAACAAATGTTGTTGATACAAACTGAAGCTTCTGGATTAGTATACAGTAATTTGATCCATGCACAAATGTTCGGGCCAAGCCCAAATTTCTTCAATGTAGTAAAAAGCTATTTCCATTCAATCATGTCAAATGCTTTTTCTGCATCCAATGATAATAATATTTCTGGGGTGTTTGATTTAGTTGGTGAGTATATTACATTAAATAGGCATCGAAGATTTGAAGATAAGTGTCGACCCTTGATAAATCCAGTTTGATCTTGTGATATTACCGAGGGGAGCACTTTCTCCATCCTTCTAGCTATGATTTTGGAGAGTATTTTAACGTCATTATTCAGAAGTGAAATTTGTCTGTATGATGCACATTGTAATAAGTCCTTATTTTGTTTTGGAAAAACGGTGATTAGTGCTTGGCGAAAAGTTTGAGGAAGAGTTTGGTTGTCTCTGGCTTCTGTAAATGTTGCTAATAGGAGGGGTGCTAGCTGAGCGAAGAATTTCTTATAAAATTCTGCGGAGTATCCATCAGGGCCTGCTGCTTTCCTGCCTTGAAGTGACTTTATAGCATCTAGTAATTCTGATAACGCCAGAGGTTTATCAAGTTCCTCCGCATTAAGAGTGTCTATTTGTGGTATCTGTAATGTATCCAGAAATGCATTAGATTGTGTATTGTCTTCTTTAAACTCAGTAGTATATAGGGATTTATAGTAGTCTCTGAAAGTGTGCATTATATTTTTGTGGTTGATGATTTTATCCCCGTTTGTGTTGGTGATTACTGAGATTGCGTTGCGCACTTCTTGCTTGTGAATTTGTTGAGCTAAAAGCTTATTAGCTTTCTCTCCATGTTCACAGTAATGATGTCTGGATTTATAAATTAGTTTTTCAGTTTCTTTAGTTGTCAAGAGGTTTAGTTCTGAATGCAGAGCCTGCCTTTTCCTATGTAGAGCCTCGCTTGGTAGTCTGGCATGTTCTTCATCTGTTCTAGTAATTTAACTTTTTATCTCTGCTATTTTCTTGGTTTCTAATTTATTTCTGTGGGAAAGATATGAGATAATCTGTCCTCTTAAGAAGGCCTTAAGAGTTTCCCAGAATATTCCTACAGAAATCTCTGAGGATGCATTTGTCTCTAGGAAGAAACTGATTTGTTTGGATATAAATTCTGTACAATGCTCGTCTGCTAATAGAAGCGGGTTGAGACGCCATCTGCGAGGTGAGTGTGTGGGGCGTAGTGACTTTAGCTCCAAGATCAGAGGTGCATGGTCAGAAATAACAATAGCATCGTATTTGCAAGACTTAATCATAGGCAAGAAGTTATTATCTATAAAGAAATAATCAATCCTTGAGTAGCAATGATGTACTGGTGAGTAGGAAGAATATATTCTTGATTCTGGGTTTAAAAACCTCCAGGGGTCTGATTAGTTGTGATCAGTTATAAACTTTGTAATTATCTTTGCGGTGTTAGATGTCGTTCCCCCTGTGGTAGAAGTCCTATCTAAGAGCGGATTTAAAACACAATTAAAGTCCCCAGCCATTATAATTTTATGAGTGTTCAGATTGGGAATGGATGCAAATAAATTTTGTATAAATTCCTTATCATCAACATTAGGTGCATAAACATTTATCAAGATCATTTTACAGTTAGATAAGTCTCCCATGACCATTACATATCTCCCTTCAGGATCCAATACTACATCTGATGCTACAAATGAGACTGTTCTATGTATGAGAATTCCCACACCTCTAGTTTTCTTTGTAAAACTGGAATGGAACATTTGGCCAGTCCAGTCTTTTTGCAGCCGGAACTGATCCTTGCTTAGTAAGTAGGTCTCCTGTAAAAATACTATTTTAGCGTTTAGATTTGCATATTCAAAGAGGCGTAATTCTGGGAGGAGTTGGGGCGGGACAGAAGGTGCGTGCACAACCGTTACTTTTCACGCTGACCAGGATTTATGTAGCGGAAGAACATGGAAGTTGGAGTACACACAGATTCCTGCATCTAGATTTTTCTGTGCTTAAGCACATTTCAGCTTTTGTGCTTACGTCATGTTATAGTGTGAATTCTACGCACAGCGTTATGCATGAAGCCCCAGATGAGGGTAGGGTTTTAAGCATTTGTATTCCTTAGCCCAATGAGTTTTAAAAGAATGCTACAACTAGGGTTTGTTCTCTGGGTAAGGTTTATTGTTATTTGTGTTGTTTTTTTAATTATTCAGTTTCTTGTATTTTTATCACTATTTTTATAATGATTTGAAATTTAGCATTTACATGATGTGCATTTAAGTTTTAATCTATTCTGTGGGTGGAACCGCAAGGTACAGAGCCACCATGAAACTGCAACTGTGGGATTGCCCTCAGCCTTTACAATGTAATTAAGAAGATGGTTCCCAGTAGTGTGTCACTAGAGTTCATGAAGCAGAGATTTTTCTAGTCAGTATTGTTTTCTTTGGATTTTTCTTGTTTAATAAATTTTGCTACTGGTTATTTGTCTCATTTTTGATTATTTTTGAATAAATTCTTTATTTTTAATAGTTCTTTGTGACCTTTTTTTTTTTAAACTAGTGGTTTTACGGTTTACTCTCCCTTGGAGGGCATTCTTTTGTATATAAGGGCACTGGCACTTAAAAGCACTTTTGAACTGTTGAAAAGACTTTTGCCATTTTTGATCCTGAGTAGGTCTTGAAGCCTGCCAATTGAGTTTGGGGTCAGGCTGCCTAGAGAAAGGCCTGTCTCAATATAGTCTGGTGAAGGTATTAATCTGGTCTGGATCCCTTTTCAAGGCCTTACACCTTTTTCACCATTTTGTGTTCCTGCTTCACAATGTTAAGCTTCTTGATTTTTTGCAGACAGGAGTGGAACTCAGCTTAAAGCCTTTTCTTTTCTGTGTCAAGTAAAACTTTGGTGATTTTTGCTATACTTGACAAGAAGTACACCTGAGCTCTCCTTGTTAACAGGCAACAAGGTCCTAATGGTTTCCATTAGGGGTCTCATGGTGCTGCTTAATAATTAAGGGACTATAGCATTCCCTGCCAAGAAGCTCAAAGAGTATTTCTGAAAGTAGTCCAGCCTACACATAACCTTTTGAGCAAATAATTTTAGATTACTCCAATACTTCTCCCTGTTGATATTTAATCCACTTAATGGTAACCATTTTTACAAAGGATCAGCAGCTTCTAATTCAAAATATTGTCAAATTTGGGACGGCAAAGGTCCACAAACCAAGGAAAATTCAATTTGCCTAGACATGATCATGTAAACAACCTGCATTACACTAAGGGAAAAAAATTATTTTTTTTATTATAGATTCATTTAAGGATATTTTGTTCACTTTGCGTCAACCAAGGGTATGGTGTGCTTGTTGGACAACAGACTGTTTCTCTAAAGGTATAAAGGTAAAAAATAAATAACATTCGAGCATTTCTCTACTTCCTGGACTTGAGTATTTTAGAGTTGTCAACATAGCTAAGGATATAGGGATAATAATACTCCAATCAGTCTTTTTTATGTAGCACTTTCAATAGTGAGCACATTCACAAGGCATTTTAAAAAGGCTAATACAGATAATTTACTGTAATAGAAAGTGCAATTGAATTGTATGTAAATAAATATGTTGAATGTATAACACTTCACATTCAAGAGAACAGTAATTTGCATTATAACAGAATGGTAGACTTGTTTGGCCTATGCATACACCCACATTTGCCCTCTAAAGCACTGGGCAATATTGGGAACCATCAAGAGCTGGCTCCTGCTTAATGTATGGCCTAGCCAAAGAGGATATTTGGTTTCATTTGAAAAAGATGATTCAGACGATACTGTAGAATGAAAGAGGAATCCATCTACTTACTTTCACATTCTTGTAGAGTGTTTATTGTCTCTTTTCCATATGTATTCAAAGGTGGATATATGGTTCCTAGTCTGTTACAATTTTGTCTGGTTTGATCTTGCTTTAAAAAAGTTGGGAAAAAAACAAAAACATCACCTGTCCAACCTTCTTCATGTTGCCATTCCCTCCCGTAACCTTAGATCCTCTTCCTCCATCCACCTGACCATCCCTCTCACCCGTCTAACCTCCATGGGGAGCAGAGCATTCAGCCGTTCTGCTCCCAAGCTCTGGACTTCATTACCTACTGAACTTAGAAATATCAAATCATTTTCAACCTTTAAATGTAAACTTAAAACACATCTGTTTAAAATGACTTTTTCTAAATGATTACAGTGGCATTGTTTCATTTTAATTTTTATATCTTCTGTATTTTCTGATGTTTTAAGTTGTTTATAATGTGTCTTTTTATTTATTTATTGTTTGTTTGGTGTCCTTGAGTTCTCAGACAGGCGTCTTGTATAAATAAAATGTATTATTATTATTATTATTATTATTAAATCTAGACATTTTAAACATAATAATGTAAGACTGAACAAATGAAAATGAATTTCTGTGTATAGTCACATGAATATTTTTTGAGAAACAGGCAACTTAGAATAAACCGACACAATATAAAAGATGGGACTGAGATTAACTATAAGCAATTTATGCATTTGTCTAGTTGACATTTTCTTAAAACACTGTTTCAGAAGAAAAGAACACATGACTAGATAAAGATTTTACCAATAATTATCCTAACTTTGAGTTAACCTATAAGGTAAGCCATCTGGTGCCACTATGTACTGAAATTTTCGACTTTGCTGGTCCATTGTTGGTCACTAAAAGCTGTGGTCTGCTATTGACTTCAATTCATCTTGGCAGGGAAGCGCTTCACAGATGTTTGTAACCCAAAGCAATTCCAAGTTGTGTTGATTCGTCATATCAAAACAAATAGTACAGCTTCTAGGCAGCCATGCACAGAATTCACTCTAGCTCCATATACACAAAGCATTCAATTATTCCACTTAAAACCTTTTATCAAGCATGTCTATCTTGTTTAAAATTATCTAAAATGTTATCAGGGCAAGATCCAACCTGCAAATGTTGCAATCGAGCTCCGGCCTCACTAGGCACGTTTTGGGCCTGCACCAAATTAGCATCATTCTCAACAAAAAGTGTTTAAATGCCTATCAAGACAGCCTTGGTGTCACACTCCATCCTAATCCATTAACAGCTGAGTTTGATGTACTGCCAGATGGCTTTAAAGTGGAGAAGGACAAACAAGCTGTAATTGCCTTTACTTCATTATTAGCACGTAGACTTGTCTTGCTCAACTGGAAGAATCCTAGCCCACCTCTGTTATCAGTAGATAACTGATGTTATATACTTTTTGACGATTTATACTCAGAGGATCTGTTAAAAACTTTTTTAAAACCTGACAGGAACTAGTCAATAACATTTTAGCATAAGTGTTTATATTGGGGAGAAGGACTTCTTTCCCTCTTTACTGCTCTCAAAGTTTTACTCTGGCTGTTGGCCTTCATCTCTTTCTCAAGGGTGGGGGTTGAACTGAACACAGTTTTGTTAAGTTTGACTTGATTGTATGGAATATTACATACATTTAATAAATTCAATAAAAGATAAAATATAAATAAATAAAAATTGTAGAGCTTCTTAGTTCAAAACAAAAAACAAAGCTTACTATAAAATCATTTTGTCATGTTATCATGTCAGTAGCAGCACCTTAAAGATTCTGATAATTACATCATAAATATTTGTTTTCAGGTAAATTATTCATTACCTACAAAAAAACCGCTTATTCACAAATAACCTTGCCACAGGGACACATTTTCCAGCTTGAAAAGGCAAAATCACATTTGAAAGTCTAACATGTTAATCTGTACTCTTCCACTGATGTTTAATATGGAAGAGTCCATGAATGATATTGTGTTCCACTGAACCCTATTGTCTGTTAGTTTCTCACTTGCTACTACCTGTTTTTGCAAATCAGATCATCAACAAGACCACATGCTTCTGCTGCTCAATAACCACCCTAGGGAGAGATTAAAAAGCATCTCCCTCAAACTGAGTGAAACTGAGGGTTTCAGGAAACTTAAGTGGCCTGTTTTTGTGCTAAACAGACAATTTGCAAATTCAGGAAGAAGTAAGAATATTTGCAGTTATGCAATACAATAAAACTAATTAATTCCACTAAAACATAAAAATATACATACTATATTTACCTGTTAAAGGAATTAAAACTGATAGTTTTTTTTCTCCTCCAACTGTGAACTGCTCTGCTAATGGGCTGATGTACTAAAAACATGACATGGAAATAATTACAGGTTCCTTTGGTTGCATAAAATAAATGTCTTTTGAATGTTACTCAATACCTTTTGCAAGTGTTACACATGTTCCATGTTTTGGATCTGCATTTTTTTTAAAACATGAATGTCCAAGATAAAGTTAAACTGTAAGGTATTTCTTCCGAATTAGTTTTGTCAAATTAGTTGGTCATATGCATTACACTGGAATAACAAAATATATCAAACAAAAGAAACTAAAACTTGTAAAACTTTAATTACTGTTTATTATACAGTGATAAAAGAAAAACATTTGCTTATAAAAAGTATGGAATCCTTTACTGATCTTGTTAGGCTAAGTTCTTTCTATAAATAAGTCAATATCTGAAAGTATGAATAATCTTTTACATCATATTTTTTTATTCTTCCTAATATGATTCTACCATTTTTATGCTGTTAATATGTTATATCCAGTGCTGAGGATAATCAGGTGTATTTTATCAAACTTATTTTAGACAGTATCTGCATATCAACTGTAATGGCTCTGTCTGCTCATTTATGGTTTTTATCTTGGGCATGACATTTTCAAAAACACGGATTGATATCATTTATTAGGAACTTATAAAATGCAATCTTGGTCTCAATTTTGTTTTGTTTTTTTCATTTTTGGACTTATTTATTTTTGGTAGTTGTTTACCATTTTGTGTCACCTGTTGTCATCACATGACTTCTAGAAATTGCATCATATAGTCAACAGTTTATCATTGTGTAAGATGGAGACACTCTAACTACAAACATCTGAGCTTATGTCATAATTTCCAACTAATTCTGCAACAGCCTATTTTCAGAAGAAGGCATGTTTTGATGACAACCATTTTTGATTTAATCGTTGGACTCTAACAACCAGTTCCTGGTTATTTTTTGGCTTTTGTCACCAGCTAATTGTTGACTATCGTTTCATTGTCTGATCCTTTTATCTGCCTTTTTTAGAACAACTTGACTTCATTCTAGTCTGGCAGTACACTGTGATAGATTGTTTCAAAATTAATCATACAATTTGTCTATTTTTAGCTAGGTAAATTCTTTGTAATTGTTTGGTTCATAACAATTTACAACACAGATCAGGACAAAGTACAGAACACTCTTCTTTATGGTTTCAGGTTCTTTTTGCCTCATATTTTTGTTATTCAGCTGTAACACAAATGACCAGCTAAATTTATTCTTCAAAGATAATAAAACTTAAATTTAAGTTGTTTTTGACCTTGCACCAGATGATGTTACCAACACACAACATCATTAGTGTCAAAACATAAAAGGAACAAAGGACAACACGGCAAACAAATGGACAAAAAATATTAAAATGGGTTAAAATGTTGAAGAAAAAAAAAAACTCTGTCAGAAATCCCAAAATTTTGAGATTAGTCAGCTATGGCTACAAGCAAAAAAACATACCACCAAATAATGCAAATTGGAGATCCTTGGTTTTAATGTCCATTTTCTTCAAATGAATAATGCAAAACCCCACATGAAACTCTATGTGGTCTTGTAAATGACAATAAGGACTATTTATTCAAGGTCAGAATGAACAGTAAGTTTGCACATTACAGGAGTCTGATATTGTCAGCCTAAGCAAAAAAAAACCAAAACAAACATTAGGATGAGAAATGACAGTTGTAGGAAACATCACAAAAGGAAAAGCTAGGGTAGCTACTTTCAAGTTATTATTAATGTAGCATCTTTAAAAAAAGATGGTTAAAAGGTTCTGCATAAGTCAGTGAATGGCAAAAACAAAGCCTGGAAATATGATCCTGTTTGTTGCATTGCTTTACTATTGTAAGGACTGTATAATAAAATGTTAACGTTTTCAACAATTTGCCTCCAGGCTCAATAAGTCTTGTAGTTGTGAGGCCACATACAGTATCACATCTGCTGTCAAGCATATCAGGTAACAGCTGCAAAGTTTTTATGACAACTGTTATCTCTTTGTTCATTTCAATGCAGAAACCTTCCTAACACTCAGACATTCTACCATTTTATTATGATATGGTTAATTGTACATGCTTAATAAAAACATTTTTCTAGAAGAAATATTGCTTAACATAATAATACCAAGAGCAATAAATAGTGAACTATAATCAAAAAGGGTAAATTAAGCATGAAAATTTTAAAAGGTGTGTCAGTTCAGTGTATGTGTTGCTAATGACAAAAAATAAAATAACTGACCTGTGGTAATACAAAAGAATATGTATGCTGCACATAACCAGAAAAAACACTGCAAATTGTAATTCTATTTTGTGTTGTGTTTGAGTTCAAGTAAAACATGATGTACAGCGGGGGTCCTCAATTATGGTCCTGTAGGGCTGCAGTGGCTGCAGGTTTTTGCTCCAAACCAGTTGCTTAATAAGAAGCACGTATTGCTCAAGTAACACTTCTGCTTCATTGCAGTTGTCTCGCTCATTAAGATTTTGAACCGTTATTGCTTATTTTATTCTTAAACAGCTGTATTCTAGGTTTTTAAGCAATAAGATGCAAATGGAGCATTTCTCCATTTAGCTTGTTACCATTTGCACCTGTGTATTTATCATGCACTTCTTCTTCTTCTTTCGTCTGCTTGGGTTTAATTAAATACTTGGAAGGAAAGTGAAGAGAAAAAAGTGAAGGACTGAGAATTACTCATCCATTTTAGCCTTCAAATAATTTGGATGATATCTTTAGAAAGGGGGAGAAAATCTAAGATATGAGAATTACCTGACATAGCAGAGTTAAGGCACTTACAAGCCATGACATTAAATTATTGGCAAGAATTGCCTTCTAATTAAGCAACCAGGTAAGAACAAAAAACTGCAGCCATTGCAGCCTTCCAGGACTGTGATTGAGGACCCCTGATGTACAGCATCATGTACAATAAAATGCTAACTTTAAATACTAAACAATCACATCTGTCAATTTCATTTTGTAATCAGGTCCTCCAAGTGTACAACTTGGCTGATACAGCATCTGCATTTCTTATACAGGAAAACCGAAGTTATAGAACCTACTCCTCAGCACAAGAAACAATGGAAGTTTTTAATTCTGTTTCATCAAGTGGATTGGCTAAGCACTTGACATTTTTAGGTCAAGTGGACTGACACTGTCTTCACTTCGAAAAGTGCCAGACAGATTCTGAAGCACACAGCATAGTGGCCAGGAGATTGGAAGTTTTAATTGATAGTCAGAGGCCTTGTGCCAGAACACTTAGTTTTAATATCTGAAGCACTAAGCTCACAGCTTCAATTTTATATATGTTAGCTTAAAGAATATAATTAGAAAAAATTTGAATTACCGCAAGCTGCCCTAATTCAGGGAATTTAATGAGGTAGAATAAACAAGAAGAGTAAATATTTGAAATATTAAAACATGAGCTTCAGTTTAAATGTTTTAATTCTAAATATTCTCAATTTTTATAGAAATCTGTCATGTTTCACCATCTAATGGAGGCTCATAGAGGGCAACATCCCTAGTTAAGGATCTAAAATCAAAAATAACACCATAATTCATAATCACTGACATTGAATTAGTCTAAAATGATACTCTACATGTTTATGTTTTGAGATTTGTCACTTTAACATTCAGGGAGTAGAGGGCTAGGACCACTGGTAAAGAATCAAATATCAGCAGCAACTGAATAGCAACTTCAAATACCACATGAGAATAATGCATTAAAAAAATCAACTCAGCAGCTCATCTATGATACCAATGAGGCCTAAAACTAAAATAATATAATGGTGCCTGGGTGAGATTACTTCACAATGCCAAAGTAAAATGTTAATTCAGTTCATATGCAAGAGCTCTAGCTTACCTGGTGAACAGCAAGTTATGTAATAGCCCGAGGCTCATCCTCGCTTAAGTAGTCATTGAGTATATTCTTTACTAGCAGACCATGTGCGCTTCGCTGCAGTCGCTGTTGTTGGAATAATTATGTATCTACATGCGACTTATAGAGCTTCTTTATATACAACATTTGGTAACACTTTATAATAACTGCACACTATGAAGCATTAGTTAAGCATGACTAAATACTTTGTTCATCATTTAGAAAGCATCGCTTTCACATTAATTGGCATTAGCAACCACTTTATAAATGCCATTATAAATGCTTTAGTACTGATTCTTGAAGTTTCTCTGTTTTTGTTAAGAAATCTTTTCTTATTTAAAGGATTATTGTCCTTGTTTTTTGAGCCAGTTTTTCTCTGTTTCTTTTTCTGGGCATTTTGACTTTAAAGGCCTTTGATCCACTGTGTACAGTGTGGTCTGCACTGTGTCCTGTGCTCCTTACAGGTGAGGCGTTCCATCATATTAAGTTTTGTATAGCAGGAAAAAATCATAAAACCCTTTCTCTACCACAATCCAGGCCTAATGGTATTTTTTTTATTTACAGTTATCAAAAGATAATTGAGCAACAGACACAAATATTAAAATGAAATGACCCTTAATATATAAGTTAATGAGGTAGTTTTTACTGTGAAGAATATAATCATATTACTACCTAGGCTGAAGAGGGTTTTTAAGAGGATACGTAAATTTGCACAGGAAGAATGATGTGTTTGCTCTCTCCACAGCAAGAACAACAACAACAACAACAACATTTATTTATATAGCACATATTCATACAAACAGTAGCTCAAAGTGCTTTACATAATAAAGAATAGAAAAATAAACACAATATGAAAACAAAATAAATCAGCATTAATTAACATCGAATAACAGTAAGGTCCAATGGCCAGGGGGGACAGAAAAAACAAAATAAAAACTCCAGACGGCTGGAGAAAAAAAAAAAAAATCTGTAGGGATTCCAGACCATGAGACCGCCCAGTCCCCACTGGGCATTCTACCTAACATAAATGAAACAGTCCTCTTTGGATTTAGGGTTCTCACGGAAAGGAAAGGCTTCATACCTGAATGAGAAGGTCTTACCTTGCCCCCATAACAGCAACACTAAAGAAGAAGCCCCTTCCCCATCAATTGGTGGTAGTCTGACTAGATCAAAGAGAGAGAGAGCGAACATTGATCTAATGTACAGAGAGGGAGTCCAGGTGCCTTCTGGCAGTTTTCCTGAAAGCACATATATTTGCATAGCCTGGCATATGATAACTGGAACTGTTAGTTAGTGTCCCATATCTTTTCAATTTTTCAGGCAATTGACTGTCATATTATATGTGTTTATTTACATACACATATATGTGAAATATAGTCTATGTATATGTGCATGTGTGTCTACATATTGTATATGTAAACACATAAATATATATGGTTGAATAGTTTTACTGTCAAATAATGCAAAGAGTACGCGGCACGTGTTTCACCCTAATTCTGGGCTCATCAGGCGTACACACTCACTGCACCCTCTCTCTGGGAATCGAACCTCGGACATCAGCATCAGAGGCGAAGCCTCTTTATATAATATGGTTAAACAGGATTACTTGCCAAAACCTGGGTTTCCATATTCAGATGATAAAAACATTCATGAGTGATGCACCTTTCAAAAATCCATTAGGACTTAAAGACTAGTCAGACCAGTAACCATCAGAAAGCTTAACTGATATGTTAGACATATTCTGGAACTAAGACATAAAGACAAAAAAATAGTGTTTGTAATTTAAGAATCTAGGCTTCTATAAACAAAAATAGGCAAGCTGGAAAGAGTCTTATCTTAGGTAGGTCGAGAGAAAAGCCCCACAGGAGTTTCTTACTGAGAGTTTTCATGATGACTTACCAATAGCCCTCTCATGTCATGTTTAGTACTGAAAATAAATGTCTTCAGAACAGAAAATTGCCTGGTTGTCTTGTTCAGTGTGCAATATGTATAAAGCAGTTGCATTTACACTCCCACTGCAGCATCATGATTTCATTCACCAGTTTAAAAAAGCGCAAACTAGAGAAATTTTCTGGCAGGTCAGTTCAATCTGTGTCCATGGAATCTAATCAATCTCTGGGTATCCTGCATGCTTGTAGAGAGGATCATCAGAAGGCCAGGCATTTCTCATTTTTCCGAGATAAAATTTCCCCTAGAAAGTGCTTCACAAATAGTAATTTTCTCAGGAACATAATCATCCTGCAAGCTGTTGTGTGCTTATCTCTGATGGCAGGCTGCACCCGTATGAGGCTGCAATCTTTCTAGCAGGGGAACGGTGTATGTGAAGTTCTTCTGCATTTTAGCACCCTAATGTAAGGAAACTAACTACTGTATAATGAAGTAAGAAGAAAGGCTGCTGGTGTTGGGTGAGGTAGTAAAATAAGCAGACACATACAAAGACTCAGAGGACCCAAGGATGGAGATGGAATGACTTTGTCAAGGAAAGATGGAGCCCAGTAAATTCAGAGGACAGGCGTATGTATTTTTTAAAATAAGGCCATTCTGGGTAGTCATTTTAAGATGAATGCCTTATAAAAATGATGTACTATTACCTGTGAAAAATGATGATTTTATGACCTTGACTGGTATAAATTACAGTATATGTGTACATTTGGTCACTGGTGCCCTGTCCAGGAACATTTACTGCACTCAGTACTGCCAGGATAGGGGATGGTCCATGTGATCCTGAATGGAAATAAGCAGGTTTGAAAATATTATGCTATATTAGGAAATACTGTTTCATCCATTACCATTAGAAGACATTACCAATAGATATAACAGGCATTATCTTTTTCATATTGACAAAACTGAGATCTTATTATCTATAAAACTCTACATTTCCTAGTTGTTTCAAAGAAGTATGACTGTTCTTGTTACATTCTCTTCACTGCTTATTTAATTTCTCTACTTTGTTATATTATACTGTTGTCAAGCATGTGTGTCTGTGGACCACTCTCTGGGCTCACCACAGGTATGTAACACTGCTTCAGGTTGAGAGGGAGCACTGGCACTAACATTTTACTCACTTGTTCCCACCACAGCACAAAGAAGAAGTCCAGTGAGAGAAACTAATTCTGTCCCCTTCAGGTCCCTGAGCTAAAAATCCCACTGTTAATGGGAGAAGGTGTTCAGTCTTAAACAGAACACAACTTCTCAGCAAGAACTTTGCTATTACATAGCCTTTCAACAACCTTCTGTAGAAGATTTTCTGTTGGCATGCATAGCAGCCCTAATATTTGTTTGTTCTAAACTGAATATTTTGATTGGAATCAAACAGGGACGCCCTATTTGGCCCCAGCAGTTTCAAGTGGCAACTTGCAATTCTTTCACTTGACCCCACTGTATAAGGCTTACGTAAATCATTATAGTTAAGTTCCGAATTTGCTTCCTTTGGATCTTGATCACATTTGTAGCTTTGCTGAGGAAACCCCTCCAAGCCATGCGAATAAAGTAAAGAAACAAACATAAAATGAAAGAAGCATCATGGGATTAAACAGAATACCATGTTATAATTAATACAAGCTGACAAAGGGCCCATTCTGAAAACTTGTAGATGGTGATCAGCGGTGTGCGAAGGGGTAAAAGAGGTGGTGGTAACATCTGAAGTTAGCATTTACAAACTGTTGTTTATTGCTCTCCCATTACATAACATTTGTATGGGTGTGTAAATGTGCATCTGATTGACATGTACATGTACAAGAGTATTTGTAGGGTGCCTCTGCAAAGAGGAAGACAGTGAGAGTGTATAGTTGTCTCAATACCTGTAAGCAGGCATAATGGTGAACTTTAAATCTGTATATGGAAGATGGAATAGCTGGAAAAGGTGAGGTGAAACCCTTAAGCTTTAAGAGAGCACGCAACAATGACATTGAAGAAGAGGTACTTTTTCATTCATTTTTTGAAGATCTACCTACACTTCATTCTTCTTACTGTAAATCCCATTTTGATTACAGTGTCGACAACTTAGTACTGTAAAAGTATCAGCCTCTTGAAAAGGATTCTGAAGAAGAGAGGCCATCATTCAGTTATCGTAGTCCATCCCTCACATAAGTGACTGTAAACAGACCCTTGTGGAAAAGAGTCAAGACGTGCAGCCATCTGTCAAGTACTGGTCAGGAGGTCAGATCTGCTTCAAATAAAAACCGGAACACATAAGAGTCTATTCAGAAAAGGAAACATACTGTATATGCATAAAATCACCTTTAAATATTATGCAGTTATTTTGAATTAAATTTCAAATATTTGACTTCTTGGGTGGCACATTGGTACATTAATTAGTTCTTCAGTCTCGATGATCTAGGAGGCTGGCTTCTAGTTTACCATCAACACAAAGCTTAGGTTATTAGGTGATTCTATAAGTAAATTGCCGTGGTGTACTGTTAGAGATTGTCAGTGTGAGTGTAAATAGGCCTTGAATAGGAATGAAGCACCATCCAGTACCGGCTCCTGCCTTAATTTCGATGTTGTGGCAAAGGCACTATATAGGCGTCAACCCAACACAGACTGACAATGAAGGTACAGGTAAAAATAAACAAAAAGATTTTATTTTGTCTTCAGCCGTGGGGCACATCTTCCCCATGTCCCACAAGCCCTACACAGTCCCAAAAACACACCAAAAGAAAAACGCCCAAAAAAACTCAATCTTCTTTCTCCTCCACGGCAGCTTTTTTGTCCTTGTCCTTGTCATCCTCCTCCCAACTCTAGTGCCCTGAGTAGTGGCTGCAGGCTCCTTTTATAGCCCTCCCGGAAATGGTCCAGGTGGTAATTGGCCTAATTAGGCTGCAGTTCCAGGTGTGGCTGCATTCCAGCCCACACAGGCTCGTTAAGCCATGCAGCTCCTCCAGGTGGTGACCACGGAGCCCAACAGGTCTGAGCCCAGAAGTCCCACGCCTGTGGCCCCAATGTTATCCCATGGCTGCTCCCCCGGTCCCAGTGTCAAAGGGGCGTCCCTGCCAGGCATGGGTCCTGGCCGTCAATAACAATCTACTCTGGTTTTCCTCCCACATCCACAAAAAGGTGTAAGCCACTTTAACTGACTATTCTAAATAGTCTGTCTGTGTGTGAATGAGCGGTCTCTATGATAAACTTACACACCACCCAAGGCTGGTGTCTCCATTGGGCTCTAAGCTATCAGGATAGGGTCTGGTCACAAGTGGCTTTGTATTGAATTAAATGTGTTTGAGAATGCCATATATGTCATTTTATCATTTTGTACACCATAACAGATCAACTGTAATATGTAACTGTTTAGGTTGTCATCTGTACTATACATGACTGTTAATTACATGATTATATTATCCATTGATGTCCCCACCTGGCAGACTGTAATCTGAATTAGGGACCAAAATACTGATAGTTTATTACATCATAATGTTGCATGTTTCTTTCATCACAAATCAAATAAAACGTAGCACTCACAGTTCATCTCAATTGGATATTAATAGCTTGATATTTCTGGTATAACATAATAATAATTATGAAAACAAATTACTTTTTCATTAAGCAGGCCATCCAAATAATGCAAGGAGTTGTCACCTGATTAAGATCTTGATTGGAATGAAAGCCACATCAAAAAGGCAAATTCAAGAGCCAAGGTCCACAGGCCTTCTCATGAAGCAGGGTGATTTTACGGTTTAATATCACACTGTAATTTAGGGCTCATAAAAATGCTGCAAAATTACAGATTTAAGAGTATTTGACAAAGCAGTCGACTCCATTCCTAATAGGTAATATATACTATAAAACCACTGGCACATGCTATTATCTTAGAAAGGCTCAAATTAAAATGTACCCATTAGCTTCTCCATGGTTTCAGAAGAATCTCCTCTCCAGGGGACGGCAGGTTTTTGGGCAACTGTCATGCCATACCTCACACTCCTTTACTAACATGCTACCCGCCAAGCTGACATGAGCACTTTGTTCATCGACACACATACAACATGTACTATGCATTCTGCTACACTTATCATAAGTAGTTTTTCAATTATATTTCATCCAAATATTTTGCTTGTGCTTACCTTACTTGGAAACACCTCTGGTCTTTCTATTTGTTTATATTTGATGATTAGCTATTGTCCACTTGTCCATCTTTCAGCTCTCAGTTGTTTACAAGTTACCAACCATCCACAACCCCTAGTCACAGCTAAGTACAGTATCCTGTTCATGAAAGTCCCCACTCCTAAATGGGGAGTTTAGCCATGACTGCAGACAGACTGTTAAGAAATCCATTTAAATAAGGATGAGAACACAATAACATGCATTGATTTTGTGTCATTTTAACATGGCTCTGGTCTGTGTTGTTTTTCAGGGCATTTCAATGTGGGTGGAGGGAAGATTGGGATGTAAGCTTTCCTAAAACATTTTGAGAAGAAAGTAGCTGATGTTGGTGATTTACATTGCTGGCAGAGAAGAATGGGGTATAAATCATAAATCATAGTTGTTTACAATTTTTCACACTCCAAGGACAGAAAAATACAGAACAATTGTAGGAAAATGGTAATTAAATCAAATATTAGTGTAACAGTGAATCACAGAATCATGTATGCCGTAATTGGTTCCATAATTACTTTACATATTACTCTTATTCTGTTTATTGCCAAGCAGTTACTCATGTAGATAACTTTTTTTTTTAATTTCCTCCCACGGTCTTATGACATGCTATTAGGCAGAAAATATTATCATTTTTAATACTGTACTAGATTTACTTTAGATTGGATATAAAAATACAATTAAATATGCATCCTTTTTAAAGTTTGATGATTATTTGTTTATAACTCAAGGACATAAAAGAACTTCCTCCTAAAACTATTCATATCTAAATGGATAAATTATACGTTATTCATAGTGACAGCATTTTGTGATACTGTACAGAATATTGTGCTAGACTTGCTCCACCTTTCTTAATGCATTAATATAGAGACTTTAAAGTTGACTTAAGTCCTACACTGAATCTCTTAATGTGAGAAACATCATGGCCCAAATATGCCTCTTTAATGGCCGCTTAAGTTTGTAACAAACACTTGATGTCTATGACCTTGCACATATGTTTGTATTCTGCTAATTGTTTTTATCATCAAAGAGGAGAATGACTTCTTATTGTTTATTTCCATTTAAAAGACTATGACCATTGGCCTGAGATTGTGGAGACTAAATAAAAGGTGACACAAAAGGATATTATTTTGTAGATGCCAGGTGTCTCTGTTCTCTTCACAATATGAAGTATGTTGGCACATAAGAGAAACAATGACCCCAATCTGTCTCCACCTCTTAGCCCACCTCTCTGACACCAGTATAAAACAGCCTCCACCACATCAGTTTGGATCTCCAGGCTGGATTGCAGTTTCTACTAAACTTTTGAATATGCAGTGAATTATGCTGGCAATGTGCCAGTTCAAAATAATGAAGGTATTTACAATTAGGAGCCCCAGTTGTCCATCATTAACAGTCACATAACATGCAATTTTGTTGATGGCTGTAAAAATGGTTCTATTTTACAGTACATGTGCTTGTGGTGTGTATACTTGATTTGCCCAGTAACGGGCTCCACGGGGGTCACAGCTCATTCTGATATTGCAAGGGACTTTTTGTTAAATAATAATTAAGCATATTAAAGAATAATGATAACAAAACTTAAAGTTCAACACAGTGTCATAACTGGTAGCAGTACCACCTTGAAGCACTTAGACCAATTAGACTTAATTTCAGACATGACAGCTTTCACTTGTAGATCTCAACAAAATAGTGAGTCTTAAACACAGAGTGAATCATGTTTAAGATGACTTAAAGTTAAGCAGCAGAAAATGGTGAATTTCATGCATTTCATCATGTCCCTGTATGGGCACAAGAGAAGCATCTAAATTTTCTGCCTTGGCTGAGAGAGTTATGGATTTATGAGCAAAAAAAAAATAATTTTATAGACTCAGGTATTTCACTGTACACATTTATTCATGTACAGTCATGTGCCAACTTATGGCTCAATTTAGCAATGGCCATTTCACCATATGTCAAATTGGCTGTATATCAGTGACAAGGTGTACAGATGATTGTACCTGAGGCTCTGTTGTTCTGGAGTAGCAAAAACCGATCTTCAAGTCTCACTGTACATATGCCAGGTTTGTGTAAGGCAGTGTCTCTTAACCAGCAGTGGGTCGCAGATTGCTGAGATTGATTCACAAGTGGGTAGTGGTGGTTTGTGAGAGCTACCATTTCTAAACCACTGGTGTGTTGCCATTGTTGATTCGGGGTTGGGTCACAGTGGGTTGACTAAGCAATCGGCAGCACTGCATGATATTCTTCTCTGTTTCTAAGTGAGTGCATTTCACCAAGGGAATGGTTTTCAATCACTGCTAGTGGGTCGTCAATAAATTTAAAAAGACAAAACTGGATCTTGACACCATAGAGTTTGAGAAACACTGGTTGTAAGGTAGGTGGTACAGTTCAAATGCATAAGAATTAGCCACGTGGAGCAATACTGATCTAAACTTTAAAGGGCCTTCCGAGAGTCAGAAAACATATGAGACCCTGCGAAATAATAATAATACTAATAACAATTATTATTATTATAATAATTATAATAATAATAAAAGATTTATTACTACAGCTGGTTGTGGCAATTTCTAGAACATTACAACCCTATTGTTTTCCAGTGGCCCTTGGCCATAAGTATGAATATCTTTAACTAAGTCACTCATAAACTGGCAAATTGCTGCATATCATTCTTGCTGTATAGCAATGCCCTGCTATACTAAAATATACAGTGAGGTATGACAAGGGATGGGAATGGGGACTGGCTGCAATTTTTGTTGTTGCTGCATTTGGCCAGTTATGCGTTTTCACAACAAACCTTGATTAAAAACTAAATAAAACAGTATGGGGTGACACCAGAAAAGAAGTTCTACTTCTAAATACAGGTAATGTATTAAAAACATTTAGGAATTCACAACACTAAAATAACTGAAATTAATTAACAACTAATGTATCCTCGTGTTACTAAGGCTCAGTCAATTTTCAAAAAATGTTACAATGCTGCTGTATGGATATGCATACTATTGCATACTAATGAATACTAGTGTGGTTGGTTTCATTCACTAATAATGTTATCTGTAGTAGTATCTGTAATTTAACTCGGTTGCACTAACCATTAGTTTTACTGAATCAGCTCACAACTTAGGGTGTTATCTTTGACACCAGTATGTCTTTTAAAACACACATTACAAAACTATCTAAACCTGTTTATTTCCATCTTTTAAATATTAGAGAACTAAGCTTTCTAAATATGAAGAATACTTTTTTTCATTTATTTCTAGTAGAGTTGACTAGCGTAATGCATTATTTACTGGCTGTTCAAATCATTCTACATGCAGCTTTCAGTTAAGTTAAAATGCAGTTGGAGGAATTACTACAAGAACTAGAAAGTATGACCACATAACACCAGTTCATAAGTCTTGTCATAGGTTTCCAGTTGAGCTAATCCTTCTTTTAACATAAAAAGACTTAAATGGCCAAGGCCCTTTTTACTTATCTGAACTGGTTATTACTTACAAACTGATTATTACTTACAAACCAAATCGCATATTGAGATTACAAGATGTCAGCCTACTAAAGGGCTAATAAAATAGCAGTGGGAGGTCAGTTTTTTAGTTATAAGGCCCCAAAAGCTGTGGAATAGTCTACCTGTTACATAAAAGATGTCCCATCAATTTCAGCTCTTAGATCCAGCCTGAAGGTTCACTGCTTTAGTCTAGCATACCCTGATTAGAGCTGCCAATTAGTTGTGCATATTACATCTCTGTTTGTTAGCCATTGTAGTAAAATATAATAATTATAAGCCATTACTAATTCTCCTCTGTTCTGTTCTTTTTCAGTACCACTACTGTACATCAAAGCTGTTTTCCGGCAAGGGAAGACATCTGAGATACTGGGAACCTTGGAATCAATGGATGTAAAGATTCTGTCCTCAGAATAGATGTCCAGTTGGCTGAGGTCTCCAGGACTGTGACCACGTCCGAATGTGCCTTTGAGTTTCAAAGTTATATTTAACCGTTGACAAATCAGAGGTTTACTTTCTTCAAGAATGCTGCTCAGTGAAGTGTTATTTTTTATCTCCTCTGTTGTCAACTGGCCGTAGTTCAACAATTAACTGCACTCAGTAAAGGGTGTTATACATAAATAAACTGAATAAAATTGAACTGTATAGTACATATAAGTACATGCTTACTGTGTATATGTTTATTGTTTGTTATCAGAAGCAATTAGAAGTGCTTAGTGAATATCATCCTGAAGCAATCTTTTTATCAATAATCTGAAGTTATGAACATTTCACATCATACTCATCAAGTAGAAAAGTCTTTAAGGATTGTGCACAATTACAATTTTATGAATTTATTGTTCATTACATATTGCAAAAATCTCAGTCATTGGACTTTGATTGAAAGCATTGTAGGCTGCAATATTATGAAATACACATAATGTGTACTTTAAGTATTTGTGCATTACTGCCGCTGAAAATTAATTTCCTGTAAGTTGAAACTGTCCTTTAATTCCATGGATAAAAAAAACATGTGCCATTGTGATGCAACTTGTATTTAATTATGAACACTATACAGTGGGTATGGAAAGTATTCAGACCCCCTTCAATTTTTCACTCTTTATTATATTGCAGCCATTTGTTAAAATCATTTAAATTATTTTTTTCCCTCATTAATGTACACACAGCACCCCATATTGATAGACAAAAAAAAGAATTTTTGAAATTGTTGCAGATTTATTAAAAAAGAAAAACTGAAATATCACATGGTCCTAAGTATTCAGACCCTTTGTTGTGACACTCATATATTTATATTTGTGTGGAGTTTACATGTTCATCCTTGAGATCATCTTCATTTGAGTCCAGCTGTGTTTGATTATACTGATTGGACTTGATTAGGAAAGCCACACACCTGTCTATATAAGACCTTATAGCTCACAATGCATGTCAGAGCAAATGAGAATCATGAGGTCAAAGGAACTGCCTGAAGAGCTCAGAGACAGAATTGTGGCAAGGCACAGATGTGGCCAAGGTTACAAAAAAATTTCTGCTGCACTTAAGGTTCCCAAGAGCACAGTGGCCTCCATAATCCTTAAATGGAAGACGTTTGGGACGACCAGAACCCTTCCTAGAGTTGGCCGTCCGGCCAAGCTGAGCTACCGGGGGAGAAGAGCCTTGGTGAGAGAGGTAAAGAACCCAAAGATCACTTTGGCTGAGCTCCAGAGATGCAGTCAGGAGATGGGAGAAAATTGTAGAAAGTCAACCATCACTGCAGCCCTCCACCAGTCAGGGCTTTATGGCAGAGTGGCCTGTCGGAAGCCTCTCCTCAATGCAAGACACATGACAGCCCGCATGGAGTTTGCTAAAAGACACCTGAAGATTCTCTGGTCTGATGAGACCAAGATAGAACTTTTTGGCCTTAATTCTAAGCGGTATGTGTGGAGACAACCAGGCACTGCTCATCACTTGTCCAATACAGTCCCCACAGTGAAGCATGGCGGTGGCAGCATCATGCTGTGGGGGTGTTTTTCAGCTGCAGGGACAGGAGGACTGGTTGCAATCGAGGGAAAGATGAATGCGGCCAAGTACAGGGATATCCTGGACAAAAACCTTCTCCAGAGTGCTAAGGACCTCAGACTAGGCCGAAGGTTTACCTTCCAACAAGACAATGACCCTAAGCACACAGCTAAAATAACGAAGGAGTAGTTTCACAACAACTCTGTGACTATTCTTGAATGGCCCAGCCAGAGCCCTGACTTAAACCCAATTGAGCATCTCTGGAGAGACCTGAAAATGGCTGTCCACCAACGTTTACCATCCAACCTGACAGAACTGGAGAGGATCTGCAAGGAGGAATGGCAGAGGATCCCCAAATCCAGGTGTGAAAAACTTGTTGCATCTTTCCCAAGAAGATTAGTTCAAAAGGGTGCTTCTACTAAATACTGAGCAAAGGGTCTGAATACTTAGGACCATGTGATATTTCAGTTTTTCTTTTTTAATAAATCTGCAACAATTTCAAAAATTATTTTTTTTTGTCTGTCAATATGGGGTGCTGTGTGTACATTAATGAGGAAAAAAATTAATTTAAATAATTTTAGCAAATGGCTGCAATATAACAAAGAGTGAAAAATTGAAGGGGGTCTGAATACTTTCCGTACCCACTATATATATATTTTTTTTTTTTTTTTTTTTTTTTTTCCCGGCATTGGATGTCACTGGGAGTGTTCACATAATGTTGGCAAGAGGTATATAACTGTCTTTAATTTGCAACCTGGTCTCCAATACCTGTGCTTTGCCAAGGCACTGCAGAGAGCGAAATATGAAGATATAAAAAAATCTAAGTAAACCTGAATTAGACTATATGGTTTTAAGCTGGATATAAACCACATAGTCTCGTTCCATCTTATATATCGGAATGTCTTACACCTTACACTCCACATCGTAACCTTAGATCTTCAAATGAGTGTTTGCTTAGAATTCCAAGAGCTAAACTTAAAAGAAGTGGTGAGGCATCCTTCTGCTGTTATTCACCTAAAATCTGGAATAGCCTGCCAACAGAATTTCGCCAGGCTAATACAGTGGAGAACTTTAAAAAACTGCTGAAAACACATAACTTTAACACAGCTTTCTCATAGCTTCATCTTAGTTTAATCCTGATGCTCTGTATATTCAATTTATTATCATTACTATTCATGGTGGCTCCAAAATCCGTACTAACCACTACTCTCTCTTCTGCTCTTTTTCCGGTTTTCTGTGGTGGTGACCTGTGCCACCATCACCTAATCAAAGCACCATGATGTCCCTACATTGATGGATTAAAGGCCAGAAGTCCACGTGACCATCATCATCAAGTCCTTCCATGAGAACCCTGAATACCATGAGGACTAATTAAGATCATTTATGTTAGGTAGAATGCCCAGAGGGGGCTGGGCGGTCTCATAGCCTGGAACCCCTGCAGATTTTTTTTTTTTTTTTTTTTTTTTTGTTTTTTCTGTCCTCCCTGGCCATCAGACCTTACTTTAATTCTATGTTAATTAGCGCTCTCTTATTTTAATTCTAACTTTGTCTTTTTTTTCTCTTCCTTCATCATGTAAAGCACTTTAAGATACATTATTTGTATGATAATGTGCTACATAAATAAATGTTGTTGTTGTTGGATAGATGCATGCTAAAAATAACTGAAAATTAAATTTATTGGCAATATATTTATTTTCTCACCCTTTCATATTTATGATTTAAACTAAGCATTTATTATTGTTCAAGTAACATTTACTTTACTCTAATTAATTATTCTGATTCAGATTATCTCATCTGTCTATGACCTGGTTCTCTTTGCTAGAGCAGCACTATCTTCACAGCGCATTCCCACTGGGCACCCAGGTCACAAACACAGAAAACAACTGTCCTGACCAATCAGGCTAATGGAGAGCTCCACTGGCTGAAATAACTAATCGATCACTAACTGTAAGGGTTTGTCTTGCTCACAGGGACCCTAATTTTATTTGATCCCCACTACATTCCCCCTTCACAGAACCTTATCTCACACTATGTGGCATAGTGCTTATCACACTCTCTTTTACAAATCTAAGCCACAGCACAAAAGTAATCAGGTTTTCTGCCATTAAGAGATGCTCGCTTTATAGTTTATCTCCAATGGGCTCCCATAATGTAAGCTTTGGTGCACATCCAACAGAAAGTGTGGATTACAACTGTCTTAGGAGTATTCTGTGAGCTTAACTGGTTAATCGGTCTACTGACTGAAACAGTGTCTCTTTTTCAAAGTAGAATCAGTCCATTTGAACCCTCTACATTACAACCTCAGTTCTTGTACTGGTTCTTTGGACCTTTTTGTTCTTTCTGTACCATAGCTGCTGTGTGGAGCTCTTCAGCTTTGTTATTCATTGATTGACACTAACTCAGATACCACACATGTAGTGAATTTTTTTGCCAAATGTATAAAGCAGAAAAAAACATATCTCATACTGATAAAGAAAATCACTTTTGGAGAGCATTTTCATGTCTGCTAGAGTTTATATAGCCTGTCCTTAATGACAATATTATGTAGGTTGTGTGAAACTGTGAGTGAGTGAATTAGTTTTTTAGTGCCACTTTAACTTGCCCTTCAATAGTCTCCAGTGAGAATGAAGGGAAGGTGTTTTTCATCATCCTAAAAATTCTCAAACTATTTTCTTTTAAGCATTCAGAGTCAGTCACAGATCTATGCAATTTTAAAACAAGATATACAAGATGGTGTACAAGACACGGAAGTACAACAAAAAAGGAGCAAAAAACTTAAGTGGATGATGACCATAAACCTTGCCCAAACTGACAAACATCATTTTCACTTAAACTTTCCTTACGCATGTCCTCAACTGGCCTTCCTGTGTGACTTTATACTGATAATAAACCATAATAAAGAGACTCTTCACATGACATGTTGGCAAATGCCTTATAAAGCTAGAAAGAACAATTATAAATTGTAAGTGTTGATTTTTGATTTTCTTTGATTTTAAATGTTCATAGTTCAGGTATGGTGTTAAAAATCAACCAAATTAATCAAATTTGACAGTCCTTAGGGGGTGATCATTTACACTGAGATCTCAAATCAATGAAAAAAAATCATTCCTGTTGTACACATAAACAGTCTTTAAAAAGCATGTCAGGTTTCAATTGTGACAGATTCAACTGTTTAAAAATTTATGAATATGACCCCAGGTGGTCGAACTTTTACCTTTGATACCATAAATGAACAAAATAAAAAACAATTGTCAGTTACTGCATCAAAATGGGATTCTAATTCCTGTGTTAGAATTCCAGCCTGGTTGTCATTTGTGTGAAGTTTACATGCTAAGCCTGCGTCTTCATAAAGTTTACTTTTCCAAAAATGTGTGTTTTAGGTACCCAATTCCAAAGTGGTCCTGTGACTTTATAATTGTGTTTGTGTGTGTGTGGGTGTGGGTGTGTGTGTGACAGAGAGAGAGAGAGAGAGTGGCACCCTTTCTATGTTTGTCTAAGTGATGACAGGATAGGCTCTGCCGCTTGATAATCCTGAATTGGATTAAGTGAGTTTGCGAATGTCACGTTATATCTTAATTGGAATTCCTGCTGTTTCTCTAATATAGAGTAAAGCACAATTAAGAATTATTTCGATTGTTTTTTCATATTTTGCATAAAATCATTATTGCTTTGAGGAAAATAGACAAAGTTGCAGTACAGAAGGATTTCTACTGACCTTTACAGTTGCCATTGTTACTCATGATGGAAAGAATTCCTTTAAATATTATCTTAAGCAACTGATTACAAGCCAAAACCTCACAGAAAAACATTTCTGCACAAGCATCATCAGATATTAGTTTAGCAAGCTTTTTCCTTTTATTGAAATTTGTACTTCAAGCTGAAGGGCTTCTTGTGTAAGAGACTTAAAATATGCATTAATGCTCCATGCCTAACACAATACATTTTGGTAACTGGCCCAAAAAGAAATTTTCTTGATTACATACAAGTCCTGTTACTTGCATACTAATCTTTTCTGTAAGGCATCTTGCATTTTTATTTATAAAGAATGCCCTAATTACACTACTACAAAGACCTTTGCTTTTTTTAAAAATAAGAAATCTCTAATGACATACTTGTAATGTTCAGCAACCCCAGATATAAAATAACAATAATTTAACAAAATCGTTCTAGTTATTTAAAAAAAAATCAGCCAAAATATCCTAGTGTTACTAGAATAATACTGATGTGTAAAAACTTTATTTTATCATCACCAGGGTCAGTTTCTTCTTTTTCACTCATTCCTAATGAACAAAAAAGCTTCATAAGATTCAGAGGAAGAAATCTCATCATTCTATTGTAACAGAGTATTTTGAGATCCCAGTTAGGCCCATCATTGTAGCTATGGCTAATAACTTTATCCATCAAGTTGAGATCACGTTGTAAAGAAAATAACTAAAATATAGTTAGTTAATCCAACTTTACAACTGGCTGACAAATTAGTTCTATTTACATTAATGATTTCACTTTATTGGTGCAAAAGTGCACTTTTCAAATATTGAACATCAATGGCCATAACTGACTTTAGGAAGAGTCAAGCTCCTTGGAACCTTATTCTTATTGTAGATGTTTTCTAGGCTTATTTGAGTCTAAGGCTTAATTTGATATGAAACATTCTTCAGACATTCTGTGCACAAAAGTCATGCTGAATTAAAGAATGTTTTCTGATTTCCCTTTGTTAATATATGGCTTTTGTTTCTTCTCTAGCCGATGTGACATGAATGCTTTGAGAGCATCCTTTTGATGAGTCTTTGAGCGCACACGCACATGGATCTCTGATATTTTCTTTTGTAATATTTTCTTGATTAGTTCCATATTTCAAACTGGCATCATGTCTTTCATGATGCTTTTGCGAGTTAATTTAACGTGTTGATTTCAGATGCATAGTATTGCTTTTCCATACAATTCCTAAAATATTTTCATATGAAATATATTTCCTCTGTTTATCCATAATTTAATAAAGGGCATGAGACAGAGTATAGGAGTCAGGGGGAGAACTTTGTTTCTTGATGCAAAGAGAATTTTCTGCATCTTTACATAAGCAAAACCAAGGAATTGGTTATTGACTTTCACTGCATCAAAAAGTTTCTAAGTCCAGTCACTATTCAGGGAGGGGATGTAGAGATGGTCCACTCCTACAAGTACTTGGGAGTCCACATTAATGATAGGTTGGACTGGTCGCGCAAGACAGTGTAACTATGCAAGAAAGGGCAGAACAGGCTCTTCCTCCTCAGAAGACTGCGTTCTTTTAATGTGGGAAGTGACATCCTTCACATCTTCTACAACTGTGGTCAGTGCAATTTTCAACACTGTGGTGTACTGGGCTGGCAACATCACTTCACGTGAGGCCCACTGAATTAACAGGCTAATTAAAATGGAGGGCTCAATTATGGTACACACTCTGGACCCCCTGGAGATAGTAGCAATGAAGAAAATTAAATCAAAACTGAGTGCCATTATGAACAATGTTGCATATCCTCTCTCTGACACACTAACACTTAGGACTTTTAGCCAATAAATCATTCAACAGAAGTGCATCAAGAACTGCGACTGGGGGCTCCTTTATACTAACAGCAATACTTCTGCATAATGACTTTGATGGGCAAGTTAGAACTTTTCTTATCATTCTTTTTCATTTTCTTGCTTTATAATCAGTCCGGAGTGTGTTTAGACCAAACTTTGTTTATTTATTTTTTTATTTATTTAAAGAACTTCTGTAAAAAGCTAAATTTCCCCCTGGGGACAAATACAGTTCTATCTATCTGTAATTGTACAGGAGAACCAATAAATACCAATAGTCTGTTCCAAATTTGAGTTTTATAATAACAAACATATATGATAAGATCTTTAATGTTAAACATAATATATGATTAGGGCATCATCTTATTACCTTATGTAATCTACATAACACACACATAACACTACAAAATATTTTACAGTTCGACTTTAGCTCAATGGTCACTGGAAACATGCCAGTGGCAAAGGCAAAATGATCATTGCTGAAATTAAGTAATGTAGTCAAAATGGTTATTGCTGAAATTAAGTAATGTGATCTTTTTAGAGGGTAATTAATTACACCTTCAGTTTTTTAAATGAGGAAAGAATGCTTTGGAAGAGTATAAAATCACATTGTGATGCCCCTAAGGTCAAGTGCTTTATGGCTGCGTCGCACAGTTGGGGTCTTGACTCACTGCCCAGTAGCTTTTCAACTGAAATGTTTGATTCTGGGCATCTTACAAATGTACTACTCCTGAGCATAGGGAGTCTGACAAAAGACAGGGGACCATCCAGTCCATCAACCTCATATATTTCCAAATAGATGTGTTGCCCCAGTTGTCAATCTCTAAGGTATATCTCAAAGGATTTCCAGTTCTGAGCAAAATTCTTATCTTCAGTTCAAAAATGAAATCCCAATGGGACTTGTATTTCCTGTCCAGAAGTATCTATTTAACTATATTGTGTTTGGCACATTGTGAGCAAACAACTAGATAACTAACATTTTGAAATCTGTGACACAAGTAATGCAATGTTTTTTATTCTCTTTTCTGTGGATGTTTTTCACATTGTTTGCCACTGTACAGTATTGATCACCATTGTCTTGTTTTATATTATAATTTTTGTTATCTAGATTCTGCATGACAGCATGACATTAAAACCTTTCCTCAGCATTATATAAATACATATCATTTTGCAGTGGAATATAGTTTAAACAGAGACTTCTATACCTCCTATCTTTAATTCAAATATAAACATTTATTGAGGGCTAGTAAAATTATTTAAACTTCATATGTTTTTCTACATCTCATAATTCAGTTCTTAATGGATACTAGGGGGCTCCGCTCGCCCACACCTGGGTTTGGTTTACCGAATATACAATTTAAAGAGATTGTTATTTTCATGGGAATTGTTACATTATTTTCACTTTTACTTTAAAACTTTTGTAAAAACAATAATTGTCCTTTATTTCCCCAGGCCTGGTTAAATCTCTTTTTCACAGGACATATAACGCTGCTCTTGTTGTGAAGGGGGTGGGGGGTTTGAACTCACGCTAAGGAGAAGCGGTTGGATCATCTGCTGTCTTGCTGCTGCTGGCGCACTGCGTGTTCTGCTTGTCGCACTGCTCGTCGATCATTTAAAAGCCTGTACAGCAGCTGTCCTTTTGCCACTTCGCGTCTCTGCCGCTCGTGTTATGAATTGGGGGCTGAACGCACGCTATGGAGAAGCAGTCGGATCATCTGCTGGCTTGCTGCTGCTGGCGAGTTGCGTGTTCTGCTTGTCACTTGTCGTTGTTTTAAGAGCTGAGAGCACATGAAGTGTGTCTGCCAAAAGCATTCCAACAACTGCTTAGTTAGATGTCTGTGAACTTGTTTAAAATTTTGTCTCACTGCCATATCTTGCGTGACGTTAAAGTGTCTCTCACGGGCCATCAAACTGTCTTCCGAGAAGGTCACGTCTCCCTCCCTCCCAAGATTTTTTTTTTATAATAGAGAGAAATAATTTCACCAGTGAAATATGGTAGTAATAACACAATGTTTCCTTGTCCATACTGATCTGAAGTTTTGTTTGATTCTACTACTATCAAAAATTATTCTGAAGGCCCACAATAAAATCCCAGTTTTACCACTTTGTCAGGTCAACTAAATTAGCTTGCATTTTTTATCAGACTGGTTGATTTATGGAATAGGACTATGGATCACACAACCATGAAGGAATCAGACTGATTTAATTATTTTTAATGATCCAGTTCCAAACAGGTCTTTTTAAAAGTTTTTCCCCAAACTCCAAGTAATTATAAACCCTATAATAAAGTAATTTTTTCCATGATGCTCTATTGTGAACATTATACTCTCAAACCTACTAAATCTAATTCAGGGTCACAGAGTGAGGCACTTAAAAAGTATTCTCTATTACTGTCATAGAAACGCTTTTTATTTTCCCAAAGTTTACCATATTCTAATGTATACAATTTAAACAGTTCTGGATACATTTGGATTTGAAAAATATATTAATTTGATTCATACACTTCAGTTTTAAGGTTCAATCTTAAGGTCGTTCAAGGTTTTCTATAATGTTTATTAAATCATCCATCCATCCATCCATTATCCAACCCACTATATTCTAACTACAGGGTCATGGGGGTCCGCTGGAGCCAGTCCCAGCCAACACAGGGCGCAAGGCAGGAAACAAACCCCGGGCAGGGCGTCAGCCCACTGCAGGGCGCACACACACCCACACCCACACACCAAGCACACACTAGGGACAATTTTAGAATCGCCAATGCACCTAACCTGCATGTCTTTGGGCTGTAGGAGGAAACCAAAGCACCTGGAGGAAACCCACGCAGACACAGGGAGAACATGCAAACTCTGGTCCCCTAACTGCGAGGCAGCAGTACTACCCACTGTGCTACCATGCCACCTTTATTAAATCAGCTTGCAAAAAAAAAAACAAGTTTTCAGACTCATGCAAACAATTCCTCTCTGTTTGCCATGGATTCAGCCCTAGCAATTTCACTTACAGTCCTACCAGTAAGCACGTGATGCATATTTGATAAATTTCAAAATATTTTCCTACATTCTTTCCATTACACTCTAAGGATGATCAATGATCATGGTACAATGGTTCTCACCTTCACAATACTACCTTGTATATGGAAGTGTTGATGTGATTTCTTCCTCAGGTTTCTCAATATCTTACCTGGGGGCTTAGAAGAAAATGCAAAACATGTATTTGGGTCTCAAGTAAGATGGGTGCTAAGTAAAATCAGCTGGACAACTTAGCATTGGGCAAGGCTGATGGAAGAAATGGAATTTTGTTGTTGCAGCTGACGTTTTATTAGATATGTCTCCAGGAAAGTTTCAAGCAATGGATGCCTGAGGCAATCTTAGAACTGAAAGACATCAGGAGTTTAGTATAAAAGATGTAACTCATGAGAAGACTTTTTGAGAATATCAAAACAATATAGTGACAGTGTCTAGAAAAAAAGCCATTTAATATGTGTGATGAGTGTTACATCAGATAGGTAGTTCTTAGTGTGGTTCAATCATTACTAAATTTACACCACAGCTTTTACATTTTTGAACCTCAAGAAAGTCTGCTTTTCTTTCTTTTCAAAGTGGGGCTCACATATGAAATTTGACTCTGTCACCTTTTTCAATTAACTTTTGCTTTCTTTCAAAGTTTATGATTATCATCACCGTTATTCAATGCCTGAGACTTAACTGGCTGTATCTGAAGTGCCTTAGGTAGAAAACTAAGTTCTTTGAGATTAACTGACTGTTAATAACAATAATAATAATAATAATTAATAATTGTTAATAATTGTTATAAAATACATATTACATTATTTTTTTAAATTGTATGATTGTTTTGTTGCAAATGATTTTTCTTGAACTATTGTAGTTTGTTAAAGAAAGAAGAAATGTTTCAGAATACTGCTTTTTACTTTCCTATTTAAATTAGAAATGAATTAAGAAGGTTATAAAAGCGTAAGCAATAATGTACAGCAGCAATCATGATCATCATTCAGCAAAATGTGTTCACATAATTTCTTCTTTTGTATATGTTACCATCAGTGTGTGAAATTAGGCCTTTAAAAGCCTTAGGAAATCTATAGAATGTTGAAAACGGGATGTCAAAATATGAAACGATTCAAATTTCCAAAATTTCCTAGGCAAACCGGAAAAGTATAAAATACTACTGCTAGTGACCAATGTTTCCCCTAATTATTTTCATAGGTGCGCTGTATAATTATGTAATTTTGCGAAATATTTTTATGACAAAATTAAATATGCACAATATCATTGTTGTATTAGTAGTTAATGGGAAGTAACATACAATGTACAATTTCATGCAAAATTGTACAAAAATGGACACTGACAAAAAATTTACTCCTGCAACTTTAGGGACCACTGTGTAAATTCCTATTCCTGACATCGACAAGGAACGCGTTATTTTGTGCAATCTGCTGGCAGTTGTTATGAGTGCAACAGAAGACACTTTTTACCAATTTGGAACTGCTCGAGGAATTTTTAGCCAATTTTATGCCTTACTCACAGATGAAGGAGCGCCTGATCACGAAATACGTCTTTGATCAGCTGCTATAGCTTAGTCCACAGGAAGCGGTCAAGGTTTTGTAGGTGTATGACCAAGAACAAGTGTCAAAAGTGTTAAAATATGAAGTACTCTTGTGTGAAAAAGACAATTAAGTGCAATTTAAAATGCCATTCAATCCTTTCTTGTTGCCACAAGTAGTTTTTCACTAAGAAAGTCCTGTACTTTATTTTGTATTTCTTTTTTCATTTTCATACATGTCTTTTCAATAAAGGCCTTTTCATTACTCACGTTTCATACTTTGCCTAAATAACATTTGTCACTCTGTATAATGCCTAGGTATTATATACATTATATAGTGCCTAAAAATGTCACGCATTTTATTGATTTCCTAAGCATTCTATGCAATACTTGCTTTTTACACATTGCCGCTAACATATACAACTGATACAAAATCCTAATGAAGCAGTGCAGTATAAACAGTCTATGACCAAAAACTGTCAAATTTCATATCAGTGCATTACTGTGGACATGCTACGCAGCAGAGAGTTTGAAATCAGTCAGTGTGTTTCCAGATATTCATTAATCTATGAGAAAAAGCTAGCAGTCACCAATTAATTATGTGTTACACAAACATAGATCACACAGTATAGTTTAAGTAACACAGACTAACAATGAGCACTTATAGAAGCTTGGTCTCATCAGTCATCACAATAATGGAAAAAAAATACCAAGCATTCTGTGACATCAATAACAGACCTTTCTAATACAAATCTGGCATACAATATTCAACTCTGTCTATTATCCTATCATTTTATACTCATCCTAAGTAAGCTAACTGATGTCTACTACACAACAGAAGTAATGTTACTCATATACTTTCTCTCCCAAGAATGATGCTAGTAGTGCAGTTATATTAAATGTGCCCAGAACTACCCATTTTCTCATAATGCCACTATCATCCTTTTTATTACTTAATTATTTATTTCCCAGCAATTTATGACTTTGCTCCAGCAGCTCTGCCTACATGCCGTGAACCAGCACAGCAGAATGTGCCACTGGAGTCAAAGTATTTTTGGAATAATTAACACCTTGACACCTACACCAGCAATGCCAACTCACTTGTTTCAGCTCTTCTGATCATTGCTGCTGTTCTTAGGTAAACCAATTAAAAGAGGGCTAGATAAAGTTATTCTTTTATTTACTGTTTATAAAAAGGCCTTCTCCCAGGCTCAAGGAGGTCATCTTTTGGCATCACAGTCAGTCATGAAGAGCCAGAGTCTCTCTCTCTCTCTCTCATAATATATCATTTATAATTGACCTGTGTTATCATGTTCTAAACAGGTCAGAGGAATGAAGGGATTTCACCTGTTCACTTTTATGCAAGAGCATGTTACCTGCATATCTGCTCTGCTATAACTTCTGGACATAAAAATAATAGGTTTGTCAGTCCTATTCCATTTCAAGAAAGGTACTCAATATCGAGACAATGGCTTGTCCACTTGTGAGGGCAATCATTATAAACTGAGTTGATCTGCTTACCTGCTGAGGAAAAAGAGATAACCTGCTTATACATAAGAAGGTTAATTGCTAGAAACAGAGACAAGTCTTTCTATCAGCCTAATGAGGAAAATGTTTTAGATTAAAAAGACATGACTGGATCATTTATTTAAATAAGAGTTATATATATCCTGTGATGAGCTAGTACTCAAGCCAGGGTTGGTTCCTTAATTAATGGCATCATCTCAATGTGAGCCTGAACTGAATAAGCATGCTAGAAAATGGATATACAGTATGTATCATTCTCTTCTGCGTAATGAATCTCAATGCCTTTATTTCATTCTGATGAAGTTCAGCTGTTGAGGATGACAATTAGAAGTGGTTTTTATAGTGTCTAATGAGGTCTTGCGCTAAGGCTTCTGGTTATGCCTTTTAATAAATATTTTTGGTTGCGTTCTAATAATTAGTTTCAGGGATTGCTTCCTTAAAACCTCATTAGGACCCAGAGCCAACCCTGTTAACTCTCAGGAGCTTACCTTTCATCAAACTGAAAAAAATTAACTAAAACATTCCGCCAGCATGAGCTGCCCTTTACTTTCCATTTGATGTCTAAGCCATTTACGAGTCATTCATAAATTAACATGACATGGACTGGCTTTGCCAATTCTAATTACTAAAGTTGCCTTTTATGAGACTTGTAATAATGGCAATTAAGTAGGGCTAAAATCACTTCACAGCCAGAAACAGATGAAGGGAAGAGAAGAGAAGAGAAGAGAAGAGAATGCAATCTTGAGGCTTTACTGAGATGAATTTTCATTTGTTCAATTTTTCTGGCTTTATGAAGTTCACACAGTACTGGACCTACCAATCCAGCTGCCATGTCAGTCTTTTGCCAATGTTTTAGAGGAAACCAGATCTTTATGTTCCTTGCTTACTCGTAAATGTTTATGTTATTCTCACCGGCTTTACAGTACATTTTGTCATGAAGTCAGTTACTTTAACTGCCATTACATTTAGGGATGTAATAGACTCATTGATTTCCCATTCATTCCTATTTAAAATCTATTAACAGGGTGATTTAGGGATTTCAGCTGTATGCTAGCTGAATTTTGGTTAGTTTAAAAATTGAGTCTTTGAATCTTGTTTGGCTTTCTTTCCTTTGTAATTCTTTTCTTTCTTTTGTTTTCTCTGTATTGATTTTAAAGTAAATAGTTGTATCTGTTATATTATTACTTGCTTGATTGAGTAATATGCTGTTGTAATGTTCTGCTTTTCAAAAATAAAACAAAATTAGTCTTTTCATGTTTAATCTGTATAATAGACAGAGAAAAATATTTGAAAAACATTCTTTAAGCCAAGCTTTTAAAGAAGGCAGGAACTGCTGGCTTCATTAATGACGTTAATATCCAGTATTTTGATTAAAAAATAGATCTTAAAATGATTTCTTTATGTATAGTGTGAAAGACCAGCCTCAACCACAAACAGACACCAAGATAGCTTTGACAAAAACACTCTCTAATTGTTCTTCTTCCAGTACAGCACAAATTGCTCACAGTCCTTACTAATTTCTTCTCCTGCTGCCTCCACTCCTCTCTCGCAAAGTTCCGTCACACTACTTCCCAACTCCGGCTGCAGTGAGGTGGCCCCTTTTATCCTGTACCCGGATGTGCTCCAGGTGTTTCCTGACAAGCTTCCTGCAGCACTTCCAGGTGTGGCAGAAGTGCTGCATGTGCACCCAGAAGCACACCGGGTGTATTTGCCTTTGGGCTTAGCAGCACTTCCTGTTGTGGCAGAAGTGCTGCAGTCCATGTTCCCTGGAATGTTTGGGTGTCCCCTGGCGGGGGCCACGTGCCCCAACTGGGTTGAGCCTTCAAGCTCCGATCCTGTGACTCCCCTGCACCCCAGGGTGGTCACCCTCTCGTGTCCTGAGGGAGGTATTGTTGTTCTCCCGGTACTTCCATGTCCCAGGCATCCTGACTTTTCAGCTGTCTATCACAATAGTCATTTGTTACATTTTTTGAGTATAAACTAAGTTCATAATCCAGTAACTTTAGAAAACAGTTATTTTGAACATCACCTGTCTTTTTTGAGGACAACTGTGCCAAATCACTTTACATTAAATGGAAAAGCACATTCAGATCTTTCAGAACTATCGAGAAATTCATTCCTTTCTTACTATAGTAACATACTATAAGATTGTAAAACCAACTCAATCCATTTTCGGGTTTGGGATAAAGCATATCCTGAAAGTACTGGGAGCAAAGCAGAAAATAACCATAAAGGGGGGGAAAATAAAGCTAAAGAGGAAAACTGATGGCATATTATCCTCTTCTTACAGATATACAAATTACTGACGAGATTCATAAGTATTATATCGGCTAGATTACTATAACGCACTCCTCTCTGGACTACCCAAAAAAAACATCAACCGATTGCAACTAGTGCAGAATGCAGCTGCTAGAATCTTAACTAGGAAAAGAAGATCCGTGCACATCTCTCGTAAAAGTAAAGTACAAAAAATCTCACATTATTCGTGTTGCATGATCTATGTGTCAGTTGTCTATTTGTTTGCTCAAAATGTGCAAAGCACATGCATGTATTGCTAAATTGTCGTTAAACACATAACTTCTGGAAAAGTCAGCGCACATCATAAACAAGAAACTCATTTTCATAATGCTGTGATGGACAGCTTACTATTTCCATGGTGTTCATAACATATATAACACATATCACATATATATCTGTGCAGCACAAGTTATCTCATGATGCTTTATGGGGATGGATGGCTAGAGATCAAGCTCCATTTACCCACGCCAATCAAAATCTGTTCTTTGACACTTTGATCAAACTCCCTTTTCTTCTCTAACCCAGGACGCAATATAAAAGACTTCACCTCACTCCAACGCCACGGGGTAGGCCTTACCCCCAACACCTCTACCATTTGTGTCCCCTTGGTATATCAGTAATTTTTCTCCACATTTTTTATCCTCACCTTTATCCTACAATATCTACCACAGATGCAGGTTTGGATGGAATGAGTTGGGTTGTTTTATTTTATGGCGGTATTTTTCCTTTTATCACCTGTTGATATTCTATATTTGATTAAAATAAATTAGATAAAACATTCAGAAAAACACAAATTTAATTTAAATTCACACTTATGCCCCATTTTGGGGAAACATTTAATTCCTGCTGCAATCGCTTTATTGGGCATGTAGGCTCTGTTCCTAAATTCTCGCTCATCTTCTCTGTATCATTCCAATTTTAGTATATGTGCTACATAATTGTTCCTACTTAGATCGTTCATGCAGGCATTAAGAACAGGTTGATTGATTTTACACTGGTAAGTACTGTATGTCTGGCTTTCACTGGTAATGTATGACAGTACGTCTGGTGGGACACGAGAGGTGTACATGACTGTATCTTCTTCTATGTTTATTTACAGCTTAGTTCAGGTTAACTTGAAATAAAAAACATGATTCTAAAAGAGGACATTGCTTCCAAAAAACAACTTATTTGGGGAAAGTAAAAATCAATATGTCTTTGATCACTTCGTGTATGTATTAATCAACAGTGCGTTAACTATAAATTCCAAAAGAACAAATTAGCCGACAGGTTAATACTTGAAACAAAAAAGAAAGTTTTTTCTTTTTAATGAGGTGGAAAATTTAAATTAGGGCTTTGTTGGACACAGTAAGCTGATCAAAAGTATGGCACTCGACCAACAGATTGCCTTAAGTCAAGAAGATGACCTTTGCTAGGTAGTAAACTTCAATTGGTTCAAATGTCAGCATTCTGAGTGCAACAATGGTCCACTGTTGACACATTATCGGCAGGTTGATAAACAGGAAAATATTAGAGTTCAAGATACAACTCAAATTGGAAATAATACTAAATAGTTACATTTATGTGCCATTTAGTTTCATCCAGCCGTTAATCTATTATCTATTTCCTCGTTCCATTGATTCACTGAAACTGCAGTGCTAGAGGCCTTCTTAGCTGCATATGATATGATATGTCTGTCAGTCCATGTTGGGGCATGCTGATTCACACACCCGCTCTCGAACAGACTGCATGGATATAGAATCACCAGTTACCCTAACCTGCATGTCTCTGGTACTGCAGAGGAAACCTGAGATATAAGGAAATTAGACAGTGGTCCAAACTTCGAACCCAGACTGCTGGAGCCATTTAAAGCCAACAACAGCAATTACTGTGCCATCATGCCATCCATCACATACTTTCAGAAACAAAGTGCTGTTTTAAAAACAAAGATCACTTTTTTAATCTCTCAATGAACTGCAACCAAAGTGTAAGTCACTAAGGAGCAGTTTCATAAATGTTATACAAATGCTCCATGAATTATGATTCCCTTCTCTCAAAGCAATTGTGATGAGGATATGAGAAAGCTGAAACAGTTCAAATTATGCATGAAAACATCAAAAAAAGATAAATATCTTTCCATCATTATAAGTAACTGTAAGTAATTCAGTTCGCTCTTATTCTTGTTCTGGCAAGATTCAGCTTTTGTTGTGTACTAATAAAATACGATTTATGCTATGTTAAAAAAGAAGAAGCACATTTTGAATTCTTTCCTACTGTATACTGTCAATCATACCTAACTCTCTCATAGAAAGAATTAAACTCCTTCAGGAAATCCTAAAGAGATATTTTAGGAATATCCCTTGTACTCAGCTAGGGATTACTATTTGTCATCTGTATGAAAGTAATAGGTCCAGATATTTTAGAATTCAAAGATTTTATAATGTACATACCAGTCAAACTTTATGTAGTGAATGGAAATTCACCATTGCCCAAACTTACTTATTTCATATTTTCATCAGGCATTCCTTAAAATTTCAGGTATTATGGTTAATTTTGTTATTCATTGATATTTAGTACACAGTAACACAGCACCCTGTATTTTCATAAACTCTGCAACCCTCACTCAAAATGTTTTGAAAGATCAGCATAAAACAAGGCAAAATCAGTCTTGAGGACTGCCAGATTTTACTGGGCCTTATGCTCTTCTATAGTTTCATACATAATTTAAATGTATCCTTAATGTCTTTTAAACCAAAATTCCAGCTGTTTAAAAAATTAAATGCAGGGAAAGGTAAATCTATCCATTTACTGGGCCTGATTAATCCGATTTTAGCATCACAGCGAGTCAAGGCCATCTCGGTGGCATCAGCTGAGAAAATTGACTACGAGGGAATCTACAGTCATACCAGCTCTCCATAATGCATTTTATTCAAATAAATAGCATGATTTTAGATTTATTTCCTATATTGTGCATATGTGGGTGGTGTGACTCCAGAAAATTGCTTTATTTGACCTTTTACCTTGCGTTTTAGTTTTAAATTGTTCGTTTTACTTGTAGCCTATTGTGGATAAAAAAAATACCGGAGAGTATAACAAGGCTAAAATCACAACCTTTAATCGTTATAAAAAGGCTGTAAAAAAGGAACATGTGTGGAATCATCCTTTGCTGTACTCCACTTTCCCTTGCTAAACAGCAAGAGCTTCTGATGTTTGAAAGCTAGATAAACAAGTTAACAACCAAGAAATGTACAACAGAATATGAAAAATTAATTGTCAATCCAACACCACATATCTTCTAGCTCGTTTATCCAGTTCAGGGCAATGGAGCTGGCATCGATCCTGGTACCACTGAATACAAAGCACAAAGCAACCCTGGATGGGGTGCTAGTGTTTTCACAAGGCACACTCACCTACACACCCACACTCAACTTAAATGTTTATTATTTTTGGACAGTTTTAATTAAACTAGTAAATGTATAAACATGAGATGAAGTTAATTAATTTGATTTTAAATACAGAAACTATGATTCTTTTAAATGAACACATTTTTTTTACATCAGGGCAAAAATAGCAAATTTGACAGCAATGGGTGTTAAAATTGCTTTCAGTGATCTTTGGGTTTAAGGTATCACTTGTCAATAAATTATGCCTTTCTGCCTTTGATACATGTAAATTCCAAAAAAAAATGTAGTATTACTCTACATTTGATACACTCCATTATTTTTTGTATTTTTTGTTGTTAGTTATTTCTTTTCCTTTTATGATATATAACATAGAAGCATAATTATTAAAAACATGTTATGAGGGGGGTCTTCCAGCAAAGTTCAAGATTTCAGAGAGTGACGTTTTATCAGGATGGAAAGTAGAAAAAGTAAACAACAGGTAGTCAGAAACACACATATTTGGTTTGAATTACTTAATACATTATTAAAAGTTTAGATTTAAAGTTTAGTGCATTGAGCAGGAAGATGAAGCAATGTAAAGGGCTGCTTCCAGCTGAATCCAGTATCCTGGGTTCAACTCTGACACCTTGTCACTGTACATCTGGAATTTGCAGGCTTATCCCATGGCTATTTTTTTCCCAGGGTACTCCAGTTTTCATCTCACATCCCCAAAGACATGTCTGTTAGGTTAACTGCTGAGTCTAAATTGGCCCCTTGTGTCATGGATGCACCCAATGCTGCTTAAAGTAGTTGAAATTAAGCAGGTTTGAGAACGTTATGTCATTTTAATTAGATCTTTTACTGTTATCATATCCCAAAGGCACATAAAAAATTAAAGCATGTATTAAATGTTCTGCTAAGTCACCAGGAATTGACAGAGAGACAAAAATGTAACAGCAAGTTTTGTTTAAAGGAATGACATGCCCTTATTGCTTACCTGAGGAAGGGAGATGATTAGAATTGTGATACACTTAGATGATGTCAGAATGTGAACTAGAATTTAAGAAAAACAGTACCAGGAGCTGAAAAAAGAAAGACATTTTTGACCAGAAAAAAAAAGTTAGGCTGAATCTTAAGTCAAATAGGTGAGTCAAACAAACAAAACAAAATTCCCTAATCCAAAAAAAGAAACCAAGACAGAAATGTGTCTGTTCAATATCCAAAAGCCTATATGCAGTACACTGAGTATTTCAAGGCGCTATCTTGCGTTGGTACTGGGCATTTCAATTCACTTTACTGATTTGGTTCTTTCTAACTACCTGTTTAAGTGAATCAATTCTTTTGATAATTTAAAAAATTTGATTCATTTAAAGTCTGTTGTATATGGAAAGTCTGCGGGTGGCGGGATGTCCTCTCTGATCGTCATACAAATATAAAATGTAATAATAATTATTATTATTATTTTGATATACAGTATATATGTATGTGTGCATATAAATATATACATAATTGTTTATTCATTTGCTGTATATATAATTTGTTATATATTTAGTATATTTATATAGTTTCCAAACACAAAGCATGAGAACAACTTTAAGATGTATAATTAAAGTAAGAAGTTTCCTTTCAGAATCACAGGTCAATTAGAATTATGCAGCTCATTATGATTCCTTCACAAATCAAATGAACAAGAATCGTTAGACTGATTCTCATGTAGTGACATGTTTGTAAATTAAATGAAAGACAATTAATAGAATGGTTCTCAAGGAGTGACTTGTTCACATACCAAATGAGTTCAGACTCATAATTGAGGCGGTTCTTGCACATGTGCTTTAAATATCTATCAGTGTACATGAAATGAAAGACACCCCCAAAATATCAAGTAAGACATTCATGCGCTTTAGCGCTCCCATTGAATCGATTTTGTTCATACTCACAAATCAACTTATGTGATCTATCCATCCATTATCCAACCTGCTATATCCTAACTACAGGGTCACGGGGGTCTGCTGGAGCCAATCCCAGCCAACACAGGGAGCAATGCAGGAAACAAACCCCGAGCAGGGTGCCAGCCCACCACAGGGCACGCACACACTGACACACCAAGCACAATTTAGGATCGCCAATGCACCTGACCTGCATGTCTTTGGACTGTGGGAGGAAACCCATGCAGAAATGGGGAGAACATGCAAACTCCACGCAGGGAGGACCCGGGAATTGAACCCGGGTCTCCTAACTGTGAGGCAGCAGCACTACTACTGTGCCACCGTAACTTATATGATTCACTGAAGAAAACAGTAAATTGCTCATCATTAACCTGTACAGATAAGGAACGATGATGACTCAGTACCCCCCAACTCCCCCAATGCTATGTAACTGCCATCAAGTATGACAACTATAAACAACATGACATCATTCAAAAAATAAATAAATAAATAAATAAAACAGCAGCAAAATAACATCACTGTCATAAGAATAAATGCTTGAAAAAAATAAAAAAAATGATTTTCATAAATAGGCATACACAATAGAGAACTGGAAAATAATAAGATTCTTGACAATTTCTACAAATTAGGAAGAGTTTACTTGATGCAACTGCCCCTGTGATGTTAGTGTAAGGGTCCGCCTATATTAGTTTAGCCTTAACGTGAACTGCTACAACAATGCTGAAAACAAAAAAATAAAAAAAGCACAACACAAACAAGCCTGAAGACAACAGAAGCAAAGTCCAAAAGCTAAACAGTTAAGAAATATGGAAAATTACACCAAAAGATGAGGTCTATCAATTTCAAATTAAGCAAATTAAGCAAATGGCATTCCAAGCCCATCATGTTGCATAGCCAGGAGACATCATTATTTTTGTGCTGTTTTGCATCCCTAACACAATTTAAGACCTTCAGCCATGTTACAGAAAATGAAAAAGAGGAAGTGAATGATAAAAAGGACAAAAAACACAAAGTCACTCAAATGTCCATAGAATCCAACAACTGTATTATGTGCAGATTGATTATAAGGATTGAAAAACACATTTCTTTTAGTTGAATTTCAAATCAGTAAAACAATCAAATACATTCAATGTAACATGCTTTTCATTACAATGAAATACATATTTGGCAGAAGAAAAAAGTTTTAAATGCATGATACAATGATATGTCTGTATTTGACTTGTATCATCATCAAGTCCTTCCGTGAGAACCCTAAATCCAAAGAGGACTGTTTCATTTATGTTAGGTAGAATGCCCAGAGGGGACTGGGCGGTCTAATGGTCTGGAATCCCTACAGATTTTATTTTTTTCTCCAGCCGTCTGGAGTTTTTTTTTTTTTTGTTTTTTCTGTTCTCCCTGGCCATCGGACCTTACTCTTTATTCTATATTAATTAATGTTGACTTATTTTTCTTACTATGTCTTTTATTTTTCTATTGTTCATTATGTAACGCACTTTGAGCTACATTTTTTGTATGAAAATGTGCTATATAAATAAATGTTGTTGTTGTTATTTTTTAAAGAACATTTTGTCAGATTGTATAGAATACCAGAAAAACCTTTTAAGTTGCATTCATTTTGTATATGTATTCTAATAAAAAAATGATTAATTATGATATTTGTCATTTTGCTGAACAAATAGGTATAAATGAAATAATAAAAAACTCAGTAAGCAATATTTCATGAACATGTGATGAAGGCCTGCAATGTCTCACAATGCTGCATTTTAGCAAGTGACCAGTGCTGCACTGTACTTGGTCAACACGGTCTGACACAAGCTGCTTTCAGAGGAGTCTTTCATTATCATGATTTGTCATCTTGTACTGTCATCTTAACTAAGCACTCCAGTTCAATAACGTAATATGACTACAAGATGTCAGACTCACCTTACACATTACAGTCATACACTTTAGCCTGAATTATGCCAGTGGAAAGGCACCAGTAAAAGAGCATTAAACTACCATGTGAAATTTTGAATTTGTTCACGTTATGACCTGCTGTCATATTTGCTCTTGAATGACTGTGCAGGCACCTCAAAGGTAAGTCAAAACCACCAGAACCATTCTTCTGGTTGTCTCCGAACTGTCTGGTCACTTTCATCTTATATGTAACTTGGAGGCTCATTGTTGGTTACTCCTAAAGGAGCGATGTTAATTATAATATAAATATAAATTACATTAATAATGTAAGAATGGCCACTGAATAACAGATGCAATAGTGTAATTAACAAAATTTGCTCAATAAAACCCTCCTGACAGCTGGGGAGTCCCTAGGCAGCAAAGGGATGCTGGACAGGGCTGAGGAAGCATGCTGAAAGTGAAGGCATGTAAACATTTCTGTGTTGTAGTTAGAGCTCACAAGTCTAGACTGGTATTGTGACAATGTACTTAGAAAAGCGCTGCAATATGTGCTCTATGTAATTACAGATGAAGTAATGGCAACAAAATAATGTATAGTAACAGCTGTGCAATAATTAGATGTGATACACTGAGAGACACTTTTGTCCTGCCTTACAGGCAAGTAGTTAGTAACAGTTGTTGAAGCAAGGGCTGTTAATTATGAAAAGAATTAGACTTTCAGAAGTTTGGAGGAGTGTAAGATAGGTCTACTTAAAGTGAGAACTCACTTATGGCCATGGTCTAATAAAGTTATGGTGAAAAAGATGTGATCAAGTGGTACAGAGTTTGTGCAATTGTAAATATGGCCACTACATTTACTACCATTCACTGTATAATGAACCGCTTTATTTTCTCTCTTGAATGAGCTTCTCCTTCTTTCCCCAGCAAAGAGCGAGATTTACTTTGTCAGTGCATTTAAACACAGCTAAATAATTGTCTTTGCTCAAAATACTGTTTTCTGCTGCAAAAGGGTACAATCCTTCAGTTAAAGAGTTTGCTCCTCTCCATTCCGATTAGATTAGGGTTGCGATCTGCATACTACAGCCTCAGGTAATACCTCAAACAGTATGTCCCCTGGCCTTGAAAATTACCATTACCTTCTTGGAGCATATAAGAGTAATGTTAGTGTGCCCACTTCTGGAATAAGAACAGAAACAAAGCTCAAACGTAGCAGAAGAAACAACAGCTGAGAACAGGTATATTGTTATTCTGTATATACGTCTATTCATTTTAAATGCTACTCTTTTTCAGTTCATAAAAATAAAACTAGATGTTACCTGGCTTTGCCTGAGAAATTGTCTGCCACAATGGGCCACAGTTATAGTTTTGCCAGTTAACAGTATGTATCAGAAGTACTATGGAACTAAATAGGTACTTTTCTATATCTCTATATATAAAATCCAACGTCTGTGTGAACTCTCTCATTGCGCTAAGTATCATAGTTCGCTTGCGGTACCGATTTATTTGTGCAAATCCGAGAGAGATGCAGCTGACCAAGGGGAGGGGGAAGGGTCCTCCTCACTCACACGCCAGCCTCAGGGCATACCTTACCTCTGCTTAGCTAGCAAACAAGAGAACTACTTAACAGATTTAAATCAGGTCTTTTTTCTATAATTTGTTTGAATATTCTGGTTGATTTTGCGACTTCTCTCATTGCACTATGTATCATAGTTCGTTTGTGGTACTGATTTATTTGCACAAAATCAAGAGACACACAGCGGGCCAAGGGGAGGGGGAAGCATGATGTCAGGAGTGGGGAGCCGGGGAGGGCCCTCCTCACTGTCCTGTTTCACTACTACTGGGGCAGAGCAATGGGGGACAGCTAGTATACCATATTTGTATTTTTTACCAGAGCCTGATATTATTAGTTTACTGGAGTTGTTTACTCTTGAACATGTTATATACAATTTAACATGAATAAAATCTCTGACCTTGGATTTTGTTGTTGGTCATTGCAAAGCAGAATTTCACATGAAACTGCGTTCATTTGAATTAAAATGGGTAATCATTAGGAATAATTTAAATGTTGACTATATATTATCATCGTTACTAGATGTCTATGATTGTCATTTATGTCATTCACTCTAGCATTTCTTTTTATGTTTTGTGTCAGTTGTATGTTTTTATTTTTTCCATTGCAATAGCTACACAATAAAGTTCTAACACTAAATTGTGTTTTACTTTAACCTATTACAAACAGAAATGATGTTTACAGGCTGCATCCTTACATGGCCCATGTAATGTATTGAACATTTTAAGCACTGTACAGAAAAGAACAGGTGAACAGAAATTATATTGTGAACTATGCACAGCAATGGACTGTGGAAAGCAATCACCATTGGGTGGGGTGAAGACACAGCATGGTAATGTTGTTATAGAAGAGATTGTAGCAGAACTCTGCATTAAAGGACATTACCTAGTGATTTAAAGTTGATCCAAAGCTAAAACCTGCTAAAAATCTCGACTCTGCTTTCACATCAAAGCCTGACATTAGTTCTGCCTCTGTATATAGTAGGTTTAAATAAATGTCTTCCAACAAAAAAACAAAGGTTACTAATTTACTTTTACTCACTCAAAAGCACAATCCTTGATCTGTTTTTATCTGTAACTCAGCATCTGTATCTGCTATCAAAAAATTTGTGCTTCATGCTGTTCAATCTTGGCTTGGCTTGTTCAATCGGTTAATTTGTGATGTTAATGTTGATCACTGACTAGTATTGCAAACTTAATAACAATATTCAGGTAGACAACAGTGTTGACTTTTTCAAAAACATAAGTTAATGCACTGGTAAAATTCAGCATCTTTCTCCTTCTTAGTTATGCTCACAGCCACAGTGACTGGCATGCACTTGTGGTTTATAGCACACTTTCTAACCATGTCTTATGTTCTTATGTACTGTTCGCTTTTGCAGAAGGTCTGTTTGCATAAATCAGCACATCCCATTTATTTGCCTGATCACTTATCAGCACTGAGGCAGAAAGGGGACGTAGTGAGTTAGAATGTCCCACAAGCTACAGCTACAGTGTACAGTGCAGTACACCAAATATTGAAAAATAATAATAATACAAAAAATAACAGATCAGCTAATCATGTTTTTCTATTGCACCACTTTTACCAAAAAAGTCAAAAGCATTTTTGAGATTTTGGGGTATTTAGTTTTTCTACATCAAATTGTCCTTTCTTAGTGGATGACTAGTGTACTAAATGTACGATCCTGCCAAATTTCAGCTTTTTAAAAAGAGTATTTTGTTGATGAATGCGTGAGTGAGTCAGTCAACTTTGTATTCTGCAGACTCTTTTCATATGTCAGAATATATCTGTTTTCATAAATATAACATTACAAAAGAAAAATACAAATAACTTTCTAAAAACTCTCAAACCAGACCTAAACTTATATAAATCATGGGTTGTTTTACTCATTCTAATATATTTGGGTCACTGTGCCTTATACAAGGTTTTCTCAACATTGTGTGAGCTTGACTCATACGTTTTACAACTTTGCTCACACAAAAGCAGAGAAAATAAATTCTATGGAACCCTGCCTGTTATAAATCATGAAATTATCATCTCAAACTTTCTCTTGAAATAGTGGATCTGACCTTTCTGGTATAGATTTAATACTGTACATTAAGGCATATGATGGAAAAAAAGTGTTTTCCCTCTATAATACTGTAGATCTTTATCCATTGTCTGTATATTAAAAACAGACATCACACTTGATCAAGCAATATGTATTTAACACAAAACCTTTTACAGAGTACATATCACAAGGTGCTTTCCAAATCTAAATCATACAACAATGCAATTCAAATTCTCTCAAGTGATGTGGACTTTAAAAATACATAACCCTTTTCAGGTAAACAAAGTGACATGTTAAAGGCTATAGGAATACAATGTAGCAGCATAGTGTAATAAAATTAAAAACAAGAGTAGTGGGCAGTAAAAACAAGTCACAATACAAAATAGCAATACATAAAAAATATTGAGCAATGTTGGAAACAGAATATACTTAAAAAAAAAAATTAGGCTAGAGTCTTAAGTAGCAGTTTCCTGAGAGTTCTACAGGGCTCTGTATAGGAAGACTCCTCCTTGTATGATTGATTTACTAAGCCTAGGATCCTTAACATGCTGTAGCAAGCATCCCATGAGCCAAGGATTTGAGACGCTGCTAATAGGATGATAAAATCTTTCAAATGTTCTGGGACTAGGCTGTTTAAGACTTCATAGGTCAGAAGACAGATCTTATACATTTTTTTTTAATTTCACTGGTTGCCAATATTAAGAAGCAACCACAGGATTTTGATTTTCTTTCTTAGATAAATATTCTGGCAGAAGCATTTTAGTCTTAATGAAGATTTGTAAGAGATGAGATCCTGAATTATAAAAAGGAGACTATTACAATTACCTAACCTTTATGCAATAAATGATGCATTTTTTACCATTTGACTTCAGCTTTATCATCCTTAGTATTGAGTTTTCAAAGGTGTTGAAAGCCATAGGATTACCAATTACTATAGAATACAACTTAAACACATAATACAGTAGGTCACAGAGGAATAATCAGACAGAGGATATGAGAACCCAAATGCTCAAATAAAAAGAAAAAAATAAAAATGAACTGAAAACAGTAGATTAACATTTCAAGGTTATAAAAAAACATTAATATGCTCAGTACAGATGTGAAACTAAAGCAAATACAGATATAAGAGACATCCATTTTTTAACCTGCTTATAAGTTATTGGTCATGGGGAGCAGAGGTCTATCCCAACAATATTGAGTGCAATGTACAGTAGTGCACATCCCTAGGTGGTGTGCCAGTTCCTCATGTGTGGAGCCACACTCACTTCTACAGGGCCAAATTAGTGTTGCCAATTAACATAACATGCACATCATTTGCGAAAAACATCCAAACATCCACTCAAGAAGTGCCTGGACCAGGATTTGAAATCAGAACTGTGGAGCTGTAAGGCAGAAATGCTAAACACTATTCCACTTTGTGGCCCATTTTAAAATACAAGAGGGGAAAACAGATTTCCAAAAGTGATTAGAGCTTATAAATGACAGCATCTCAGTGATGGATATAGCAAAAGATTTCTACAAAGTAAGCAAGCGCCTCAGAGCTAAAGGAGAATTCATAGAGAGAGGCATCATGGGGCCTTGGAATTGTAAGAAGACAGCATTAGAAGGATGCAGATATTTGGCAGGTCTGGCAAGCAGTGATAAAAGGTAGCCTGAGGTTTTGAAACTCACAGCTTTTTAAGTCAGTGGCAGAATTCTGAACATGATTGGATGTCAGAGGGTGAAGCAATGCAGTCAAACCAGATGAGAGGTGATGTGTTCATTGAGTCTGTGGGAAGACTCAGCAGCAGCATTTCCAACCTGCTCGAATATATTCATATTTTGTGTAGAAAGACCATTAAAAAAAGAATAGCAGCAATCCAACTGAGAGGTATGGCTGCATATGTCTATAGCACAAGAGGAGAGGCTGTGCCCAGAATCTGACAAAATTTTAAGTATGACAGGAAGTTATGATAATAGCCAAGATGTGACATTCAAACAACAGAGGAAGAAGGAATAAGTTAACGAAATTCTAGAATAAGTGAGAAGATATCAACTTTCTGGATCTGAAATGAACATCTACCTCCCACCCCCTACCCTCAATAGCAATTACCATTCAACTCTAGAAAGTCAGTAGTTATTAGGTAATGTCACTGACTATGAGCAATATTAACCCAAGAGTGATTTTCGTATAGAACTGGTTGTGTTGTTTCAGTGATTTCTGTGAAAATGTTTAGATATAGAACTGAACTCAGTATTACAGAATACAAAGAATTCAAAGAAGTGGATTTTATACCAAACATAACCACTGAAGGAAGGTAGAGTATGTCCAGGATGTCTAGCATAGCACATTAGGTGTTTCATGAAAGTGTTTTGGTTAAGAGTGTCAAAGTTATCAAAAGTTTCAATAAGGTTATTTGCAATGTGAACAAGTGTTGTTTCAGGGCTAGAATCCTGAAAAGAGGGATTCAAACAGAACTTTGTCAGATAGGTTTTGAAAAAACTTACTGGAAACAAAACATTCGAGAGTTGTAAAAAAAAACTAGGTAAGAAAAGAGAAGACCTTGAGGTCAGCAGGAACATGGGCAGACTGAAAGAACACATCGCATGTATGGGTAATGAGCAAAAGATGACAGAATAAATGTCAAAGAATCAAATTCTGAGAAGGGACCAGCTAATGAAAGTGGAAAGTAATAATCTCAAATTGAAAGAGAAGTAAAATATGTCAAGCTAAAAGTAGAGGAATGATTTTTACTTATTAAAGCAAACAGATCTGGTTGATAATCTTGAAGAACACAATAGGAATTGTTCACTCATTACTGATCATCGGAGAAATGTACTTTACCTTTACCTATTAAATTATTGTTGGAACAATCATGGCTTTTACTTTATACAAAGGCTGAAGAAAATGAGCTGAAAGTTGATACAAAGCCAATCAAGAGAAATGAAAATATCTTAGACCAGAACAAATGTGAAAGACTGAAAATTAAAGGAGATGCAATTATATAATTAGTCACTCATGTAATGTTGCAAAGAGGCTTGAAAATTAGTTTGATTTCAGCTGTTTTTAATATGAAGCACTGAAATCTTTTGAATGTATATAATCAGATCAGCCTAACTATAGTATAGAGATGTGAAGTACATGAAAATCAGCTTTGATTTTGACAACTCTGAAGTGCCCTCTAAAATGGTCTCTGAGCCTTTCACTTGTTTCTTCCAATTGATGAATGATGTCTGCAAGAGTTACAGTAAATAAGATTACCCTACAGTATGTGGTACCCTGACTGAGTTTTAAATGGGCAGAAGCAGAAGAAATGACTGTCTTTGAAGACATAGTAACATAAAACATGGCAATTTCTGTGGAAATAGACAGTGCCAAATATTTGAAGAGTGTATTGTTTCCCAACACTATGTTGAATAAAAATATTTATTTTTCCATTTCTTTGTTAAGTAAAAATATTTCTTTTTCCAATTCTGTACAATATCCTGTGTCTGAGAGTGTGGATGGTGAATGATGTTCTGTAAAGGAATGAGGGGAAAGGACAGAAGCTGCGCAATTCCTATTCTATTTTGTATACTGCTAAGTATTAAGGGTGTCTAAAGCTAAATGCAAAGTGTGTATTAGATGTCATCTTCCTGCTAAAAGCAGAATTAGCACAAACACTTTAGAAACAGATTTCAAATGAAGGGGAGAGATGTATCAGCACATCTAGCTTAAACTTCATAGTAACGGCATTTCAAGAGTCTGGGCATATACTATACACAGTTATGAAAGTCCCAAAGCTAAGCTGCACTACAGACAGTGAGTACTGCTGGTGGGACTCCAACAGCCTCCCAGGACTCCCACTCCCATCACTCTATCACCACATCCTGAGCCACAGCAAGTGTGATTAAGATAAGGGGAAACAGCAGGAGAAGCGGCCACTGAGAACATGCACACAGCTGACTAGAAGTGTGATGCTGTAACGTGGCTAATGCAATTCAGGCGCAGTTATTTTTAGCCCAAGCAGCAGAGACAGAAGAGAGTGGAAAAAACTGAACTCTGTTTACAAGTGAAGGAAATGTGATAAAATATGACCTGCTTTCTGAACCACATGTAATTAATGACTTGCAGGACGCACTGTCAGATGTGAGTCCATCCTCCAATATGCTGTGCATTAGTCAGTGAATAATATTTGGGGGCGATCTGTATCTTGTTATCTGGTTTTTCATTTCTGTGTTGCTTTTACCATTTCTTCCTAATAATATATTCATGAGACATATTGTTAAAAGACTGATTACATAATTTCCTAGCATGCCATAAAACAACATAAATGAAAAAGGTCAGTAAAATAAAATTAAGCATAATAAGAATAAAATGCAATAGATTGGATTTATGGGTTACCCTGAGAGGAGAAAAATTGCACAGAAAAATAAGTAAATAAATAGTAGCACCAACTACAGTCTATCAGCTGTAAGAACCAGGCTGGTCACTGTCAGAAAGGAGTTTTCACATTCTCCATGTCCATCTTTTCTCCAGGTAATCTGGTTTCTCCCACATTTCAAACACATGCATGTTTGTTTAACTGAAATCTCCAAAGTGAGTGGGTTTGAGTGAGTGTAGGTGTGAGTGTGAGGGCCTTGATCTGAAGTGTCTGAGGCAGGGTTCAAACTCCTTCCTCCCCTGTCGTGGGAAAAGACCATTCACAAAGCAGATAAACAAGTAAGCAAATACATACAGCACATTCAGGAAGTATTCAGTCACATTTACTTTTTTCACATTTTTCTACATTGCAGTATTTTGCTAATATTGTTTAAATTACACTTTTTCTCTCATCAATCAACACTCAATACCCCAGACTGACAAAGTAAAAACACGATTCTAGAATTTTCTTACAAATAAAATTAAAAACTGAAATGGCACATTGATCAAGCATTCAGGCCCTTTACTTGGTACTTAATTGATCACCATTGGCAGAGATGACTGCCTGGAGTCTTGTTTGGTTAGATGCAACAAGATTCACATACCTGGGTTTGGGGATTTTCTATCATTCTTCCCTCCAGATCCCAGGATGGATGGAGAGCATCGATGAACAGCTATTCTCATCTCTTTAGAGAGATGTTCATTTTGGATTCAAGTCCAGGCTCTGGCTGGCAGCTCAAAGACATTCACAGAGTTGTATTTGCTTTGTGCTTAGGATCATTGTCCTTTTGAAAGATGAACCATCAGCCCAGTCTGAGGTCAAGAGAGGTCTGCAACAGGTTTTCATTGAGGATATCTCTGTATTTTGCTCCATTTAGCTTTCTCTCAACCCCATCTAGTCTCACAGTCTCTGCCACTTAAAAACAACCCCAAACCATAATTCTGCCACCACCATGCTTCACTGTTGGAATGTTTTTTTCTCAGGGGATGGGCACAACCTAGTTTCTTCCACACATGATGGTTAGAAATGAAGCCTAACAGTTCAATCTTGTCATTAGACCAGAGAATCTTGTTTCTCACAGTCTGAGAGTTCTTTAGTGCCTTTTTGCAAATCTCCATCTGACCTCTATGTCATAAAGCCCGAATCAGTGGATTGTTTCAGTGATGGGTTGTCCTTCTGGAAGTTTCAAGTCTCCACACATGTTTTCTGGAGCTCAGTCAGAGTGATCAGGCACTTCTCCCCATTTGCTCAGTATGGCCAGACGGACAGCTCTGGGATGATTTGTAGTTGTTTCAGACTTATTTCATTTAAGAGTTATTTATAAGTTATGGAGGCCACTGTGTTTTTGGGAACCTTCAACACTGTAGTATTTTTTTTTAGCCTTCTGCAGATCTCAATATAATTCTGTCTCTATGCTCTGCAGGCACTTCCTCTGACTTCATGACTTGTTTTTGGCTCAAAGCTGGAACCTTTTGAAGACACAAGTGTTCCTTTCATAATCATGTCCAATCAATTGAATTTATCACAAGCAAAGTGTAGAAACATCTCAGTGATGATTAGTAGAATGAGAGCCAGGTTTCAAGTGCCTTGGCAAAAGGGTCTGAATACTTGTGTCAATGTGATATTTCTGTGGATTCTTAATGAATTTGCAAAAAATTATAAAATCATACTTTCTGTTTGTCGTTGTGAAGGATTGAGTGTTGTGTTATGAGTGAAAAAATGAATATAAACGATTTTATCAAATCGCTGCAACAAAACCAAATGTGAAAACATTGAAGGGGCCTGAATGCTCTCTGAATACATAGTAAATCTCAAAGAATGTGCTTGAATTTTTTGTTTACTGAAGATTAGAACACCTCCCAGTATGAAAATAAGCGAAAATATATCAATGAACAGTCTATACAATCAGTGTACTAAATCCAGAAGTCAACAAGATGAAATTCACATACAGTATTGCCCCCAGAATCTGAACACCCCAGAACTCAAACAATTTGTACTTGGAATCCGAACAAAATATTCTATCAAATTTTGCCCCGGAATCCGAATGCTGCTTTGGAATCCGAACACCCAGCACATTGTTCGTGTGTGTTTGTGCGTACATTTCCCCAGCACTCGGGCCACCCATACGCTTTGTCGTTCAGTTCGTTGTCGGAAGTTGTAGTGAAAGCATCTTGTGTGATTTTCACTGCTATTTTCGCTGCTAATTTTATGCTTTTGTGCCTGTTTTGTGTTTTTTTTATATAATAACAATTTAGTGTATTCACCATGGGTCCTAAAAACTGTAATGAGGAAAATAAGAGTAAGAGGAAAACAAGCAATAATCTCTCTCCTCCTCCTCTTCCTCCTCCAGCTTCCACATGCGCCACCATCATTCATTTTTAAGGTAAATACAGGTTTTTATATTTTTTATTTTATTAATTTACATTTTTATTCAAATATTATTATTTATTAATATTTTACCTTAAAATCCAGTGTATTTACTGGAGTTTGTGGGACCCAGGAACAAATTAATCCAGTTTCTATTATTTTAAAGGGGAAAAATTGTCTTGGAACTTGAATGATTTGGAACTAGAACGGGGTTCTGGGAACGGATTAAGTTCGGATTCCAAGGTATCACTGTATTGCAAGAGCCACTGTGATAAAAGCCAAATCAGTGTGGTGTAAATGTTACTGTAAATAAGAAATCATCAAAATATGCCCAGTTTAAATATTAAAAATGCTTCATTCACACCTATGTTTTCTAAATTGTCTTTCAATAGTGGCTGCATGGGGCTGAAACGTATGCCTGCAGCAGTGGATGCAAGACAGCACTATCAGGCAAACAACAACACCAGGTAAATTCAGAGCCATCAACTAATTTAAGCCTGCACATCTTTAACATTTGAAGGCAGTCCAGACAAGCCTGAAAAAATCCATGATGACATGGGAAGAACATGGAAAGTTTGCAAACCAATGTCCACAATGGGATTTACAAGCAGGAGTCTACCTCATAATGAAAATAAAAACAAAGTTCAGGCTGAGCATCCATAATACTCTTGATTTATTAATCTCCTTATTTTCTAAAACAACAATGCTGAAAAAATTATATGCCAAACGGAAGACACTAAGATTCTTGGCAGGCACTCAATTCAAAACAAAAAGATAAAAAAGCAGGTTGTACTATGTACTATCATTTTGGGTGCAGTTAAAAAGATTAAGATCTTGTGATGGATTCCAGGGAGGAGCTTGTTAATTACTTTTCAGTTTAATCACCCTAATAGGATGTTCGGCTCAAGTTCCCAGAAGAGCACTTTACAGCAGGGACTGCCACCCTCCTTTTTTTTCTTTACAAACGAAGGGCACTGGGGACTGTCAGAGACAGAAGCCAACAGGCTGAAATGGGTTTCATGTACATATAAAAATTTACCCTGAGGTTTCAGGCAAACAAAAAGAAATACTCAAGAGAACTTGCTGGATATTAATCATCCTGTTAATGATTGATCTTTCAAAGAGGCACATATTACTCCATCAATGAATGTGTATGCATTAATATAGTAACCCACACGTAAACCAATCTCATCTCTAGTTGCTTCTATTATGGCAGAAAGGTTAACTCATTTCAGTCTCCACTGCAATGCAGCAACAATGTTGGTGAGGGCAAGAGCCACATTGCTTATACTCACTACATGGCCTAGAGTTTCACTGGTGGATCAAATTGTTAGGTGGTGCTTTTAGGTGACCATATTGAAAAGGTAGGGGGAAACACAACCAATCATTTTGAAATATATGGTTTAAATCTTGAAAGAAAATTGAAAGTCTGAATGAAATAACTCATCTGACAGTTTAGATAGATAGATAGATAGATAGATAGATAGATAGATAGATAGATAGATAGATAGATAGATAGATAATCTTTATTTGTCTCTTGGGTGAAAATCTGTCTTTTTACGAAGCTCTTTACATAAATAAATATACATACATGCCATGGCCAGGACACACACACCAGAATGACTAAAAAGGCAAGAAAATTAAAAATAAAATAAAAAAAGAACATTTCTGACTTGAGCCATTTTGAGGCAAATTGATGTTGGTAAAAATGATCCCCTGTAGCATTTGTTGATACACTTCTGCCAAATAATTCATTGGCTGAAATTCCTCAGTGTTAGTGTGTCAGAGAGAGGATGTGCAGTATTGTTCATAATGACACTCAGTTTTGTATGAATATTCTCCTCTGTATGGATATTCTCCTTTGTTACAACCTCCAGTGGGTCCAGAGTGTGTCCCTTAGCTGAGCCTGCCCCTTTAATTAGCTTGTTGATTCAGATGGGCTCTCTTGAAGTGATGTTACCAGCCCAGCACACCATAGCATAGAAAATTACATTTACCATCACAGAGCTGTAGAAGATGTGAAGGATGTCGTTTTCCACATTAAAGGAGCTCAATCTCCTAAGATTGCTCTGCCCTTTCTTATATAGTTTGCCTGTGTTTTGAGAGTAGTCCAGCCTGTCATTAATGTGGATCGCCAAGTAATTTTAGAAACACACCACCTCTGCATCAATTCCCTGAATAGTGACCACACATAGAAATTATTTGGAGTGGCAAAGTTCATTAACTGCTTGTTTGGGTTTTGCAGATGTTATGATGCAGGCACCTCTCTTTGCACCAAGAAACAAAGTTCTCTGCCTGACTCCTACGCTCTGTACCATGCATTTTATCAGTATAACCCATGCAGCAACATCTAAGAATTTCTGCAAGTAACATGACCTGGTGTTATATTTATAGTTGGAGGTATACAGATTAAGGATAGTAGGAGACAGGGCAGTTCCTTGTGGTGATCCAGTGTTGCTCACATCTGTATCAGAAACACAATCCTTGAGTCTCACAAACTGTGGTTGGCTGGACAGATAGTCCATTATTCTGGACATTATAGGCTCATCCACCTGCATATCTCTGCATTTACACCTTAACAGGAATGGCTGAATGATACTGAAGGCACTGGAGGATTCTAAAAACATGATCCTCACAGTGCTGCAAACTGTCCAGGTGAGAATAAGCCTTATGGAGCACATAGATAGATTGATTCCTCCACTACGATCTTTGTCCAATAGGCAAACTGCACTGGGTCCACTGAAAAGGTAACAAAGGACACCACAAAGTTGGTCAGCAGCTTTTTCTGTGTGTAGCTTCCACAGTTGTCTACTTACTTGGTCCTCAGTTATGGAAAGCCCATACAGATGGCTAAAGGATAGGATATGTTGAGGTAGTAGGAATGGTGTGGGGAGACTGGTCATTGGAAGATGGTGGCAGTGGAAGGGAAAATCAATAAAAAAATGGTTCAGGGCATTAGCTTTGCACAAATCCCCTTAGGATATACTTAAAGAGGTCTGTCACCAGTCAATGGAGTATGGCACTTGAAAGTAGTTGAAGGAGCCCTAAATGCAAAACGGATGTGCTGTTGTAAACAACACACATCATACACAGGAATGAAGTCTGATTGAGTCACATGATCCCAGTAAAAATTTCTAATGGTATGGATATCCAAAATAGGCTACTTAAAAATCTTAAATTTGTACTTATCAGTATCTGAATGTGCAAAACTGGTGATCAGGCCTGAGATCTGCCAGTAGTTTCACTGTCAATTTACACTCTGTTTTGTTAGTACTGGGCCTGAATTCTACCCATGAGCATTTTTTTCATGTGCAGTTAAACCCTACCGCAGTCACCTAAATCTGATGTTCAGTACCTCCATTTAGACAGAACAATTAGCCGTCTTCCACAAATTTTGTAATTTTGATTTTTTTGATTGTGTTTTACTGTTTGTTTTTCCTTAGTTTTAGTGTTTTTGACTTGCCGTTAATTGGCCTGAATTCTAGTCAACTCAAGGCAATGAGGGCATCATGCTACTTCTCACATGTTTACCCATCTTTTACATAACAGCAGCTTGTTTTGTAAAGTCATACAAACACTGAAGGCGGGATTGGTTGGAGCGGACATGACACCATAAAGTTCAAACATAATGACAGTCGGTAAGGATGTTAAAATCCTGTGTTCAATAAGACGAAATTATCTTAAAATCATTTTCAATGGGATGGTTAGCCTGAAAAAAAAAGAATTTCCATTTTAATCAGGAACACCTCCTCTAACAACACAGGGAAATTAAACCACTCAACAGTCTCAACCAGACGCTGTGTATTTACATAGCTAAAAAGGGAGGAATAGCAGAATTAAGACATGTAGAAGAATTAAATCCTCCTTGTGTTAGCAGAACCTTAATAGTGAGTAATGGAGGTTAGGAGCTAGAAATCCAAATCTGTAAATATCTAAAGTCATTACAACTAGTGCTGCAGCGATTAGTCGACGGTCCTTGTGTGTGTGTGAACTGTGAGCATTTGAATTTGATGATTGCATATAGTGCTGAACTGACCTCTCTGTACTATTCTTTCCTCTGTATGTCCTGAAGTACAAAAGAAACAGCAACATACACCAACATGTGGGGACTGGCAAGATCGGGAAAAAAAAAACATACACAGTCACTGATTACAAGCGCAAGATGTTATGTGAATGAATATGAATAATGTTGCATCCATGCCACAATGTTTTCCGAAATGTTCTATACAGGTCATAAAATGAATAATTCCACATATCATATATACCTATGTCTCTGGTTTTTTTTTGACAGCATGGACCCTAAGGCGCATACTAATTCAGCGTGAGCTGGAACACTCAATAAAACTGAATAAAAAAAATCAAGTGATGGCGAGATACGAAGAAGGCAGATTTGCCAGCGTTTGTGTGTCAGTTTTTATCCCTCCAGATCAGAGAATGTCCAGTTCCATTGCCTCAAAACACCACTCACATCTACAGTTATTCCCAGTTTCAGATAAAAACTAACAGTTTTAGATCCCTAGGGCGGTAGTATGTATCGTGATCGTGATCATGAGAAATAAAGTAAAAAAAAAAATCGGTAACTTTTACAAGTCCTAAAAATGTACACCATCTGTTACAGACGCAAACCAAGTGTATGTGTGTACTGTATAATATTAACAACAGGAGCAGCTCACTGCTGAAAATGGCAAATATAAGAGGCAGTCTGGATCGAACCGGGGACTCTTGATTACAAGTCAGCAAATCTTACCGCTACACCATTGAAGCTGTTGTATCATCCTTGAACCTTTTGTGAAAGTGTTTATTTAATCTTTGGACTTCAGGCTTCATACATAATATACTCGTAGTTTAGGCCTACATTTTGACATTTACTACTAAAATTAGAAAATGGATGGATGGATATGAAAAACGTTTCTATTTTAAAAATGTGTTTATACATTATTGTAGAAACGGAACACACATGAAATGCATGTGTTCCAAAAAATGATCTATTATTTCCACTCTAAAACTCCAGCACTTCACTCCCAGATAATCAATCAAGGCATGAGCTGGGAGAACTTTGTGCATGTTCTGCAGCTGTGGGGGAATGGAATAGTAGGCTGCTTGCTGCTTGTCTTTATCTGCACATTTACAGGACAAAAGATGCTGGCGGAGAAGTGCGAATGGAATTAAAGTGGGGCCGGATATACAAGTGTTTTTGTAGGCTCTGGTAATTCTAGTGTTAATAACTAGAAGAAACCTCAGGGACTGCACAAGTACTTTGCATGCTAATTATTTATTAACTGTCAGATAAGCCTACAGCAGACGCAGGAAGCAGGGCCAACCTGTTTACTGTTTTCATTAGCTACTGTGTGCTTAGTGAAAGATTGACTCTGCTCCCAGTAGCCACAGCCCTGATTAGCAGCTCTAGACCTGGATTGGCAAATAGTACAAAGGGAAAGAGAAGGGATCCACAAAGATACAGGGCAGCATTCTGTACTCTGATACTCCACCCACCTGAAAAAAGAATGCGACTATAAACAAAATGTGATAAATGCCAAAGAGCTTGTTAATATTGTATGCCACAACTTCAGCGGGAAACAACTAAAGTATGGGATAGCAGTAGCATGTTTGATATCATCTACCATAATTTAACAAGGTCTTTGATAAGGGGCCTTGAGAAAAACCAATTATAAAACTAAGTAGCAGGGATTAAAGACAAGGTGTGCAAATGGATTATGATGTGAGGATTCTTTTTAAAATTTTATATCGCAAAACCTGGTCCTCCCTGAATCAGTGCAGGGGCAGACACTGATTTATAGAAATTAATTTATGGAAATGATTTAGAGAAAAATACAATAAACCGGACAATTAAACTTGAAGAAGACCCTGCTTATGTGGATCAGCAGATACCTTGAATCAGATAAATGTCTAAAGACAGACAGAATTAGCAACTGAAAAGTAGATTTCACAACCTCACTAAGGACTATCGTAGATGTTTTCATTTTTGAAATGATACCAGATATCTCATTTTGGAAAAGATTTCTCAAAACAAAAAGTAGGGCCAACAACCACTGTGTTAGTGTATTAACACTCAGCCTAATTTTAGAAAATAAAACCTAGCAGTGTTATGAACAAGACTGAATTTTGGTAACTTTGGTATGTGGCAGATGAACTCTGACATTAAGGAAAGCAAATGTTCCAGATAGAGGAAAGAAAATATTAGATTTGCAGTATGTATTATAAACTAAGTGGGGCTCAAAGCTCAAATAATACTTTGAAAAGATTTGGGAATTCTAGCGGACTCACACACAAATTTTATTGCATATTGACAGAGAGTTTGACCTACTTTAAATTTAGGGGTAATTATTTACTCTGACATAAATTTTAAATTACATATTAATCAGATTACTAGGACAGCATTTTTTCACTTAAGAAATAAATCAGAAGTTAGATCCCTTATAACTTTGCAAGATGCTGAAAAATTAGTTCACACTTTGTCTTTAGTTGACTAGATTACTGTAACACACTCCTCTCAGGACTACCTAAGAAAGACATCAATTGACTGTTACTAGTACAGAATGAAGCTGCTAGAATCTTAACTAGGAAAAGAAAATCTGAACACATTTCTCCAGTTTTGATGCCACTACATTGGTTACCTGCGCCATTTTGAATTGACTTTAAAATACTACTTATGGTTTACAAAGCCTTAAATAATCTCGCTTCATCCTATATTTCAGAATGCCTTTCACCTTACACTCCAAATTGTAACCTTAGATCTTCAAATGAGTCTCTGCTTAGAATTCCAAGAGCTAAACTTAAAAGAAGTGGGGAGGCAGCCTTCTGCTGTTATGCACCTAAAATCTGGTGTAGCTTACCGATAGAAATTTGCCAGGCCAATATGGTGGAGCACTTTAAAAAAAACTGCTAAAAACTCACTACTTCAGAATGACTTTCTTATAACTTCATCTTAGTGTAATGTTTTTAATTATCTTTTTTTTCATGGCTCAGAAATCCAAACTAATCCCTACTTTCTCTGCTGTTCTTTTTCTGTTTTTCTGTGGTGTCGATCTGCACCACCACCACCTGATCAAAGCACCGTGCAGTCACTTCATTAATGGGTTGAAGGCTAGAGGTACACATGACCATCATCAGAATTCTTCCACGTGAAGCCTGATTGAGATCATTTATGTTAGGTAGAATGCCTAGCGGGGGCTGGGTGGTCTCGTGGCCTCAGAACCCCTGCAGATTTTGTTTTTTTCTAAACGCCCTCTGGAGTTTTTTTTTTCTAGTTTTTTCTGTCCTCCCTGGCCATCGGACCTTACTTTATTATTTGTTAATTAGTATTGCCTAATTGCACTTCTGCACTCGATTAATTTTATTTTTATATTTTTCTATCTTCATCTTGTAAAGCTCTTTGAGCTATATCATTTGTATGAAAACATGCTATAAATAAATTTTGTTGTTGTTGTTAAAGGTAAACTTCAGAACTAGCCCTTTGACAGAATAAATATTTCCCACCAGTTCTCACAATAAATCAGATATGGGGACTGAACCGGCAGCCTTTCTAGTAACAGTTTAAAGTTCATAGTTGTTTAGGGTGGGATTAAACAGGCAGATAAAAAAACTGCAGGACTGCTTTCATTGTATAAAGTGGGGCATGTTTAGAGACTCTTCATCAGATTTGGACAAATATGCAAAAGTAACAGTATTCATCAAAAAATGTGTGGACAACTGTATGCTTACAAAACAATCTGTATATTTCCTGAAAGATACTGTGGATCACCGGTAATATCAGGAATTGACTGAAGGCACACAGCAATGCACTTTGGTACAGCAATAAGGAAACAGAAGAAATTCAGGTATGAGCTCAGAAAAGCAATTAAAGTGGCTAAACCTCAATACAGGGATAAACTGGAAACCAAATATACAAGCAGTAGTGAATTACACAAACTTTGTCATGGTTTAGAGATTCTTATTATGAAATAAAAAGGAAATCTCATCCAACTTTTCAACCCTGATAAACTTCATCTATACTAATAAACGGCAAAGCCCTCACTCACTCACTCACTCACTCACTGACTGACTGACTGACTGACTGACTGACTCATCACTAATTCTCCAACTTCCCGTGTAGGTAGAAGGCTGAAATTTGGCAGGCTTATTCCTTACAGCTTCCTTACAAAAGTTGGGCAGGTTTCATTTCGAAATTCTACGCGTAATGGTCATAACTGGAAGCTGTTTTTCTCCATTTACTGTAATGGAGATGAGCTTGAAACCCGTGGGGGCGGAGTTTCGTCTGACATCATCACGCCTCCTACGTAATCACGCAGTACGTAGAAAACCAGGAAGAGGCCCAAAAAGCGCTTTAGAAAACATGCATTATATAATTGAGAAGGCAGCGAAACAATAAGAAGCGAGCGAGTGATATATACAACCATATTCATGAGTTTTGCTACTTCGGAAACAAAGCACAGTGTAAACCTACACTTTAAATTAAGTTCATAGACAGGCTGCCGCTGGCGTTTGTAATTTAGTGCCTGCCCATATAAGGCCGTCCGTCAGCGGCAATCCAATAGCAAACTGCCACGGGTAAATATTCACGGGTGAAGGACTGTGCTTATGCAGAGGAAGATGAGATGGTCAGGGTGGTGTTTGGCACAAACTCAGCGAAACTGCGAGAGAAAGTTTTAAGTACCGGGACTTCGGTAGCATTAGATACAGCCATGGACATAGCACGACATGGCAACAGCACAGCTGGGAACCTTCGATGCATGTACACCGAGCGGCTCACGTGAACTGACGCAGTGCACAGACAAAAAGCAACAGTTCCGAAGAGCGCTGAACAAAAACCGAATTACACAATTGAAAAGGCAGCAAAAAAATATGAAGCATCTGATACATACAAACATATTATTCATAACTGCAGCTACTGCAGAAACAAAGCACACGGTGGAAAAAGTGAATGTCCCGCTAAAGGAAGACAGTGTTAAAAAAAAAAAACCCGTGCATGCAGTGTGTCAGGTCTCAGATAAAGAAGAAGACGAGCTGTTTATTGATGCAGTAAGAAACGTGTATATATATACCCCGATCTACATACTCAAATAATGAATACTTTATTCGCAATCAATGATTGTTTTGGTAAAGCCATACTCAGTGTATTCATTAGATGAACGGTAAAAAAGTAAGAGCGAGGGGAGGGTCACTTATTGAGGCATGCAGGCAAAACCACATTAGCACGCGGGCTCGATGTACGAAAAAATATATCTTTTCAAGTTCTATTTAGTTCATATGTGTCAAACTCAAGGGCCACGGGCCACATCCGGCCCGGCGTGTAATTATATCCAGCCCGCGAGATCATTTTATATACTGTATTATTGTTATTAATGGCCCGGATATATGAAGCGCTGGTAACACAATAAACTACAGATCCCATAATGCAGCGCTTCAGCTGCCTTGCCGAACACTTACCGCGTTAATCAAGTCTAGCTTATGAAGGTGCAAGTTATTGTGAAGCTAGCCCACACGATGCCGAAGAGAAAAGGTGATTCTGAACATAGAGCCTTTAAAAACCGATGGGAGGCTGAGTATATGTTTACTGACATTGCCGGTAAACCCGTGTGTCTCATTTGTGGAGCTAATGTGGGTGTAATTACAGAATTTAATCTAAGACGGCACAATGAGACAAAACATCAAGATAACCTGAAAGACCTGAATGCAATGCAGAAGATACAGAAAGCAGAACAATTAAATAAGAATCTGACACTTCAGCGGACGTTTTTACCCGTGCACAATCACAAAGTGATTTCAAGTGAAGCTGCTTTT
>JANRMT010062854.1:60551951-60638484 GCA_026402145.1 Polypterus bichir lapradei | reverse complement strand
CTGTATATATATATATATACTGTATATATATATATATGTATACTAATTACATGAAACTAAATTTTATTAAAACCATTTATTGTATCAATACCAATGTCAAATTTATCTATATAAAATATTTTAAATCAAATAGAGCTGGCCAAAGTGCTGCATGACAAAGAATAATAAAGTACAAAATAAAATAAGCAATAAGACAATAAAATTGATAGATACAACTCTTATAATTAATCCATCCATCCATTATCCAATCTGCTATATCCTAACTACAGGGTCACGGGGGTCTGCTGGAGCCAATCCCAGCCAACACAGGGGGCAAGACAGTAAATAAACCCCGGGCAGGGCGCCAGCCCACTGCAGGGCACACACACACCAAGCACACACTAGGGACAATTTAGGATCACCAATGCATCTAACCTGTATGTCTTTGGACTGTGGGAGGAAACCGGAGTACCTGGAGGAAATCCACACAGACATGCGGAGAACATACAAACTCCACGTAAGAAGGACCCGGGAATTAATTATTAATTAATTAATAAATAAGAGAAATAGGGAACAACATGATGCCTCCACTTAGCTGTGACATCATCATCAACAAAACTCCTCACTGTGTACAGCACAAATAATGAAAGGAAACAGGAGGCCTGGTTATATATGGGGTTGTGTGGTTTACAAGTCTGCAGAGGTTATGTTAAGTTAAACAGTGCACTTTTTAGACAATGTCTGTAATACTGTGCATTACTATGACAGACTTCTTATTATAAGAAAGCCATAATAGCCCTCAAGAGAACGCAAGCTGCCACAGTTCAGTCGGAACAGTTCATGAATCATTTGTGGATTGGAGACACAATCAAGCAAAGGTTCACTTGAAAAGAAGGAGAATATAATTTGTTAAGGTTTTTGAAGTAATATATTGTAGAGTATATTCAAAAAAATCTCAGAAAGACTTGATGAGTTTATAAACCTGATAATATGATCAGTTTCTATAACAGTTTTTTATTATAATGTTACATTTTCAAACCGAGTCTGCCTATTTGTGATGTAGGACACCATGGAAAAGTGACAGCCATTGGGAATTTCACAACCTACATCAGAAACTGCTTGTCTGTCAACAGTCTGACGACACGGGTTAACAAGATTCACACTTGCACAAGATACGCTTGCTGCAGTGAAGGAATAACAGTCAGGTCACTGTGAGCAAATGCCATCTTGTGGTGGGCACTAAATCCTAATTCCCAGTTCAGTAAATGTTTTGTAGGAAGTGTTCCTACAAAAATGATCACTTTGGCATCAAAATCTTTTATGAGCCCGTTAATGGTATTCTACTGGGAGTACTTTCCACTACTTGAGCCATCCATTCATCCATTTTCTAAACCTGTCTATTCCATTTTGAGGTTGTGGGCAGTGAAAGCCAATTTAGAAATTAAAGTCAGACTTCTCTATCACATTTATGACCACACAAACATTTTCACCAAGAAACATTGCAATAGGGTGGTGCATATAGGTTGCCAATAAGATCTTAAGGTGATCATGGCCTTTCTTAATAGGTGATGCTATTAGATACTGTATACATGTTTATTGAGTTTAGTCCCTGAATGAGTTAATCCAGATATCATCTGGATATTTCTCTGATCTCACCTTTTTTCATCATGAAAAGAAACACGGAAGAAAGGAAGAGGAGAGTGAAAGCGCTGCAAGCTTGTTGCGTAAAAGCAGCTGTTCTGTGAAGATGCGCCGTGCTGCTGTCTCCAGCTTGCCCCCAGTGACATCGGCGGCTATTTTCAGCCTTGCTGTGAAATTAATATTTTCGACTTTCCAAATCATTCTGTAGAAGCAGGTCATAAAACTTTATGTGGCTGTCTGTGCTCCCAGTTTTAATAGGCTTCATGCTGCTGGGAATGGAGGATTCTCTTTTGAAACAGGGACTGGGATTTTTTTGAGACGTAGAATGTGTTGTACATTACTCCACATCCACACATGCACATAAAACCATTCTGAAACAGAAATTCACAAGTGAGAACTTGTCCACGTCGGCTTGTGTGCAATGCAATACCTCACTGTGACACTATCATGAAGAAAATGGTTTCCGAAAGCAAGCTACATAACAATTAGAAGAATTTGTCTCATTCTGTTTCCATTTACCTTTCAAGTCATACAATAGGATTGCATATAATATAGAAAAGGTCTTTGTCTTCCACTGGATGCAGACTTAAAAAGAACGATGAATATAGTTATTTATTCATCTTCTAAGCAGTGTATGATAAGGACCTGTGGATTCTAAATATGCTTCCTGCATTATGGTATTATTTGTTTTCTCATTCCCTGTCCAGTTTTTCAAACTGACTTCCTAGGCATTTTTCATGGACAGGGTGGATTAGTGCCTTAGGCAATCAACTTCAAACCAAGAGGCTACCAGTTCAATTCCCATATATAACTCCCAGTGTGATCCTGAGCAAGACAGTGAACCTACCTGGGTTCCAATTTTAAAAAATACACGTAAGCATTTATATTACATCCTGATTTTGTAAGCTGCCTTGCATAAAAGCATCAGCCAAATGTAAAACAATAATTTCTACTTAAGCAAAAGTATAGGGCATCTTACTTACAGATGGTTTGTTATAAAGAAACCAGCTATAGAAAGCATGTCTCCCCTGTGCCCATGGATGGTTATCTATCAAAGTGGTTACTCTGAATGACCTCCCAGAAGATTAGATACATGCAGCCCTTCCTTGTGTCTGCAAAAATGGGTAATAAGACAAAAAATCTCCCGTGACTCTCCACAGCAGAAGAGGGTCACAATAAATATGAAGAGTGCAATGAGGCAGAAGGGGCTTTTAACCTTCAGTGAAGCTGCTGTGGGTGAAGTGGCATCTCTTTCCATTCCCTGATATTTCTGTCTATCAACCCATCCATTTTCTGTCAATATTCAGATTTTAGTAACAACTTGACTATGGGATTAATTAAGGAAAAAGAAACCTGTAGCTGATTAGTACATTAGTAGAAACTAAAGCAAGTAAATTAGTTTGCCAGTGCTTGAAGAGACCCATACATGTCAGCACCAGCTATTAAAGGAGAAAGACACGTGGGGGTGGGAAGGGATTGTTTGAATCTGAGGAAGAATGGGATTAACAGAACGTGAGCCTGAACAAAACAGTACAAGGACAGAGAGAGCACGAAAAGCACAGCTCTGGGATGGCCTGCTGAAAAAGCCCATTACGAAAAAAAGATTCATAAATCTGTGGTCTTCAATGACTTGCAAAAATACAACTGACAAAGATGCACCTACTGTATATAGGTCATAAAAACAAAGACAGGATGAGTCTGGAAGTAACCCACAAGCTGATAAGTGTTCTAAACGTATTGTGGTATTACAGTCCAGCTTGAAAAGCCCTTTGGTCTCATGAAGAGATGTGACTCGTTGTCACAGTCAATTACTAGGGGTGCTGAGAACCCTACTGTCACCTCTGGCACCCATGTGGATGATAAAGGCCCAGGTCAATGCATCACCTTCCATTTCCAGTCCTTTCACTACCTCCTACATGCTGCCAAACCAAATGCTCATGCACCTGAGAGACAAGGATAAATGTTGTGAGGGCTTTTCTTGGAGGTGCTCCAACAATATTATTCTTCTTCAAAAAACAACAGTACAGAACTATGCTGAAAGCTTTACTGGCTCACTGTATCTACATCATCTGGGCTGGTATGGCTCAATTAGGCTCAGCATTGCTTTTCCAACTTAGTTGACAATACCTGTTTCACATACATAAGGTACAGAGTAGGTGGTGTGATGTGAAGATAAATTTCCTGCCACGCAATCACCCTCTGCATAAGGTAGCATAATCACAGTTGTTACTGCTTTTACAAATAAACAGAGACGCAGGAAAAACGTACACAATGCTGCAGTATGGTACTCATTCAGCAGGTAATTAGCACAAATAAATATGTCAGAGTCCAGAAGTGAGGAGGAGTGTAGTATTGACAGATGAACTTGGAGTAGTGAGCTCAATGTACAAGTTATGAGAAATGGTACTCACCCAAAAAAACTATCACTTAAATGCACAAACAGCAAGGCTATCAAACGAGATGTTTGTCTGGACTGATTCTAAACATGGCTGGCAAACTGTACACTTCGGATTTAAACAACCATTTCTGTCATCAGACTCACAGAAGTATGTACCGCTAATCAATGCTCTTGGTCCTCTTTATTTAGGCTGGTTCCAGGTATAATGTGGGGCCTGGGTGGCTGACTTTTTTCCCCTAAATGTAAAAGTATTGTGAAAGTGGTTGAAAACAGAGTGACTTATGTTGGTGCCATTCTTGGCTCAGCACAGCACGCTAAAAAAATAAACAGATCGGTTGAAAGGGTGGAGAGTTGAAAATATGGCAGTTCAATAACATGTAAATCACTCAGTGGGGATGACTAAGGATGAAGAGCTGCACATTTTTAAGAATGACTTAAGAAAGATGGTTTCTTTTTTTTTTTTTGGACCAATGAGCGTGTAAGGAAAAGGAAAACAAAGGGTGTGCATTTGAGCTCATTAGTAGTCTTGATACCAGACATCTGAGAATGGAATAGATTGTGATGAGCTATGAAAGCTGCAGTGAACAGGTGACCTCTGGATTGAAATTTTGCCAACTGTATAACAATGAGCAACAATAACGTGGAAGATTATAAATTTCATTTGTCAAGAGAGCTGATGATGAGACTGCTGCTAATTGCCTGGTTTATTTATATGGAGACTCTTCGGACTTCAAGGGTCTCTACTATACTCAGCCATGAATCTCTTGCCATTTGGGATCAAAGCATTTTGATGAACTAATATGCGCAGTTTCAGGTAACTGGCTATTTCAGATAGATAGATAGATAGATAGATAGTGTGACGGATGACCAGGAGCATTACCTGGCCAGGATGCCGACTGGGTGGAAGGACCGATGGAGAGACTGAATTCAGGGCATAATCTCCCGCAAGTCACTAGAGGGCAGCATCCCTGGGTTGCTACAGCACCACGGATCCCTGTAGGGCATGTCAGAACTTGTAGTTTGGGTTCCATGGGTGCCAGCAGGGGTTGCTGCAAGTGCTGCTGGGTCCTTCAGCCAGAAGAAGGTCGAGAAACACCTGCAGCACTTCCGGGTATGCCTCGCCACCAATCAGGGAGCCAGAGTCAGGTAGTGGAGGACAACACTTGTGAGGAGGAGGGGAGAGGAGGCAAAGTAGAGAGAGACAGAGAGAGAGGAGAAGAAGAAGAAGAAAAGACTGTGTTTATTTATATTTGGTGCTGTGTACTGTGTTGCGAAGTGGGGAGCAAGAGAAAGACGCTTTCCCACTGAAGAATAAAGGTGTGCTGTTTTGAATTTGAGTCTTAGTATGTCTGTCTTGGGGTTTAGGAAGCAGTACACCCCCTGGAGGACCACAATAGATAGATAGATAAGACAAAGTGAGTGTAGGTGTGTAATTGAGTGGGCACTGCAATGGATTGTCACTCTGCACTGAACTGTTTCCTGCCTTGTCCACAATGCTGCCTGGACGGCCCCCAAACTTCCATAATCCCTGCATTGTATTAACTGGGTTTAAGAATGTGATGCAATATAACACTATCCCTAAGCGTAAGGAATATGCATTAGAGAAATGAGAGGAAGAATACAAGAAGGAAAGAAACAAAAAGAGAAAGATAAAAAACTTTAAAACAGAAACTGGCTATGTGTCATCTGTCACTGAGAGTCTGAGTATCCCTAGAAGTTGTGTGCATATAAGAATGTGCTTGTGCTGCTCGCTCTTCCTTTATTCTTTCTTTGACACATGTTTGTGTCAATGAAACACATTTATGGAGACAAGAAATGCACTTTAATAATTGTAATGTGTTTGGTGTCTGGATTCACACAGGGCATGGATGACTGCCAAAGAGTTGATGCATTATATATTATACATTATATCTCCTGTAGCACAGAGGTACAGTAAGTGCTGCTGCAAGACAGGTACACAGTTCCAGGTTCAAATTCAGGCAAAGTCACAGCATGTGCCAGAATCTTTTTATTCTTCTTGTGCTTGTTTTTTTTCTCTGAAACACTGGTTTTCTCTCACATCACAAACATATGCTTGTTAGATTAACTGTTGGCTCTGAATAGGCATATGGTGTGAGTTAGTAATGCTAACTCTGAGCCACCAATCAACCTATGATACCCGGGCATATTGCGTCACGTTTCCCTTTGCACCTATCTTGATTGTTGAGTCTGGATTGGCCTGGTATAATTGAGCATCAGTGTATGAATGAGCTTGGCCTGTGATATGCTGGCACCCTGTCCTGTGCTGCCAGGAATGACTCTAATCACCCAATTGCCATTGCTTCAGAAAATGTTAAGTATGGATGGATACATGTGAAGATGGCATCTTCAGTTTTAATATACACTCTGCTTGTTAACAGTTAGAAGATGACAACTAAGGAGATAAAAGTAAAAAAAAGGTGCATTTCTTTAGTGCCAAAAATACTTATTGTGTAGTGTTTGGGTTGTTTTAAAGATGCCCATTTCACCCATTTACACCCTAAAACAGGAATAAATAAAAGATCGAGTTAGGGGAGAGGAAGCATACAAAAGTAAGAACAATGGGCTGTGCTTCTGGGAAGACAAAACCACACAGAAGGAGGAGTACAGCAATTTTCTGAGATTTCAATCTATAGTGGCCACTACTTGAGTAGAGTTTATACGTCACAGCCAACAACAAAATGAATAAAACATGTGTTTGCCTGTTCATAATATGCACTCTGTGTTTAAAAAGCACTTTCCTGTTGCAAATTCCCAGTGCCTGCCTCAGCCAGGCAGCACTAAAGTCTCTCTCATGTTACACAACACGCCAGTCACTTCGATGCTATCACTGTCGCCACTAACACCACTCATTTTCTGCATTACCAAACAGTCAACAAGGAATACAAGTCAAGTATTACTTGTTGGATTGCCTGCCATTCTCAAATGTACTTAGCAATTGGCCATATTTAGTTCCCTAGGCAATGTGTTACAGGTCACTTCACACCTACACACATCTTGCATAACTGGTCTTTGGCTGACACATTGCTGTCCAGCTGAAACAGGAATGCCACATTTCCACTAGCCGAGATACATTTCCTCGAAACCTAAGTCAAAAAAGCTCAGGACATTACAGGTAGGCGCATTGTCATCTAAAAGCAGATGTGCCACCTGCTTTTCAGACTCATTTCATGTTAAACAATAGTGCCTGATGGTCACAGGAACATTTAGTTTGGCTTGAATCTATATATCTGGCAACGTAACTGTGTATTTATATGGACTGTAACAAATGAAATAGTCCTTTACACTTCTGTGCCATTTTCATATTGGTTAGGGCTGAGCAGGTCATTTATCAAAAACTTAACGGCCTCCTCTAATAAACATCATAGAGACCAGCGACACTATGCTGGACAATGAGATAAAACAAGTGAGAGACGACTGAGAAGCCAGATGCTAAGCAGAAGTGGGTGTGTGCAGAACATTAAAACAAGGTTGCCCTTTACAGGACCTTACCTGACAGGAAGAATGGGCAAACACAGGACATGACACTTGACTGAGAATGCTGCCTTCTATTCTTAACCCCACCTACTGCATTTGCAATCCAGTATACTGATACAACTGTTATCACAAATCTTAATAAGCCTCCTTTGAGAAATGCACAAAAAATGTTTTTAGTAAACGTATTGGATGTGAGTCAGAAGAGTAGAGTAGTTCATATACCTTACCAATCAAGGAGGCTGCATTCAGTTTAAAAACCTCTCGCTTACTGTGTTCTCCCTAGGTTAATGGTTTGTTTTCTGAAAACTACGGTTTTGTCTCACATCCCAAAGATGTACTTACTAGATTTACTAATGGCTCAGAAGTTTTCTTTGAAATCCTCCTGGCATCCAGTGCTGGGTTAACACCTGTTTTCTAAATGTTTTCATTAGATGATCTGGCAACTCATGAGCCTATAATGAAAACAATAGGTCCAAAACTGGAAGGAGAGACATTTTTGCTTACAACTCAGAAATATGTCTTTAAGATTACTATACATTTTTAGGGATCTCTCTATTATATAAATATAAACAGATAAGTGTGTTTATTGACATAAAATGGCTTTGCCCATTTCTCTTGCTGTTTCATATCTTTAAATCTGTGTGAGTGCCCCGAGCCTGTCTTTGGTGAAGTTTAGAAATATAATGAACTGCATTCAATTTACTATTGAATGAAGGGGCAGCAAGGTGGCACAGTGAATGGTGCCACTATCTGACTACTTTAGAAGGCTCTTTGTTTGGAATTTCCTTGAGTTTCCTTTACTCAACTCAAAGGCAAGACTGGCATGTCCAAACTGACCTAAGTGTGTGCCTATTAGAGTTAAGTCTGCCAGAAGTGCTTCCTGCCTTGCACCCAGTTCTTCTGGGATACTCGTTGGCAGATTTGAACTGGTAAATCAACACTTAGGACATGGATGGATAGATGCAGTACTGAGCAACCCACTGGTATTAACATTTTCCTTATACTCTGACAAATTTCCTTTGTCTCTTTTCTGACTTGACAACACCACAAAGGCTACAAGTATAGAAGAAGATTAAGTAGGATACCAGCATGGACACCAGAGAACATTTCAGTCGAGTTTTTTTCCTGGGGTGACTCTCCTCAATTTTTCACTATCACCACTCGCATAATTGCACATATGTTTTGTCATATTAACATGCACTAAATGGCTGATGCTTGGTCCAGTTAATACCAGAACCTATTGTCTTCAGCGGTTCCAGTCATCATAACACATATTTGATTCACTAGGGCAAGTGGGTGACATCTGGATTTCTATTTGTTCAAAACATTATAATGAACAGGATATGACTTAAATGACTGACTCTGGGGTCAAATGAAAGGTGTAGTACTGTACTTTAAGTACTGTAAGCTGATACATCTTCCATGTTTTGCTTTAGGTATCATTATTGTGAAGCTCCTCTAGAATATTGCAATCTTCATCCCAAACTCACAGTTTGGTCTCCAACTACAAGAATTCCCCGGCTTTTACCTCAGAGTGTCACATTAACACAGATTTAATCTGCTGGCAATGAATATAAAATCATGGAGCATTTCAGTGCCACACAGTTTATCTGACTATATGTACATAAATAAAATGAAGCCTCACCGATGTGTTGTGCAGTTTGTGTAAATGTGTGACAGTAAACGCGTGGGATATTCTCTCAGCGGCGCCCCAGATTACCTTCTTGGATGCACAGCAGAGGCAGACAGTGCATCTCTGCTCCTCATTATACTGTCCCAGATACCTGTTTGCGTGCGTCAGTACGCCAGCCTGAGTGCCCCCAGACACCTGCCTGAGTGTGTGCGTGAGAGTCCCACAGAGAAGGTGCGTTTGTGTGTCTCAGTTATAACTTCTCTTTATGTGCACATCAGTGTGTATTACCACCTTCTGGATGTACTATATGTTAGGTCAAAGTGTGTGCATAGCAATTCTTAGACTCACGAGACAGAAGATGATTGGCACATGAGCGTGTATGTGTGTGAGGAAACTGACATCCTTGGGGCACAAAGAAAATCTAGTGGGATGTGCGTGCATATAAATAGTGAAGGCCAACGTGTGAGTGTTACTTCCCAGGTGTGTCCGTGTGCGAGTGTCTGTGGTAAAGGCATACTCAGAAAGAATGCCAACAGGATGTAGAGAAGGAAACACATTTTTTTTACTGTGCATTTCCTCATGTTTGAACCTCTTTGTCACTCTTCCAAAAGCATCAGGTGAGGGAGGGTGTGGACTTGGCTGGCACCACTGCCAAAGTAATAAGTTTTTTTTTTCTAAAATGCATGCAAGGTGACTCACTGTGAACTACACTAAGAGTTCTTCTTTCAATCAAAAGCACAGAAAGATTGATAGATAGGGGAAGACTGTGTGGAAAGCACTCATATGCTTCTTCCAAAGTTTCTACAGAGTGCCTCTCCTGCCGTGCATCTACACACATGCACACACAGGAGAGGCCCAGCCCAATTCCAACGTAAGTTCAAAAATGATTTTTTTGTTAGCCAATAAAAGCAAAGTGATCGTTAATCCATTGCCTTATGTTTGTCCTGTTAGTCATAAGCCTCTTTAAATGTGCTGCTCCCTCTTTACTGTTATTTATATTATTGACTTAATGGATCATTTGTTTTCATGCTAGACTAACCTTCAAACAGCAGTCCTAGGGCCAGGACTTGATAGATGCATCAGAAGTAGTCCATAAATGAATTAACCCAAGGAATTGTGGGCCTGAACCAGGTATTGGGCCTCCAGGGTTACACTTGACAGTGGTCAGGCTGTCAGAGATACCAGCGTGATGCATTTAGCACTAGTTAGAGAGGAGGGGACTGGGAGGGGGAGTGCTTTCATGCATGCAAAGGGACCTCTGGGACTTCTAGTGGAAAATTATAGAAGCCAGAAAGAAACAGACACTCAAATTTGCAAGCCTGAATAGAAAGCTGCACAGGGTTTACACAACAGGCCGTCATGCCTGTAGGCTGATGTGAGTTTTCAACATGCTTCACTGTGTCAATTTGTTGTGGGTCTAAATTATTAATTTGTCACAAACCAACGGTGCTGGACAATATTGCTTCACTGTGATAAGTGAGTTTTTGTAGCATTTTAGAATAGTGGATATAAAAGTGTACCTATTATTTTGTTCTTGCTATATGACAAGACATTCATGAAATCTTTTTTTGGGTCTTAATAGGACTTGCAACACACCAAAGTGACAACACTTTACACTAAATGTGCTATCTATAGTGCATTTATTAGTCATTTACTGCTCTGTAACCACCTTTGTTAAGGCATTATTTGTGTTGCATAGCAATAAGTGTCTAATAGATGCACTACTGAAAATTTGTAAAGTCCATATTTTTCTGAAATTTTGTATTCTGAGGAACTTTGTTGAATATATTTACTTATCCTCACTTACTAGTGATGCTCTATCTTCCTGCAACATAAAACTGGACTAAGCAGATTAGAAAACAAATGGATAATGTAATACACAACCCCACCCACCTCTTCTTCTTTTTTCGGCTGCCCCTTTTAGGGGTTGCCACAGTGGATCATCTTTTTCCATATCGTTCTGTCTTCTGTATCTTGCTCTGTTACACCCACCATCTGCATGTCCTCTCTCACCACATCCATAAACCTTCACTTAGGCCTTCCTCTTTTCCTCTTCCCTGGCATCTCTATCCTTAACATCCTTTTCCCAATATACCCAGCATCTCTCCTCTGCACATGTCCAAACCAATGCAATCTCACCTCTCTGACTTTGTCTCCCAGCCATCCAACCTGAGCCAACCCTCTAATGTACTCATTTCTAATCTTGTCCATCCTCGTCACACCAAATGCAAATTTTAGCATCTTTAACTCTGCCTCCACCAGCTCGGTCTCCTGCCTACTGGTCAGTGTCACCGTCTCCAACCCATATAACATAGCTGGTCTCACTACTGTCCTGTAGACCTTCCCTTTCACTCTTGCTGATACCCGTCTGTCACAAATCACTCCTGACACTCTTCTCCACCTATTCCACCCTGCCTGCACTCTCTTCTTCACCTCTCTTCCACAATCCCCATTACTCTGAATTGTTGATCCCAAGTAATTAAACTTATCCACCTTCGTCAACTCTACTCCCTGCATCCTCACCATTCCACTGACCTACCTCTCATTCACACATATGTATTCTGTCCTGTTCTTACTGACCCTCATTCTTCTCCTCTCTAGAGCATATGAGGTTCCATAAACCATTCAACATATTTCTAAAAGATTTTCTGTTGTTTACATTGGATGTAGTCTAATAAAATACCACTGTTTCACGAATGGCATATGATTAATAAAAACAACCATGCAATGTTTTTGCTTATTAATTTTGAGTATGTCAGGGAAGGCACTATTCAAACAGTACTGGGCTAAAAGTACTGTACAATAAATCAATATTAAACTTACCAGCCTCTACAAATGTTAATTTACTTCAGACAATAAGGCTTTCAATGTAACTTTTCAACATATTCCATCCAATATTTTAACTCATTAAATCCATTAAGTAACTCATATCTTAAAATGACTGGTAAAGCTAGGAATGAACTAATCCAGAGATGTCTAAGATTTAGAAAATGACATGATGGGATTTCAGACAATTCCAGGGCACACTAACTCACACTGGGCCAATTTAGATTCACCAGTCGATCTAACCTTCAACCCTTTGAGATGTGGGGACAAAACCAGAGAATGACAAGAACAACACATGCAGGGAAACCTTGCAAACTCCACACATACAGTAATCAGGCCAGGTGCTGAACCAAGGTTCCTGGAGCTATAAGGCAACAGGGCTAACCATGGCATCTTTGACATTATGGGAAAAACCTGTCAAGTGGATTGTGTGCTCACCAATCTATAGAGACTTACTCTTATAGAACACTGCAAGGACCTTATGATGGTACAGAACAGGGCCTTACAAGACCCTGAGAGTGTGACATGAACAGGCACTGGCAATGGCACTGCAAGTTATAATACCAGTGCCAGAACAACAGATCACTGGGCGTGTCTTATTTGTTTTCAGAATGCCCTGAAAGGACTTCAAGTGATGGCATCTAAATTATAGAAAGGAAATGGCTATCAGAGCATCACACTCTCAGAGAATATGTATGGGACCATTCTGTCTCTTTGAATGTACTGAAAGCCAGGGAATGCTTTGGAGACTTGGCCCTTTAAGGTACAGAAAGGGGTCTCGGGTGTTATTATGACCACCAGTATGATGTCCATGTTACAGTTACAGAACTGCCTTGACACCAGTAGTGATTCTGACGTAAAGATGGAAGTGACCACAGAAAGTGAATTAAAAACAATTCAGTGTCAGAACAACTCTGTTGATTGTAGAGTTTGGAAGAAAGCTCAGCATGAGGTCAACGTGCAGACATAGAGAGAGAGAAATGGGGGGGTTGACATTTGTGTGGCACTTACTATAGGTGGGAGCATTGACTGGCAACCCTTCCAGAAAGACAGGGCAACAAATCTGTTGAGGCAGGCCCAAAGTGACATCAGGATTTTGGTTTACTTTATTTTGTACTTTTGGCCACCTTTACTTCATTCCTCCCTGTAAGAGCTTTCGCCTTTTTGTTCTTTTTAGGCTCCAAAGTGTTATTCTGGCTTCATGAATGCTCTTATTATTATGCCATATACAGATATTTTTGATATCCAAGATTCTAAATCCTGTAACTTACATTTTGTTCGGAGCAAGTTTCAAAAAGATAATTCTTTCTTCACCTGTCACTTTTATCCCAAAACCTTTTAACAAATTCCAACAGTAAGAACAAACCTTTCTACTATTTGCAAAACCGAGACTCACTATGCAAACAAGACACAGGCCCCGCCATCCTGTGGCATGTCATTGTTCTGTTCAACACAATAAGACAACAATTCACTGCACCAAGAAATCAAAGAAAGTGTCAGTGTGGAAAGAGATGGAGAACAAATCTCAGGAAATTTAGCTAAGCTAAAGAACACCTCAGTGGACTGAAAAGAGAATAAAATAAGACTCAGTTTTTTGTGAACTGCAAAAGATGCAGGAGCTGGTGCTTTTGGAGCTGCATAAAGACAAAAAAGAAAACTTTCTACTTTGCAAAAAGGCACAAAGTGGTCCTTTCAGTTAGAAGTAACAGATCTTTTCAACAATTCTGAACTAAATAAAGATGGTTCGAGACTGTCATGCTATTGTATGCAAGTTAAATCTCTTTGAACCATACTAAGTGAAGAAGAAGACACTAAAAGAAAGCAGATAAAGCAGAGGAGGATGAATCCCACTTCGCACAATCAAGCACAAAATAGTGGATGCTCGCCAGGAAAAAAACTGATGAAGCAGAAATCTGTAAGAAGGTAAAAAAAGAGCAGAGGACAATCTGATTGAACAGAAAACATCAGAAGGTAGGCCGTAAGCGATGAAAAGGATCATAGAGAGAATTCAAAAAGACTGCAAAAGACAAAGCAGAGGTGTCGTTGGCTTGGAAAAAACAACAAAAAATACATCTGACAAAATGCAGGACTAGAAACCAGTGGTAAACCTGACTGCTTCAGATGATTACTACCATTATGGACACCAGCAAGAGGCCTGCAATTGATTCTGATTATTGATTTTAGGGAATACATTATAATGAGTAAATTATAAATCAAAAAGACACATGCCACTACATCTTATTCAGATATATCAGTTATCCCCTCACCTACCTATCTAGAGATCAGATAAAACAAAAGGTTTAATAAGTAGTAATCACTCAAAAATATTGAAATATCCGAAAGGGTAGCAATTATTGAGCAAGTTTAATTAAAGATGAGCAATATTACTAACTGCACATCAAATTCTAAAGAACTTTTAAACTGTTCCTCACAAAGCAAATGGAATTTTGTTAAATTTTAAATAAACAGAACATCCATTTCCTATTGTGTGGTGGTAAGTGAGCAAAATAAGATTTCATAATAGTAGTATCATGTAGATTATCACAGTAAGTTGTTCATTAAGCAGCAATATCCCATTGGCTTGTTACTCTATACAGGACAATCCTAAAATGGGCCCCAAGAGAGCAGGTGTCCACAACATACCTCACAATTAGTTTCTTGAACTGAATACATGGAGGCAGAGTCAACAAAGATCTGTGAGATGCATAATTTTGAGCTAAGATAGATCTTGCTTCACATAAATTATGGAAGATTAAAGAAAGAGAGTATTTTATTGATAGCTAATTTGCATTTATCTGAAATTCTAATTTAAGTTTGGAGATTATATCCATATCTTCATTGCAAATAGAAATTATAATTTATGCCTTAGTTAAATGGGGGAAGTCAGAAATGTTTGCAAGGTGTCTCTATCTAGTATGTAATGAAGGAAATATGTTAATCAAAGGCTATACTTGAAGCAGTTGTTTAAGGGATGCAAATATAAATATTATGAGGTCCCATTACCGATCATATTTCACATATTAATACTGTGTACTTTAGGGATAGTGGAAATATTTGATCATCTTGTAAGGGTGCAATTGACAGTAATAACGAACCTTCATTTCCAGTATTGTATTCTAAATGCAGAATCACTACATTTCAACTGAAAGTTTAAGCCTTTTCTTGTTCATTGTTATCTTTTCCATTAATAAATTTTTCCAAACTTGTTAAAAATTATGCTTCAATTCTTCAGTTTCACACTGTAGATACTCCACATTTCACCTTTGGAAACAGACTTGCATTAAGTATATAAACAATTCTTCTAGTTTCTTTCTTGTGATGGAGTGCCTTGTTGATGAACAGGTTAACTTATGCATGGCACCACCAGGGTAGTAAACTGTAGGGTTATGTCCTGGAGAATGGCTTCAGAGATGAAAGTGTGAGACTGTGGCAGTAGTAGAGGTCCCACACATGCCAATGTGGAAACACACAGACTACTAAGGGTTAGTGAGTTCTATATGGGTACTGCATGCCCTATAATGAAATTAAACAGACTGAAAAGATGTAATACTCCCCAAGCTGCTAGAAAGTATTTGAGCCAGCAGTTGGTAGGGATACCTGGCCTTCTGTCCAAAGAAAATGTTAGGCCAGTGAGGAAACAACACAGAATGCACAAAGTCCAAGGTAGCCGAACAGGCAGAATGGTGGCTGCGCTGGAATGGTAATCATTTAAGGGCAACTAAAGCATTATTGGCAAAGAGACTCTACGGGCCACAGAGGGACTACTAGCCAACAAATGTGGGGATGCCTTTGATTCCAAAGGTGATTCTGACCACAGGATGTGGTGACCAGAGGGTCACTGAATCTGAAATCAGGAGGAAGTGATCTGTGTGCCATAATCCAGCAGGTAAGAGGAGAGGCTGACCCACCAGGTAGACATGAGCTCAAAACCCATGAGTCAAGCCCAGAGATACTGTAAGATTTTGTTTACCTGATGCTATGATCACCTTGTTGTCTTTCGTCTTTTGTGATTAGGGGTTTAATAAAGGAGTAGTTTTTGTGCATAGTTTTTTCATGCTTTTAAACCAGAATATGAGCTCTAGCCTGTTTTTTGAGAAGAAAGCAATTCCAGAATAAAGAAAAATTGACTGATGATTCAGATGACAGCAAAACAAACAGAAGGATTATTTTAAGGCAGTGTGAGGGGGAACCACTAGAGTATTAAAAGCAGGGCATGTTAAAAATTAAAATGTATTAAAATTATCCATTCAACCACTCTTTTTCTAACCAACTTACAGTTTCCCAGCAACACAAGGTGCAAGGCAGGGACTCGGGGCTTTACCACGACCAATCAATATTTTATACAGCTAGCAAAGTCACAAGGCATTTCTCAAGGCAAACTGCAGACATTCACTGCCATTCGTTCACTTTTCTAATCAACTTGTTCAATATGAGTTTTATAACAAAACCCAGTAATAGTGAATTTACAAAGGATACACAATACAATAAAAAAGCAAAACCATGTCTCCTCCATGTACAATAGCCCTTCCTAATCCAGACCCTCCTTCAGATTCTTCTGATGGAAAGCTTTTTGTTGTTTCCATAAAACACACTGTCTCTCGTTAAGACTTACTCAATCAAGTAGGGGAACTCCGGAATCTACATTGCACTCGATATTTGACTACTTTAGCCATTCCCAAACCCACCCAGAAGTTTAAAGGATAATTTTATGAGACAGGGATTTGTCCCTTGAAAGCAACAGCACACAGCATGACAAGACACTTTGCAAAACCAACAATACTTCAATAGTATATTATATGTACAAAAATAAAACCATACTGTTATTTCTCCCTTTATAAAGTGACATAATTCCCTTCTTTTGAATTTTTCACCCATAAAGTTATTAAGATGTAGAATAACCAGGATAAAAAAAACAAATATCAATAGTTAATGAGACACTAGGAGCAAAAATATCTTCTGTCCTGCATTTCTTACATTCTGTTAAAGCAACAATCCATTCATTCATCCACTTCTTGAACTCATTGTTTCAATTAGAGGTTTGCAAGGTGATGGAACTCATCCTGATACCAAAAAGAACAATGAAGGAGTTAACTGTTTATGGGATGCCAGTTCATCACATGGTGCACTCACCCACTGAGATGATATAGAGCCACCAATGTGCACATCTTTGGAATGAGGAAAGAACCTAAAGAATCTGGAGAAAACCTGACTGTACCCGGGAAGAGCATGCAAATGCCACAGGGTCACTAACTAGGCCAGGAATCAACCCCAAGTAAACGGAGCTGTGAGCTAGCAGGACTGTCAGGTTTTTAGCGATTATAAAAAGTGTAAAGTTTTTCTAAAGCTTGACCTAAATACTTTACGCATTCACGGAAGGAAGAAATGAAAAGAAATTATGACTCCTGAGGGGAAACCCCTAACAAGCTTGAGGAAGTAAAGCAAAACATGCATAGTGCTGTGTCCCCTGTAAAAAGAACTAGCTGAGTTAAATGGCCACTAGAGCAATCCTCAGGATCTTGAGAGAGATTATTTTGTATTCAACAGGTTTTGTGGCTAGTTTGGATTACCTGCAATGGCACTAGATGTCCTGTTTCACTTAATAGGATTCAAACAGATACCAGTAGGATGTCCAGTGTTTCAGATTTTAAAGACTGTAGCTAAGTTTCTAGAGGTTAGACACTCATTAGATCAGGAACCACAAGCACCACCAATCTTTTGTCTATATAAAATCTGATGAATTTTGTCTACTTTTTCAACTGTGTCTCTATCAAAATAGACAGTCTAAAGCTGCTGTTTTCCATCCAATAGAATAAACAAAGGCATCCCACTCCACCCCCAGACAACAAAAGATAAAGAAGCATCTAGCAAGGCTCCTCAGGTGCTATTGCAATTTTGCTAAGAATTGCTTTGAATTACTAAACTTTTTCAACATCTCTTCGGTTTTCTATCACATAACCACACAGTCTTATTAGAAAACGAACCCAGTGACTGTGGCGGTAATTTTATGCAAAGCAGCTGAACCTGAAAGCTGCACACCAGGAAAGGCCTAAGGCAGTGAGTTAAGTGGCCACAAAGTGGGTGAAAATAATATTTATTGTAAGCAGACGTTTCAGCAAAATTGAAGCATCGAAATCACAGATGAGTTAGGAATTAGGGCCTGGTGCACTAAAGTGTTACGCGCTGCAGAGGTGGATAAGGTGAATGGAAAACTGACTGTTGGTGGGATAATGAAGGGCACCTGCGACACGGCCTGGTGCTATGGATCTTCACACTTCTCACTTTTCACTCAGGATAGCAATATTAACCAAGCCAACAGAAATTAGGCTAAAACTATTTAAAGAAAAAGAGCAATGAGCTACCGTTCTTTATTTTTTTCTTTTTCTTTTTAAATAATCATTAAGAGAGAACTAAATTGCCTATTTGCTCATTGTTAGTTCAGTTTGTCTCAGAACTAATTACAGCAACAGGGGGCACAAACTGCAAACATCTAATGCTATTAACACAGGGAAGGATAACAGTTTAGAATATTAGCAATTTATTTTCTAAATACACATAATCCTGCAGATAATAGATGGGATAACATTTTTTAAAAGTAGTAGGAGTGTGGAGACAAATAAATTAATTGTAATTCTAGACTACTTATTTTGAAAATAGGATGCATATGATGTGAATGACTAAAAAGAATTAAATTATTAATTCCATATTGTACAAACTCTATAATTCTGTGGGTTACACAGTGGCACAGTGGATAGCTCTTCTGCCTCATGAGTCCTGGAAGCTATGTTTGACCCCAGGCTAGGCCACTGGTTGTGTGTGCAACTTGCATGCTCTCCCTGGGTCTCTGTGGATTTTCTAAGGGTACTCTATGTCTTTGACACTTCTAAACAATCACAATGTTGGGTCAACAGACAACTTTAAAGTGGCCCAGACCACAGAGTGTGTCCTTCAACTGAATGCTGTCCTATGCAGCGTTAGCTCTGCCATGGTAGTAGTGAAACTCTGTAACTTTTTGTAACCCAGTTGTGGAAAAGATGGGTACAGAAAATAAAGTAAGGTAAAAATAGAAAGTCTACTTCTGACGTTTACAGTTTATTTAGGTAAATTAACATAACATTCTCAAACTAACTTAATCCAATTCAGTGTTGTGAACCTTATAAGCTTTTCTGGCAACACTGGGCACACAGCAGGAAAAAGGCCTAAATAAGGCATCTTCCATTGCAGGTTCCACTCACACACACACACACACATACACCAAGGTTCGCAAATACACAATATATTCTTCTTAAAAATAGGTGTAAGGTTTTTTTTCATATTATTTATGTGATGCTTAAAGTTTTCATACAGTATTTTAGGAAACGGTGCTGCAAATAATATCATTAAGAGCACATATTGTGTTGAAGGACAGACGTGCAGACCCTGCATATTAAAAAAAACTAATATGGGCAAAATGATGAATTGGGGAAATGTTTCACTATACATTTATTTATTAAATGCACACAAGAAGTAAAGCTGGGGAAATGCAACTTAAAATTCCATTCATCGATTTTCAAATCTGCTTAATCCTGTTATATATTGGTGGCAAGGTCTAGTAACTCTTGCAGTAGCATTGGTTGGAGTCAACTAACACACATACACACATACACACGTGCCAAATCTCAGTAATATGGAACTAATTTCAAGTCACCAATCCCCCAAGTATTAGATATGTGAAGATATCTAGAACACCGAGAGAAAAACCCACACAAACATAGGGAGGACTGTAAATTATTTTATTTAATAAAGCACACAATACACTATATCATAAAGATAACAACTACAGAATGAAATACACAACCTGCACTAAAAATATGCATGCGATCTTTCACTGCACATATTATATTCAATACTTGAACATATGAAATTTGAACTAAATTTCCAGTGATTCATTCAATTGTTTAATCAAATGATTAAACAGTCTCATGACACCTGGAATACTATACTGTAAATTTAAAGGCAGATGCTTGTTAATTTTGGCCTTGCCCACTTGACATACTAGTTACATGACAATGAGCTCAGCATATTTGAGTTATTTTTACAATCTGATTCCTTTTTATTAAATTTCCTCCCACGTTAGTTATTTCTCCTTTAATTCATTAACTGCTCAGCTCCTCCTGATTGTGTAACAGTGCCATGATATCTGACAAGTGATTTCCATAACTCATGTGCCCTCCATGTCTCCACTTGCATTCATGGACATGGTGATTCCCCCTTTTTTCCCAATTCATGTAATATCAGCAACTTCTACTCTCATGAGAAATAAGCACTCTGTGCCTTCAGGGAAGACAAATCTTTTGTTTAGAAAAGAGTTTACTAGCATTAACAGGAACTAACCTGAAAGAAGAACGACCCACCCTGAGTATTAGTAACATGATGTCAGCTTGTGGTCAAACAGCTTCTATTTTGATATACTGTGTTTCCTAAGCATGGCCCATACTTGACAGGAGGGTGGAGGTAAGGGTAACGTGCTTTGCTATCAATGCAACATTAAGATGTCAGCTTCACAGGATGGCACTAGATTGATTCCCCTCTTGGAAACAAAGCAACTATTTGTCACTCCGACCTGACAAGGAGGCGAGATTCATTTAAAATCTAGACAGTATGGAGAGGGCTGAACCAGAGGAGTTTATCTCAGCCCACACAGTAGTGCGTCTTAAAAACCAATCAGCAAATCTGCCCATACAGTTTGGATTTGAGTCTGAGCTAAAGAGAAGAGTTCTGAATAAATTATTTGCTAATGTGACGGACAAACACTTCATAATTCATCAACAGCATTTAGTGTTGAATGGTATAAAATTCCCATGATGGTGTTTGAATTTTTGAGGTTTCATTTTGCATTTATGAAGAAAGGCATTGAAACATTGTCAAAAATGATGATCAGTCAGGGCTGCATCCAGTTGTGTGAAAAGTTAGAAAACTGAAGTTGCATGACAAAAAATATACTTTAGTCTACAAGTTATACAAAATCAGCAAACTTTTTATGCTTCAGTATTAAACTAACCTTTGAACAGACTGCACTAAAGAATACCTTCTTATGACAGGTTGCCAGGCTAGCTAAGGGATTTGCACAGACAATAGGAGACAGATCTGCTCTTCATCAGAAGTGCCCACAATGAGAGTAAAGAAGGTAAGGAGATTCTAGAAGATTGCGTACCTCAAAGTTTTGAGGTTAAGGGAACCACAAAATGTATAATGAGTATATTCTGCTACTAGATGATAATGTGCTCCTTGAATTTATAGTGTGCCCCAGAAGCAACTGCACCATGGGTACTACTGTAGATTAAAGTGGGAGGCAGACAGATGGTCATGGGAGTCCCTCATTTCATTGAATGGCAGCAATGGGCACCTGCATGGAAGAAATTAAGACATGCTGCTTGTTTTATGTGGAAAACAGTAGTTGTGCTATAATGGGTGTTTGGACCCTTTAACTTAGGAGTGAAGCCCAGTGACACTGGAATTCCTTCAGGGGTTGCCACAAATGTAGGGGTATAAAGTCACTTCATTCTTCAGTGACTCTTTGAGCTTGTAGTCAGGAGATAAGCTGGGCAGATGCCAACTAGCAGGAAGGCAGTTCCAGAAATGTGGAGAGAGAAAAGTTTTAGAGATAATTGGGAGAATGTTTTCCGTGCTTGTGGCAAGACATCTTACCTTATACCAAGGGATTTAAGTGTAGTGTGGTTGCTATGGTTTACTAGCTGTTATTTGGTTGACTACTTTCTGTTTTTCTTTTATCTTCCATCCCTAGTGTGTCATGTTTGTAAATAAAGGACTCCTTTTTCATAAAGAACTTGTTTTTGACAAACATTTTTCCAATTTAGTATGGGACACAGACTTGCCCTGACACAGTATTTACTATACTATACTACTATTACTATGACACTTTACTATATTAAACCAAAAAAGAGGGCATATAGTACATCCATTCATTATATTTTTGAAGCTGCTTATCCAATAGCGAGAGCATACAATAAAAATTAAAGTTTAAACTCCAGTTTATTATTATGAATTATTACAAGAACAAGAAAATACGAACACATAACTCCAGTTCTTAAATCCTTACTCTGGCTCTCGGTTAAGTTTAGGGCAGATTTCAAAATTCTCCTTTTAACTTACAAAGCCTTAAATGGCCACGGTCCAGTTTACTTGTCTGAACTTATCATGACTTATAAAGCAGAATGTACATTAAGATCTCAAGATGCCGGACTGCTTATGATTTCAAGGATTAATAAAATAACAGTGGGAGGTCGAGCTTTTAGTTAGAAGGCCCCTAAACTGTGGAATGGTCTGCCTGCTACTATAAGAGATGGCCCTTCTGTCTCAGCTTTCATATCCTGGCTGAAGACTCAGTACTTCAGTTTAGCATATCCTGACTAGAGCTGCTGATTAACTGTACAGACTGCATCTCTGTTGTTAGTTATTAGCACTAAAACATAAGTAATACCATAGTTATAATTTGTTACTAACCTTCACCTATTCTGTTTAGTTACTCTGTACTCAAATGTTTCACTTGGTGTAACTACCCACTTTCCAAGTTGTTTTGCCTGCCTAAGGTAAAGTCATTTCTGATGGAGGATTGCAGGAATCATCGGGTGGAGGGGTCCTTTTAATCGGATTGGCTTGCCCAGTGCTGACTCAGCTGTGTAATGGCCAATAGGGACAGGCAGCTTGATGGCCAAGGTCTCCAGAACTCTGAACAAATCCAAATCGTATTATGTGATATCATCTACTGTTCTGTATCTGCTCTGTACTTGTAATACTTCTATTGCACTATTAAATTGTATTGAGGATTACTTTTGTTCTGTTCTGTGTATTGTATTGCATTTACCCCCTTTTTTGATACCCACTGCATAGCCAACCTACCCCTTTGAACTGCCTTTCCCAAGGTTTCTTCCATTTTCTTTCTTTTTTGGGAGTATTTTCTTGTCTTCTTAGAGAGTCAAGGCTGGGAGACTGTCAAAAAGGCTCATTGCGGCACATCTTTTATGATTTTGTGCTTTATAAAAATAAATTGCACTGTATTGTATTATATTGTATTTATTATTACTAAAATGGATAAAAACATGTGAGAATATTTTTTAGCATTTCAAATCTCAATGATAAAACAGAATCTTTATGTTGGAGAAAACATGCTTAAATGTGGGGGACTACATGGTTGCCAAAAGAATTTATAGTAAAGCATGAATCTAGGCATAGTTTTTTTTCAGTTAAACTTGAGAGCATTAAAAACTAGGCTGTAATTTTCAAAGTTCAAAAGCACCTGAAATCCTCTAAGGAAACAGTGCAAAACACCCACAGATTTTATTTGTTGAGATAGAGAGCTTAATGTTAATACACAGCACTGAACATGAAGTTATAAAGAGACAACCTTATTGTGTTACATACACTTCCATATTAGATTTACTCTAATAAGATACATGATTTCCGACGTTTTTTTTTTAAAGTAACATTCTTTCTGGGCAGCATGGTGGTGCAGTGGTAGCGCTGCTGCCTCGCAGTTAGGAGACCCGGGTTTGCTTCCCAGGTCCTCCCTGCGTGGAGTTTGCGTGTCTGCGTGGGTTTTCTCCGGGTACTCCAGTTTCTTCCCACAGTCCAAAGATGTGCAGGCTAGGTGCACTGGCGGTTATAAATTGTCCCTAGTGTGTGCTTGGTGTGTGGGTGTGTGTGTGTGACCTGTGGTGGGCTGGCGCACTGCCCAGCATTTGTCCCTGCCTTACGCCCTGTGCTGGCTGGGATTGGCTCCAGCAGACTCCCGTGACCCTGTGTTGGGATATAGTGGGTTGAGAAATGACTGACTGACATTCTTTCTATATTTAGAACAATTAACTTAAGACCACTTTAGAATTAACTTTAGTTCACTTAGAGTTTACCCCAATAAAAAAAAAGCCATTATTTATCTTCATAATAAAAATATTGCTCTGGCATAACAGGCAAGAGCATGTTCAAAGCTCTCTGGGAGTGAGTAGATATGGGATGACACTTTGCATGATTAAGTAGGAGTTGGGAAGTCAGTCCAACAAAGACCTTGATAGCAGTCATTCATTTAGTTGTATTACTGCTTTTAAAAGAATAGTCATTTCTAAGGTTAATGGGAACCATTAAGTGATCATCTTGTTTACCTTCAGCATTAACAAGGTATACAAGTCACAAAAAAGTTGTTCTGTTTCCTAAGAACCATCCTATTCAAAGGAACTACATGGGTACTGATTTTCATTGCACAGTTAAGTTTAGGAAAGCTGACAAAAATATTATGAGGACAGTTTTACCTCTGAGCAGCACTGTGGTTAGCACTGCTGCCTCACAGCTCCAAAAAACTGATTCTAAATTCTAGATCAGTGCTTATTTGTGTGGAGTTGGCATGACATCTGCCAAAGGTACAGTATTTTTCACAAACTGTGGTTTTCCTCAAGCATCCTAAACATGTGTGTGTTAGGTTGTCCAGTGCCTCTAAACTGGCCAAGTACAAGTGGCCATTAATAGCTGGAGCTTGGTCCCTCTGGAAGGCCACTCACACACGCCCTGAACTGTATTATACAAACTGAAAACTGTATGGTTTTTTTTTTCTGACTTTAACCCAAATGTGATATGAATTTCTCAGTCCTTCCCATCTCAAAACTTGATTCTTCTAGTACAATGTTGGGAGGAACTGGAGCCTGATGCCTAGGATTTAATGCATACAGAGTAAAGTAAGAATTCTAAGGATGTGATGTTAGCCAATTGGAAAAAGACCTATAGATTGTTTCAGGTATCTTGCAAGATATGGATTTTTTTTTTTTATGGAATGTAGCTACTTTTCAATTAACTAGGGTCATCCTCCAGCTTATATGGAGATCAACGGCACAAAGTCCCCTGAGGAAGCAACTGAGTGTCAGTAAAACTCTTGGGTCTTGAATACAATTTCTGTCCCAAATATAATCCAAAAAAGAGCTCTTTATACTCAAAGTTAAAAGGATGTACAAAAGTTCCTTGAAAGCCAAGAGCCATCATTTTAGAATAGAACAGTGTGAAGTTAACTGTGAGAGAGGAAGAAGACAGATGAACTTTACTTTTAGATGGATTTAACACCAGTTTAATGAAGTCCAAAAAAACAAAGTTGTTTATTGTCGGATGCAACTCAAAATACTGTACACTAAGCAGTAACACACAAGATGTATTTCCCACATAACAAAAACAGGATTTTGTAATTCTCCATGAAGAAGGATAATAAAAAAAAATAAACAGACTATCACCAAAGGGAACAAAATATGCTGATCATAATCTGCAAAAATGTAATACACAGAAAGGTACCCAAACCTTGAGGATATCTGGCATTTGGAAGAAAAAAACCTGAAAAAAGTCCAGGTGTGCATGTATAATATTCCATTGACAGATGCCAGACATGGATTTGAAACCCAGCCTCCCAGAGATTTGGAAACCACTACAGACCATGTTTCCCATTTTTCATTTGGTAAGACAATATAGTAAAAGCAAGCTAGACAGCAATTGCATACCCCTATACATCATTTAATTTCAAAACGAACCTACTTACCCACTTCAAGGTTGCAGAGAGTGGGAATCGACCTCAGCACCATTGGGAACAAGACAGGAACCAACATCAGAAAGGGCCAGCAGTCCACTTCACTCACTGTTACAGGGTCAATTTAAAGTCACCAATTAACTTAGCCTGTATGTCTTTGAGATGTACAAGTGAAAGCAGAGATCTCAATAAGAAAAAAGGCAAAAAGAGTAGATTTAACTATGCAAAGGTTTCAGTTAAATATGATAGCTTGCCTCCAGTTCAAACTCAAGTTGGTACTTGGATAGATTGAAAACCTGCACTTTGGTCACTCAGGGTTAGGCTAACAAAGCTACAAAAAACTAAAAGTCAGTCAGTCAGTCATCGTCCAACCCACTATATCCTAACTACAGGATCACGGGGGTCTGCTGAAGCCAATCCCAGCCAACACAGGGAACAAGGCAGGAACAAACCCCAGGCAGGGTGCCAGCCCACCGCAGGGCACACACACACACCCACACGCCAAACACACACTAGGGACAATTTAGGATCGCCAATGCACCTAACCTGCATGTCTTTGGACTGTGGGAGGAAACTGGAGCACCCGGAGGAAACTCACGCAGACATGTGGAGAACATGCAAACTCCACGCAGGGAGGACCCAGGAAGCGAACCCGTAACTAAAAGTAAAATGTAAAATGCTGAGCAAGTCACTTCTCAATGTCCAGAAATGAACATCCCAAAATGAAAATTGGGCTTCTGAGCTATGGTTCAAAAGTAAAGAGATCCTCATACTGGCAAAATAAAATGACAAACACAACAAAGAAGGAGAGATTTATTTATCATTAACTAGTATATACAATATGTGTAGCACCATGATGGAGAATCATCCTTGTGGATAACAGAGCAATGCCCTGTTCTCTAAAGATATGCAATAATCAGACCACCAATGTCACGATTAGCTCCGCTCCTTACACAGAGATGGCAGAAAGAATTAGGAGGTGATAAAGAAATTAAAGAATACAAATACAGGGTGAGACAAAACTATGTTAACACTAATGGTACTGCTATGTATATACTTATATAAAATGTTGTGGACAATTTATGTGCCACATATGGTACATGTGCTGAACATGATGGCGAACAGATTGAGACATTCCTGTGAATTATCTTGCACATATGAAGTATGTTTTGTGAATAAATTGTTTCCGCCATTTAAAATGTTAACATAATTTTGTCTCACCCTGTACATTTGAACTCATCAGCGCATTTGTACTTCTTGCCAGCTACACCATACGGATACCTCTCTCTTACAATTGCAGAAAGTTGTGTCTCAGGTATAACATAAAAACAGAAAGCTGAGATTTCTGATCATTTAGACAATCTTAATTTTGCATACCCACATACATATTGTACAGTCTGACTAGTCCAACCAGGAAAAACAGGTTTAAAAAGAAATTTGAAAGTGTTACAAGAGGAGGATTAATTACACTCTGCCTTCTTTAAGACATCTCAACTAACTCAAATATCCAAACGTAAGAAACAATTTATACTATAAAATTTCCCACTCCTTTCACAACACTTATGCTTCTGTCAGGACAGCTAAAGAACTACTGGAACTGCTGTGGAATGTGGCTCAATTGAGAAAACTCCTGATTTTTATAAACGAAAGCCATCTCATCCTGTGACCTTTCTGGTGAATTCATAAGGACGCTTTACTTTATGTCCACTCGCTTTCTAATATGAAGAGAGTGGGAATGCTGGGGCACACAGTAGACCCTCCTGAAACCCCCCACCCCCATCCACTTCTTATAGAAACTACCACAGGCCTTGCTTATTCCACTGAGTATAATTCCTGTCAGCTGGAATTATCCTCTGCGAGTCACCGCACTAAATATAACCACAGGCTGTGTAGTACTCTTGGGTGTCAGCAGGCTAACTCACAAACACAAATGCACAAAGGTCCCCATCCCGCATCCCCCTCACATAGTACAAGCAGAAAATCCTGGGCAGCTCCTGGCTTAGGCATCTCTTTTGATCCTCAGATAATTAACAAAGATCAGCTGGTTGAAGTTGCAAGAGGAATGCGTGGGAGTTTGAAGCTTTGTCTGCAGATGGAAGCACCGCTTTCTTCTGGGACAGAAATGAGAGAAAAATGAGAGTTTTAGTCACATTATTTGAATTTTAATGAGACAGAGGTGTAATTTAAATCCGTCTCACTTCTGTTTTTAGTAAAGAGCTACATGTCAGTATGCACTTTTTAGACGTACACCAAACAATAGGCGTCTCTGCAGGGACAACTGGCTGAATATTGCTACCACCTCCCCATTTGCCTAGATCTTCCATCTAAACTCTCTGATCTGCAGTAACTTGTTTCACGTGGGCAGTAAAAAAAATTCCATCCAACTTAAGCAATGATGGACTTCTGGACAAAAGAACATTATATGGATCGTTCTCATTTTGACTTGAATTTCACACTTTCCAACACTTTTTGTTGACATGACTTTCTTTATTTGACTTGATTATCCAGCTTCAAGTGCAACCTGATCTTCAACAAGGCACATCCATTCCTTTAACTGCATGGACAAGTGTCTACCCACAATGCCCTGGCACAGACATACATGTTCTGTGCATCACTTTCCTTTGGTATCATCAGCAAGCAGTACTTATTAACAAAAAGTCCTGACCTGAACAGGTGCAGTTCTGGCATGACTGCTACTTGTCAAACTATACCTTGAATTTCATAAAATGTTCTCTTTGATTTTCTTGGTGAGGGCTGAACAGACCTCACCATAACAATTCCAGCAACAGTCTCCAGCTACATCTTAGATATAAGCTCTAGAGCAAGCGGTGGGTGTGCTCCTGGACCAGCTTCCAATGGGTCTCCTGAGGGAGAAGCCCAGGCAGCATCCTTCTACAGGATCAACTCCTTCAGCTGGCTCCAATGAGTTTGGTGAATCAGTAGGTTTATTCTGAGGTCTTCCCATATTATCAAACCACTCATCCAATCAGGACCAGTTGACTTAATAACCCTGAACACAGAAAGCACTATAGCTGTTTATATCCTCAAGTTAATTTTTTTTTTGGTCACTACCCTGAGTGATGAGGATGTTGATTATTATGAAGTACATCTTGATGATTTGAGCTACAAATAGTGCCTTTCCTTTAACCGAGCACCAGACCAATAAAACCCTTTTTTCTGTAATCTTCTTGGGCCACTTCAGCTGAAGAGCTAGCCGACGACTGGCATGATTTATTTTCATGCTGCAACCACAGAGTCAGCAGCCTCATTGGCATTCATTAAAGGCCCGTGACCCCTCAAATGGAGCAGCTTGGCTTCATTTCTGATATAACACTTTTTGATGCAAGGTTGTCCGTATCAACCAAGTGATTTCAAATCAATCTACTTAATTTTGCATAAACTGTAAATCAGATGCAGTGGAAAAATAAAGCACTCTATCTGCAATAAGTTTTCTTTGTTGAAAATTTATACTGATCATGGTAAGCTATCAGAATGCTGAAGTTACACATCCATGAGTAAGTAGCTACTCTATATCTTGTGAAACAGCCTCAGGAACAAAGCTTCATTGTTTTTCCTTAATTATAAACATAAAAATAGCTCATCACGTGAAGAACAATGCAAGGTGACACAAATGAAAAAACACTTGCCAAGAGCTGGTGTACATGCATCAAATTAAAAACAGTGGATCAACATATAAAGAACTAAGGGGTCTGAAGCAAAGTAGAAAATGATTCAATTGAGGAACAGCAAGGAATCAAATGATGGGGACAAGGAACAGCAACAACAGCAAGCCATCAAGTGAAAGATAACACAACTTCAAATCACAGGCAGCAAGACAGCAAAACATCAAGTATGATGCAAGATGTCCAAAGAAATCAGTCATTGTAACAACATTGGCAGATGAGCAACAACACATCTACTGAATGACAGCTTAGGGTCAAATGAAGTGAAATATGGGAGCAAGAGATGTACAGAAGAGCAAAAACACTGATGTTAGGAGGAGAACATCAACTGAAGAGAAGCATGATACTGTATCAAGTGAAAGAGAACATAGTATTAACTGAAGATAAACACCATTGAGGGAGTTTAAGGTGTCATGTGAGGGGAAACCCTAATAACATAGACAGAAGGATGTCAATTGATAGGTAAATGGATAATAAGGTATCAGAAACATTGGGTAGAGCAGGTAGAGCATTAAATGAAGAGCAGCAGGTGCTCTAGAGCAGGTGAGAGATAATAGGCCTTTAATGGAAGAACAGTAACTCATTTTTGCCTGAGGGACCAAGAAGACAGAAGTTTAGGACAGGATGAACCAGTAACAACAGATGGCCTGATGCTATAGCAGAAATTGCTTAATTTCATATCAACTAAATATCTCGGTCTGGGATAGTATATCACACATGACATATATAGTACATGTAGTAGTCAAACCACATGCTTTCAATAGGAGGTTTCTTTTTCATTTTTGATCTTAACCAGGAAATATTATCCACCTTAATCCAATCAGAACCAGTAAGCTATTACAGTATTGTGTTAATTTAGAGAAACATTATGTGATGAATGCCATCAGCATGCTTTCACAACAGCATTTGAAGAAAATGCACTAACTGCATGGCAATATTCTAAAAGAATGAAAAATAAATAAATAATACTCGAGGAAGGTATCATAATCTATAGATTTACAATGATAATAAGAATCCGGAATACACATGCACATGTATGACTGATACAACTTTCACTCTATATTCAGCCTGTTTAATTCAACCCATTCTTGAAATTTTCCCTGAGCTAGAAGCATTATTGAGACAAGGGTGTACAAAGTAAGCACCATTAACACTGAAAATGCATATACAATACATGTTGCATTGAGGGTTAACTCTGTGGCCTCATAGACACAAACTCCTAGTTTTGAACACAGGCTCAGCCAATGTATGTGTAGGGTTTACCAGGTCCTCAAGAAGTATATACATGCTAGATTAAGTACATATTTAAAAGGGGCCTGTTAAGTGTGTGTTTGTGTGCGTGAGAGTGTGCCCTGCAATGCTCTTGCCCTCCATTCATGACTGGTTTCTGTCTCATGTCAAAACCTGCTGAGCTAGACTCCATCCCCCCACCCCCAACAGTGAACTGCATTAAAAGAATTCAGTAATGGATATATTCTGTCACTGACTGCTAAAACAAAGCTAGATAAAATAAATTTATCTTGAAGACACTATTGTCTTGTATTTCACATAATTCAACTCACTGGATTTACCTTTAACACACTGGGTCTGCAACGGGAGAAGCACTGGCAGGCTATTCTTCGTCTCTCAGTTTCTATGATTTGCTAGAACTAGAAGACATGCGTGAGACCAAATCAATGCCCAGCCTAAGAGTGCTAAGGAGAACAGTTAGATACTGACCACTCAGTACTCAATAGCACCACCAGGTGGTCCCTTGAAGATCTGCTTCCATGTCAGTAAGGATAGTATTATATTGTTAATATTCACAACATGAATCACTAGAAGAATTGGATTGTGTGTGTATCTTTGGCACATTTTGCATTCTGGATGTGAATGAATCACTACTGTAAAGAAGATGGGAAACCCAAGAGCTGGAGTGTTGACAGGTGTTGAGTGTGATATAATGTTATCAGAAAACAAGAAAAGAATGAGTAGAGATGAATCAGCCCAAAATCAGCCCTATCTAAACTTTGGGGAGCCGGAAAGTTTTTTTTTTTTTTGTCTTTTCTAAACAATCATTTCAAAAATATATTTCAGAAGGGAGAAACAGTGATGCAATGATTAGTGCTGCTGTCTCAGATACTCACCATCCAGAGTTCTAATTCCATGCTTAGCTGTTGCCTTTGTGGGGTTTACCTGACTCCCCATGTCTGCATGGGTTCTTTGCAGGGACCTCCAGTTTTATTGCTGATGGTGTGTGTGTTAGGTTAATAGCCGATTGTGCTCTGCAAGTTGATAAGTGGTTCCCACCTTATGTTTAATGCTACCGGGACAGACCTCAGCCCACTGCAAACTTGAATTGCATTATGCTGAGTGAGGATATCATATTTTTTTAACTTTTTATAGTGACTATAATAATTCCTATCAAGTATTATTACAGTATTACTTCCATTTACAGTGTATTTGTCATCAGTCAATGATGCATTTCTAACATATGAATCATCAAGGTCAGGTCTCTGTTCTTCTTCTTTTAAAGCTCACCATTTAAAACAAATCACACTAAATAAATGGAAGAAGCATATAAATCCTTACAGCAGTACCTCAATCTAAAATCACACTAGGGTCCCAGTGCTCCCTTTATAATTTGTCTTGTGTAAGGGCTAAGGTATACTATACAGAGGCATAAATTCTCCTTGGACTTTCAAGTTACTGTAATTGTTGGGGGTGCCTATTGGGATGTCCAAAACTCTTTTCCAGTTCTATTCTCTCTGTCCTCACAAGTTACTCCTGGGCTGTCAGCTACTCGAGCTACACCAGACACCCTGACAGGGGTACCTTTACAATATTAAAAACAGGCTGCAGCTTCAAGGAGGAGGTCCAATCACACACCAAACTTTACTTGAACAACATAGCAGATTAACCCTTCCTTGTCTGCTGCGTGTAGGATCAGACAACCTGTTGTCCTGCACAAAGTTCAGCATTACTCATGCTGCCCCTAGGCCTTACAATCAGGTTCAGAAGCCTACTTATGAGCAAGCACACCAGACCTGACTCTTTTTAAAATCTGTTTACTGCTTCCTCTAATACTCATATTCACAATCACTGTGCACTTTTATCAAATAATCAGGACCTTTTGTAAAATTCAAAAGCCATTTTATAACTGAGAGGTTCCATCCCTAGTGAGCACTGGGGTCATGTCTGTATCCTCTAGGTATTACTATTAATATGACATCTGTCTACAGATGATTATAGGTCTCCCTGCAGGGAATCATTTTATAATCAGGAGGAATTCTTCCTTTTGTTATTCAGACGACTCTATCCTCCGGAGGTAGGACAAAATGAGATACACAAAAGCAGACTCATTTCCACGCTTTGACTGATATTCTGCAGCACATTGTCTCACATGGCATAAGAGATGAACACACAGCACCCCATGCTGAAATCTTTTAATTCTGTTTAAAGCACCCAAGGCTAATTATTATTCCCCTATTGATTTCCTGAGGAACATTCAGTGTATTCGATCTGTGTTCAGTTCCTTTTTTGTAAGAACAGATATCGATGCAGCACAGATACGTTTCAGACTGAGACTGTGGCCCTTGCTATTGGATCTGAGTACAATGCATAGCACACAAGGGTCCCAAAAGACTTGCAGTATGATTAACTCTTTTTATGTAACATTTCATCACTGAGCTTAGCAGCTTTACTAAATGCAGCTTTACACAATATATGAAACCTTACTAGATATTGTGCCAAGTGGAATATCACTTTCTCCATAAATGCCCCTTATGTCCAGGTGCACATGGCTTTAGAAATGTGTAAAATGTGCCACTAAGCCCAGCTATGGTCAGTGATGTCATCTGTTTATGAATTGCTTTGCAGCTCAAGGGAGGTAAAATTGTGCATGCTCACTTTCATCATGTGTCCTTTTACACCCTGAACTCAAGATACTGAGTCCTTCATCCATATCTTTCTAACCTACTTATTCTGCTCAGGGTAATGGAGGACATCACTAAGTATAAGGCTGATACCAGCCTTAGAAAGGCTAATCAAGAGGCACATTTATGTGCATGTCTACATGGCGCCAACATAGAGTCACCAATAACACAGACACGTGTTTTTGAATTGTGGAAAGAAAACTAGAGTAAATGGCAACAAAGCAACACAGATACCGGAAGACTGTGAGCAATTCACACAGTCTAGGACTCTGGAGCTGTGAATTTGTAGTGCCTGCCATTGTGCTAACATCCATCCATCCATCCATTTTTCAACCCATTGAATCCGAACACAGGGTCACGGGGGTCTGCTGGAGCCAATCCCAGCCAACACAGGGCGCAAGGAAGGAACCAATCCCGGGCAGGGCGCCAACCCACCGCAGTGTGTTAACATGCCACTCCAATATCCCACTCTCCTTCCACAAATTGTACATGGCACATACATTTTGCTTTGTACGTCACTTATATTATAGTGTTACCCGCACTACCACTGCAACCTATCTTGGTAAAACAGTAAGGCCCACCAGTAGAGCTGTGCAATATGCAGACTTTTTGATTTGATTCCAGGAATCAGTATGCAGAAGCTAATATTGTGATGCTCATCACTTTTATCTGATTTTTCATTACTTTTCCACTCCATTTGCACTAGTGTTGGTGCTAAGGTGTCACCCATTGCAAGGCTACACTCGGGTCCTAATTTTGAAACCTGAGGTGGTTCATCATGTGTTGGGTGCAGCAATGTGCTGGATCAGTGCATGCTCCCAACCAACCAACCAACCACTACTTCCTTTGAACATACATAATCTGTCTAATCTCTAGCACTCTTTCTAACCATGACTGCATCAACGCCGCCCATTTACCTGACCATGATGAGCATAAGAAAAAAATGGAGGGAGGATCAGAATAAGAGGTTAGCTCTGTCACAAAATTGCAAATTGTTTGGTTTTATCTGGGTTGATAGGTCAAGCAATACAGTATCTACAGTTAAAACACATTACTGCATATAAAGAGGCCATCCAGGTATGTGTAGTGTCTGCAATGTCCTCTCTCACAAAATACATCCCTGCTACGCAAAGTTCCATAAACTTTTCTGTTTTCTGCATGGAGAAGCAGCAGGTGGAAAGAGAAAACATCTGCAGTGACTTATAGTATTTCAAAGCACAATTCCGCCTACTTAACTTGAACTTTCAAAATACTTGTATTTTGTCAGTGGTCAGGTAACTACACTAACCGGTAATGTACATCACACAATAGAAGTTACACATTCTCAAAACATAAGCCCTCATCCGTCCATTTCATACCATCTCTGATATTACAAGCAAGAATAAAACAGCAGCCTTTATAATTTTCTGTAATGTGAATTACTCAACGTTTGCGTCATCAGTTACAGGTTTAAACTGCCTTACTTTTATTTTCATTTTGTGTTTTTTATTTCCTTCATTTAGCAGGTGAGTTGAGCTTCTTGATTTAAACAAAGAATGTATTAAAATTTACTGTAAAAATAATACGACTTAGTGAGTTATTAATCTGCTGAGACTACTGGAGGAAGTCAAATATACTGTACAGCCATGTTATTTAGGGATCTGAGGTTAGCCATAGGATAATAGAATATCAATAAATATCAATTATTGAAACAAAAAAGTTTGTGATTTTATAATAGCACATTTTATAGGAAGATGTTACTACTCTGTTTATTGAAACTGAAAATAAAATTAAAGTTTCTGTGGCCTCCATTTCTACCAAAATAGCACCATCCTCCTCAGAATTCTAAGGATTCACTTACACATTCTTAGATGGCATTGACTTTGTAAAGCTCCTGTCTATACCATAAAGAAACAAGTTGAACCTGTTAAGAACAATGGATATAAAATGTAAGTTACCCAGTCAGTACTTACAATGCTGGTGAATTTTATCAAATAAATACCAGCACACATCTTTCAGACAATTCACAAACAAGAAGAAATACATACTGTTTATGCAAACACAAAATTAGGAAACATTACAAATGGTGCAAGTCATATAAATCATATGAATATATAACACACGTACGGAAATGTATTATGATCCATGATTAGCACATTAATGAATCAATAGCTTTCCTTGTATAAAACAGTCAAAGGCCTATTATCTCTCACCTGCTCTAGAGCACCTGCTGCTCCTCATTTAATGCTCTACCTCTCTTTTTGTACCCAATGTTTCTGATACCTCATTATCCATTTAATTATCATTTGACATCCTTCTGTCTTTGATATTAGGGTTTCCCCTCACATGACACCTTACTCCCCTCAATAATGTTTCTCTTCAGTTAATGCTATGTTCTCTTTCACTTGATACAGTCAAAGGAGGAGGAGTGAGAGACAGAGCCAAGTTTACTGAGTGGCAGACACAGATGCCAGCCAGGCAGGCAAGTTGTTGAATGGAGTACATACAATGGAAACATAAATAATAGTAGAGGAGATATAAAACAAAAATGGTTTTAAAAATCCATGTTTTTGAGCTGTTTCTTTGAGGCACAGATATTCATGAAATTGTTAAATTACAAAAGAAAAAATGGTTTCCTTTGCCAATACAATATTTCATATGGTTATTGTGAGCAGATATACCAAGCTTTGGATTCTGTATGGAAAATATGTATATACTCTGTTTATATGATACTGGTCTTTAATCTTTAATGTGTTTTGAGAATATATTGAGATATAGTGAATGTCATGTTCTGTGCCAAAATAATTGCAATATCAATTTAAGCCCATATCAGCCAGCCTTACCCACCATCATACAATCTGTACATTACCACTAGATGCTTAATTTCCACCTAAAGTAAGCATAGTCAGAAGAGTCTCAGGTACTGAACAATCTCGACTTACCTATAAGCACTGAATACAGAACGCCAACTGAAGAACTGGGGAAGATGGATTTGATAAAGAAGATAAGATGACTAAGAACCATGACTTAGAAGTCAGAACACAGATAACAAGAAACACCTTCCCAAATGGTTAAGGCAAAGTGTGAGCAAAAAGAATAGACAAATGCAAAATGGTAAATAACAAAAATGCACAAAACAAGAGGCCTTCAGATCCTGAATGTATGAAACATAAATTCCAAGCAAGTTTAAACAACTACCTTAAAAACATGTACCATGGAGCATATTTGCTTAAATTGAAAACAGGTATTGCTTGGTGAAATCAATATTTCACCCATCCATTTTTCACCCATCACAGGGACCCAGAACCCATTCTAGCAGCATTTCCGGAGCCAGTCTAGTGCATCACAGGGCGCACTCACTTATACATCCAACTTCGCTCATTTAGGGGCAATTTAGAGTCTGAGAAAACAGCTAATAGCTTTACAATACTTGTCTAATATGTGGAAGCCACAAGCTCTACTCTACTATTTGTTCAGGAAACATCAATGAGACGAACACAATATGACAGCAGTGTGTGAAACAGCAGTAGGAAAATAGAAATATCCTTTTAAAAGGCAAAGCTAACACTTTCAAAATCAAAATCTCATTTACAGCTATAGAGGTGGAGCCATGAAATATTTAGCAAGAATTTGCCTAGCGCTACATTTTTTTGATCATTGCCTGTGAGAATGGCTGGCTATGTTTTTTCAGTTTAGTAATCCTCTGCTGGTGATGAAATTGTTATAGAGATCTGGTGCTGGCCTTCCAGACCAGTGTACTAAGTGGTAACACCCATGTTTCTGTTCTCTTGGGAAGAAAAGCACTTTTCCAGGATTGTTTCCTGAGGGAACAGTCTATACAGGCCATTATGTCAGTAATATACCAGTACATCAAATAATCTGGACGTTTAGATTTACATCTTTTTAAAGGCACCTGCCAAAGTACTATGCAGTTGGAAGTGGATGGGTTTGCAAGTAGATTATAACTTATTGTATAAATCATTTCTTAAATGATGAAAAATATACTCAGATTCTTGCAGTAAAACAGTTTTGTGGCCTTGGACACACGGACATGTGAAGCTGGTCTCTAGTAGGTGTAGTTTGGAGTACAAGAATCATTAAAGATTCGGTCATTTCCCTGTGGACTTCAAATTTGTTGCCATTACAGAACATGTCAAAGTAAGACAGCTGATACCTCAACCCAGAATGAGCACTTTCGCTATGGTATGTTGCAAATGTTGAAGGCAGCGTTAGACAACAATGGTCTGCAACGTCTCAGAAAAAAATGTGAAAGGTGTGAGACAGGCTGGGGTAAAGTTGTGTACATAATACTAAAACATTCTTCCAAATCTTATATAATGGTTAGATGCCTTCTGCTTAACATTTACCATTAACTCATTTTCTCAAAATTTTCCACATCAATTTCCCTTTACTGACAAGAAAGCTTTTTTATTGCATCTGTTCTGGGAGCTGGGAGACCTCGAGATTATCTACAAAGAGATCAGCAATGCAGACACAACCTGCCTGGTACAAGTATGGACTCTGACTAGAATTTAATGGCATTAGAGAGAAAAGAAATCAAATATAAAAAACCGGAGCATTACTTCATCTAACTACTTTAATTAAAAAAAAAAAGACAAAATGCTGCACTAGTCGTCAGTCAGCCTTCTCGGGCTCATTTCTCGGATAGTCACAAGTCACCTTGGAAGAATTGACAGAAAGCTTCCTGCTACACACACTGTATACAATTCAGTCTTTTATCTGGCAAAGGCTTTTTTCAAAGAAATGCAAAGGTTTCTTCTTGGAACAAATGACATGCATCCCAAAATCCTTCAGTGAACTTGTGCAGCCAAGCCTTACAGAAATTATTTATATACGGGTAGCAATCTAAATTGATACTAGAACCATGGGAAATTTTGCTGACTCGAACAAAGCATAAAAATACATAGCTAAATTGGAGAGTCAGAAGTATGATTGTTTTTATTATTAGTATTATTACTGCACAAATGACATGTCTGCCTGCCAATGCTGTGAAAAAATAAAGAAATAAACGAGTGAGGAAAGTGTAGCTGGCCTCTGAATGAATTCATACATTGGGCAGATGTTGCTGTCAAAGGGCTACATGAGCAGCACATGCTTGAGAGATGGCAGAGACAGGGGATGCACTGGTTTATTATGGACTCAAATCATTTCTCATTAATGTAGGAGCCTGACAACAGCAAAAGCAAGCATGGCTTTTGGGGCTATTCAGAAATGTCTGACAAATGTAGGACACAAAATCTGACACTGGAACTTTTGCGTAATCCAAAACAAAACTCAGTCCTCAGTGTTTACACAGAGGGAGAATAAAGGAAGACTGGCTAGCTGAGGAAGGGAAGACCGACTAGTTGAGGTTTCCTGTCCTTCCTAGACTTTATTGGAACTGAACTGTGTTGGTTTCAGTGAATGTGGTTTTAAAATTCTACCTTCTCTCCAAGATGAAAAATGTTCTGCATTAAAATTCCAGCAACTGACTGAAGGCACGCTGACTATAAGACACTAAAGACTCATTTAAGATTACCCTAGCAGAACAGAAAAAGTTGGTGAGGGGTGGCACAGTGTGGAGAAGTGGGATTGGAATCTGAATCTGATTCTGGATTGTTCATATATTGCAGGGGTCCTCAATCACAGTCCTGGAGGGCCTCAGTGGCTGCAGGTTTTTGTTTTAACCTGGTTGCTTAATTAGAAAGCAATTCTTGCCAATAATTTAATTTCATGGCTTATTAGTTCTCATATCCTAGATTTTCTTCCCCTTTATAAGGATATCATCCAAATGATTTGAAGACTAAAATGGATGACTAATTCTCAGTCCTTCACTTTTTTCTCTTCACTTTCCTTCCAAGAATTTAATTAAACCAAATAGTGCATGATAAATACACACAGGTGTACATGGTAACAAGCTAAATGGAGAATTGCTGGTCTATTTTGTCATTTGCATCTTACTGCTAATTAGGAGCAATTAAAAACCAAGAACACAGCTGTTTAAGACTAAAATAAGCAATAAGGGTTCAAAATCTTAAGGAGTGAGACAACTAAAGTAATGAAGAAGTGTTACTTGAGCAATAAGAGCTTCTTATTAAGCAACTGGGTTGGAGCAAAAACCTGCAGCCACTGCGGCCCTCCAGGACCGTGATTGAGAACCCCTGATAATATTGAGTCTGTTGATTTTATTTATTGGTTTACTGATTATAAACACAGTTGTAGGGGAGTAAAAACACTCACTTTATATTTTACATTACACAGAATGTAAAGAAATCACAAGGTATGATCCCTCACTGAAAAACAACATACCCCTTGACCAGCAATAACCAAACACTGGTTTGTACTTGAGTCAAATATAAGTTCCATTTACATGGTACTGATATGGCTGTTCTTGTTGTCTTTATTAAAGCCCCTGTCATACTATATTACTATTCCAGCAATTATTGGCTGTAGCCATTTAGATAATCTTAGTGCGTTACGGACAATTTTGGTATGTGCCCATGAGTGGACAGGTTTGATTATGTTGCAGCTCAACAAGAAAACTGAAACTGTACTAAGAAGTCATGAAGCAGTCATGTAATCCATCAGCCCCTTTCTTCCTTGACTGACCTGACATCCTCAAGGTAGCTGCAGTAGATCCAGTAAGGGTACCTTGTTCTCCAAATCAAACTCACATACTGTGACACTGGCCTAAGACGTCTTCATAAAGATGTTAAAAACTATATTTTCTAAATAACTGTGTCTGAATATTAGCTTATTTTTTGTTCAAATCTGACATCTTTTTTGGTTATCCATGTGGGCCACAAGCTATATAAGCCTGGAAAACTCCAGAAGTTCTGTTATAGACTAGGTACATCATGTTAACCTTCATGAACACCATACAGTACCTAATTCTAGATGTATCCTTAACAAGTCACCTTGGACCCCTACATGGAACATCAGTAGACTGGTATTAATAGGATATCATCCAGAAGTGGACATGTGGATATGTAGAAGAGGAAACTAAAAGACAGAAAAAAATAAATACTTATTTTTATTGACATTTAAAATAAGCCAGATAACCCTTTTGGTTGGGTGCTGCTCACTCCTGCTTACCTGTAGCCACACAGAGTCAAGACTCTCAGCAGCACTCTACAGGCAGAGAAGATATTATGATTCCTCGATTATCTGAAGACATGTTGTACCCACAAGCAAGCCAGCAAAGTTGATAAAGCAGATGCTCGTTGAGGCAGGCTACACCATAAGTAGTTTAGTACAAGCCTAAATGGCTGTGAGGGATCGACCTGTTAATGATTTTAAGTGCCATTTTACAACGACATGTGGGCCCTGGGCAATCTGTTAAATGCCCACAATTATGTCATTTTAATGTAAGTATATATTTATGCTGCATTTTACAGACACTTCTGTTGCATACTGTGTATATCTCCACTTAAACGCTTTGCCTGCAGTTTCCCCTAATGCACAAAATTAATCAGCACACCCTGATGCACACCTGTTATTTTTTTGGTATGGAGGATGTCACTCCCTGGTGAATTATAATCACAGATAGCTCACGTTTTTCAAGGTGTCCATTGACCAGCAATTCTTCTGGATGTAAAGGCAAGAGCCATATGAACCCTGGCCCATTAAAATCATTTATAATAATCCACAGTTCTTCCTTGTTACATAACTACAATAAAGTACCTTTTCAAAGAAAAATAATGTGGGTCTCTGTTTCTGTACTCTCCCAACTATACCTTCCCAAGAAATACACCCAGATGCACACAACTGCATTATAACTTGAACACAAGGCAACTAGAAGGTGTCTAGGCTTTTCACTACCCAGACAAACACTGATAGAAAGAGAGAATGCATATGTCAGTCACTGCATCTCATTTACTTGTGCAAAGACACTGACTTGTGAATCCACCTCCCAGTAGACAGGAAACAAATACATGGGTATAAAGAATATGGATAAAAACACAGATTAAAATACACTTTAGATTGGAATTTACATGTAGTATGTGACCTCATTGGGGGATTATATAGTTATTTACTTCACAATGAGAGCATTTTAAAAATAATAACACATCCACACCTCCCTCAGCATGTGTCTTAGACTGTAATGACTATTCATACTGCCTCATATTTCCAGACTCCTGGGTTTAATTCCTGGCATTGGCACTAAATGTTTTTATTTTTCTCCTTGTGTCTGGATGGATTGATCTCTCTCTCTCTATAGTCTTAGTTTTCCCACCAAATCCCACATACATGTCAGCTAGATTTATTAGTACTTTTAAATTAACCATATATGTCAGCATGAACATGCTCTGTAATGAGCTGGTGCTCCTGTCCAGTGCTGGTTCAGCCTTGTGTTGGTCCTGAGTGGATGGATTCTGCCCACTATGATCCTGAACTTGGCTGAGCACGTTCTATAATGGAAATGGAAATATATATGTATCTACAGTATATACAAACTACTCAAAAAAATTATAAAGGTACACTTTGAAAACACATCAGATCTCAATGGTAAAAAAATCATGCTGGATATCTATACTGATATGGACTGGGTAATGTGTTAGGAACGAAAGGATGGCACATCGCTTGATGGAAATGAAAATTATTAACCTACAGAGGGCTGAATTGAAAAACACCCCGAAACTCAATGTGAAAAAATTATGCAGCAGGCTAGTTCATTTTGCCGAAATTTCTTTGCAGCAACTCTAAAATCATACTCAATAGTTTGTATGGCCCCCATGTGTTTGTATGCATTCCTGACAACATCTGGGCATGCTCCTGTTGAGATGATGGATGGTGTCCTGGGGATCTCCTCCCAGATCTGGACCAGGGCATCACTGAGCTCTTGGATAATCTGAGGTGCAACCTGGCTGTGTCAAATGGACTGAAACATAATGTCCCAGAGGTGTTCTATTGGATTTAGGTCAGGCGAGCGTGAGGCCAGTCAATGGTATCAATTCCTTCATCCTCCAGAAACTGCCTGCATACTCTCGCCACATGAGGCCGGGCATTGTCGTGAACCAGGAGGAACCCAGGACCCACTGCACCAGCACAGGGTCTGACAATGGGTCCAAAGATTTAATCCCGATATCTAATGGCAGTCAAGGTGTCATTGTCTAGCCTGTACAGGTCTGTGCATCCCTCCATGGATATGCCTCCCCAGACCATCACTGACCCACCACCAAACCAGTCATGCTGAACGATGTTACAGGCAGCATAACGTTTTCCGTGGCTTCTTCAAAAACACTTTCATGTCTGTCACATGTGCTGAGGGTGAACCTGCTCTCATCTGTGAAAAGCACAGGGCACCAGTGGTGGAACTGCCAATTCTGGTGTTCTATGGCGAATGCCAATCGAGCTCCACGGTGCCGGGCAGTGAGCACAGGGCCCACTAAAGATCGTCAGGCCCTCATGCCACCCTAATGAAGTCTGTTTCTAATTGTTTGGTCAGAGACATTTATGCCAGTTGCCTGTTGGAGGTCATTTTGGAGGGCTCTGGCAGTGCTCATCCTGTTTCTTCTTGCCCAATGGAGCAGATACCATTCTGGATGATAGGTTAAGGACCTTCTACTGTACAGCCCTGTCCAGCTCTCCTGGACTAACTGGCTGTCTCCTGGAATCTCCTCCATGCCTTGTGACTGTGCTGGGAGACACAGCAGAACTTATGGTAATGGCACATATTGATGTGCCTGCCATCCTGGAGAAGTTGGACTACCTGTGCAACCTCTGTAGGGTTCAGGTATTGCTTCATGCTACCAGTAGTGATGCTGACCATAACCAAATGCAAAACTAGAGAAAAAAACAGTCAGAAAAGATGAGGAGGAAAAAGTGGCCTCCACCTGTTAAACCATTTCTGTTTTGGGGGTTGTCTCATTGTTGCCCTTCTAGTGCACCTGTTGTTAATTTCTTTAACACCAAAGCAGCTGAAACTGATTAGCAACCCCCTCTGCTACTTAACTGACCAGATCAATAGCCCAGATGTTTCACTGACTTGATGCTATACTCTGATTAAAAAGTGTTCCTTTAATTTTTTGAGCTGTATATTAATATATATATACAGTACTACTGTATTTATATTGTATATAACTATATATATAGTTATACCCTGTATACTGTATATAACCATCTTCCTAACCCACTCATTCAGGGCAGGGTCACAGGAGCCTGTTCTAACAATCATCAGGCACAGGGCAGGATCAACAGCTGAGCATGTCACCAGCCCATCACAGGATGAACATCCACACACAGTCAAGCTAGTTTAGCATCACCAGTCCACCTAAACTGCATGTCTTAGGACTGTGTTAGAAAACTGCAACCCCAAGAGAAAATCATTAATATGGGGAGAACATGCAAACTTCACACAGGTAGCACCAGGGGCTTGAACCCTACTCTCCTTGTTTTGTGGCAGTATGTATATAAACAAGAACAACTTTATGTATTTCTCTCGACTGTATACATTTGCAGTAGCAGTTTGTTCAAATATGGCATGCACGAAACATAAAAACTGGGATTAACGGTTAAAGGTCTGTTAGTGTTGCAACATAACACTGTCCTTTAAACATTCTAAATACGCAAATGCTCTCGTAAGCGTTTAATTTGTTATATTCCATATTTCATCCCAAATCTTTTTTACACATATAGTTTTTGTACGTTAGTGGATCAGACAAAAGTTTTTGTTAATGTACAAATCCAGTTCAAACGCCTGTTACAAACAGCGTGATGCTCACTTGGCCATCCCGACCTTGAGGGACGCAGTTCGCACCTAACCGTGTCTGCAAAACCTTGAGGTACCACACACTGCCCGCTCTGCTCCACCAGGAGCGCTCTCTCCAGGCGACTGACTTTTTTACGTAAAAACAAAAACTCAAAGCTCGGTTGTTTTTTGTCTTCGCCTCGCATTCTGTCAGTGTTTTGTAATGTAAAATAACACCATCTAGAAAGTGGGCGAATTCAACTACAATGTTACAGTGCTCTCCTTCAGAAATCTCGGACGGCGCTCCGATTGCTGAGTGACCTTGGAAAGCAGAAAGCGAGGACACTTGGCTTTCTAGTAACCACCTGCTTGGACAGCGCTCTTGCAAAGCCGATCGCACACTCCGCAAGTTAAAACAGCAATGAAACAAAGGGACAGAAGTATTCTGAACCGTCCTTTCAATCAAGGTCATGTTTTTACATACATAATACAGCAATATGACACTGTCCATTTTTTTGAAATCCACCTCTGTTATTCTCTCTGGATACTGCTTACAGCATTACCTGTATATCAAACTACAGAACATATAAACTGAGCATGCCGCCGAATATAACGGAAATATCGGTATATACTGAAAATTACTCTTGGTGCAGCCCGCAAACTACACAAAAATAACATGTAAGTTATATCCATCCCTCATCGCTGTGTATTAATAGAGAAGGAAGGATGGGTAATAGATGGGTGGATATATATGATTACCCGCATTCATTAGTAGCAGTAAAATACCTTATAAAATTATCACCACTCTTGCTTTTGCATGAAATGAAAGAATAGTTCCGCAACAGTATCACACACACACACCTGTTCTCACAATCGGACTTTTCATTTTAATCACGCTCGCGCATTATTAATGCATTTAATTAATTCAATTTACGTGACAAGTACAGGCGAATAATAACATGGAAAAGTGAAATCGTGGTTAACTACAGCGAAGCATGCAGGATTACGCTTTACTATATACGTTTAATTGATTAACCAAACATCTCCTCAAAATATGCGTGATATAAAGGTCTGTTCTAAAAATACACACATAAATTAAGCATAACGTTCTTTACTTAAGCGTTATTGGTAATGTATGCGGTATCTGTAATATATGTTAAGATTACTTAACTCTTTTGAAGAACAAACTTTAATCCCTTAATAAATAATGTTTCACTACCCATCGTCAGCCACATGAGTAAATAATGTATTAGTTATGCAAGCACGAGCAATCAGAGCAACGATGAATAAAATAATCCCATACACACGTATGGTAGATAATATGAAGAAACCGAACAGTAAACGTTCGAATCTCTAAAGACAGGCACTGCCACAACCCAACAAATTACTCCTCACCACCCACCCACCTCCCCATCCATACACACACACACACACACCGCTGCCACCTATTAGATCAATAGGAAGGATTCAATATACTGTGATATAAGAGTGGGGGTGTCGAGAAAAGCACAATACATCTTTGCTTACATATTGCGATCGTGATCACAACGAATTGTGAATATGAAACAGAAAGAGGAAAGAAACGTGAGCTGAGAATTAGTATGTGTAGTCGCATCGAAAAGCAACGCTGATCGCCTGACAACGCTTCTCTAACCAATGTGGTTTGAGTGAAACAAAACTCAGGAACTCAGCGGAGGGTAACCCCACTTACTATCAAAAGCTAAAATCCGCCAGCGTCTCGATGGGACCATGATTGGCACGAATAAAGTCAGGCGCCGGCTTTCATTACATTCCAAAATTATGCGCGATCTCCGAAAAGCCTGACACACGAAATTTAAGTGAGATGCTTTATGCCCCTGCCAGAAAGCGCGCATCGTGACACCAGTCGAGAACCACTGGGCGCTCAGTACACCGCGAGTAGCGATTTACACCCTCTGGTACTATTGAGCGCAGAAGACGCGCGATGAATTGAAAATAAAAAACAGGTGTAGAGACCGCACAGCCGAGGTGAAGCAAAGGGCAACGATCAAACACCGCGTTTTACGCGCAAAGTTGGCACCGTTTGTGGGGGGTGGGGGTTCGGGCCCATGGCATCATCGGCAAGGCAGATCTCTTCTGTTATGCAAGACCATGTGCATCAATTATAGATAATAGCCGCGGAGCCCGCGTGCACAAACCACGAGCAGCACGTAAGGAGGCATCCAGACAACGTCCACACTCTTGTCTTTAGCAGTCATGTCATCGCATTCAAGGAAATCGAAGCTTGTTTTTACTAAAGTCCATCAAATAGCTGCAAATTAAGAAGGAAAAAACGCAAAAGTATGTTACCGTTAAGAAATGACTCCCCATCACGAGTATGCCACACAGGGGCAGAGTCACACGCACTCACGTATAGATTCAATTGAATTAGAATGCCAAAATGCAACTAGCAAAGAAGTCTTTCTCAAGAAACCATGGCAGTTCTCCAAATCTGTAAAGAAATTAAGTGTGCACCCCAAGACTGCCGCGCTGGGGTTTGCCGATGACGGTTTGACCTTGTTAGTCCGCTCACTTAGTTGGAATGCCATCCTCAAGCGCCAACAACAGGTCTAAGTGATCTTTGAAAAAGCGATACAGAGGATGTCCTCTCCCAAAATTTTAAATTGACCACTTCGACAACATCAAGGGAGTAAAGGACAATAAATTAAGCGAATGGAAAATGATTGGTAAAATGCAATAAAATAACGTAACATGCGAAACAAGTGCAGACTGCGAAAGGAAACAAACCTCCTACCTTTGTTGTCATTCTCTGTGTTGATGTACATCGCTGTCTTTGTTTCCTTTTATTTATGTGTCTTTTATATAGAAGAACGCTTGCTCCTTCTGCGTTATGCAAAGTCTTTCTTTATTGTAGTTTTCCTTCTTCTTCTGTTTTGGGGGTGGGGTGGTGGCGGTCTCTCCTGGTCTGTTTAATATCTCGCCCCCCAGGTTTCCGTGCGTTCCTTGCTGGTTGTGTGCGCGTGTGTGTATGTGTGCGTGTGTGCGCGCGCGTGAGAGTGTGTGTTTGAGTAAGGGGGGGGGGCGCAGAGAGAGCAAAAAAGAGAGACGAAGAGAGAGAGAAAGGGAGAGGGAGGGAGATAGATAGATAGAGAGAGAGAGAGAGAGAGAGCGCTTCGGGATTCAGGAGAAGCGTTTCAGGGGTATCTGTGTTTGTCATGCTAGTAGACACAGCAAGTCATCATCTTCGCTTTTTATTAGAGTCCATTCTTCTTTTATTTCATTCGCTCTCTCACTTTCTCTTTTCCTCTCTCCATTTATCGGAAACATAAATGACCGGGCATGCTCTCTACGCACAAGACTAACTGACTGAAAAAGAAGATTTAGACACGGGATGAGAACCCGGTAGCTCTTGGCCAGGCTCAATGTGTTAAAAATGACATTCAAAAGATGACGATTGGCGAGATGCCTAAAGGCAAACGGGCCAAATGGGATGGGGTCAGTGGCTAGGGTGTGTGGAGCGTTTAGGTCAGGGGGCGCTCCTTCAGGTGTGTCCGAAAACTGCCCGCTCGCATTCTCTCCTTTCTGGAAAGAGCGTGCTGCCTCGCATCTCCTGTTGCACAGCTGGCGAGCGCCCCCGGCGGCTCACATAGGTACTGAGCGCACCGCAGCGTATTGGTGCTGCGCTTTACACTGATAATTGCTGTCAGCCCATCAATCCGCTTTACACGCACATCTTCACATAATTTTATACTCACTTCATCACTCTGTCTCACACCTATTCATGAGACTATCTTGCTATCTTAAGCCACTTCGGCACCGCTGCGTGGGCTTTTTTTCTAACAAGTCACAATATGGATTGAAAATGAGGAAGGCTGTTGAAATATTTACTGCACATAGTTCATCTCCCTTACATTTGTGACTTTGACATGCTCAGAATTGCTAAAATGGACTGTGGGAAACTTTGTAAAGTTGGACATTTTATATTGTTTAATGCTGCCAGAGAAATTTTTATCCATATCCATGAACACTTTTAAAAATAAAGAGAAGTTCTTCAAGGGCGATGCCTTATGGGAAAGTATTTGGTTTCCAAAAGACCCATCCACATGAAGGTTTCAGAAAAGTATTTATTTAGATCCATAAAAGGATTCATGGAGTAAATAACCCTATATAGATGGTAACATATTTGTGAAATATCAATGGCTTATGATTTTAAAAGGATTCTTGCTGCATACGGTAGTAGTATGGGCTACGTCCAGGTTTTCTTCTTCTATTGGTGTCCTGGCAGGCAACCTACCATGCATTACAGATTTTTCCATATATTAGGAAGTTTTTCAATGCACAAAGAACAAACTTCATATTCAAAGAATCCTTATGAATGAAATTGTGGTTTTTCAAGCGATAGTTCTACGAGGAACCACACAACCCAGTAAAGAACCATACAGTGCCATTAATGAGCCATTATTTTTAAGAGTGTAGTCCAGCTTCAAATTCTTCCTCCCCCCAGTTGCTCCACCATTTATTACCAATAGAGCTGCATATTTCTTTAGTACAGAAGAAATTTCCCACTTCACTTCCTAACCTGGTTTCAATATCACTTCATCACCTCCTTTTTCAATCACAACACTGAAAAAGAAATGACTGATCCTGTCAAGGTGACCAGTTCCATACTAGGCTTGAAAGCTGTCAGATGTCTAACACTACAGAAAACAAACAGTGCTAAAGGTGTTTGCCTAAGTGCTTATGTAAAAACAATATTAATACTTGATGACATTTTCTGAAGCAGCAGTCCATTTTCATGAACCTACAGGGTGTTGTAATGCAATAAAGGCAAAGCAGACTCTGACAGCAATGCGACTTGTGGCTTTGTGTCTATTAGGCATTTTCAGAGCCATCGTGACCCTCATTTGTTATAAAACCCAGAAGCACTTTCCTGGCTATGGTATTTTAAAATGTACTGTATGTTACATTTCTCTTAAAAATCTAAAATGTTTTTATACAGGTAAGGACACTTTTCTTTGTTTACAGTCACACAGTATTATTCGTAATTTTAACCCCAAGTAACATTGTCATCTCACTATGTTTGGGTCTTAAGTTATGATATTGGATGTGATATATTCAGCTCACACTTTCTGCTTAACAGTGTAGGGGTTTACCTGAAGTACTCTACTTCTTCCAACTGTCAAAAAACGTGTCCCTTGTGAAGGACTTTCTGGCATATAGTATATCATTTACTGCCAGGTTGGGATGTGGCTCTCTTGCCCTACCTCCCCAATTGGCATACAACAGGCTTGGAAAATGGCTATCTTGAGAAAATATTTGGTAACTATTGTAATATTGATGGTGCCCTTTTTTGTGTTGTAAAGTCACCAGTGACCTTTCTTTTTCTAATCATCAAGGTGATTTGGTAATGATGTTATCTTCATCAAAAGCCTGTGATGGATAGTTAATTAAATTCTATGCAGACTCTGAAAACGGCACACATTGTGTGTTTTTCTGTTCTAATAGACTGTCTGTTCTTCATGTCTCCTCTTATGAAGTCAGTACCGACCTTTGTTTCTAATGATTCCCATTTTCAGTAGTGCTGTTATAGACATTTCGGAGATCTGTTACTCATCGGACCAATTTCCAATCCTAATGTAAGCAGTCAAAAGCAACGATGTTTTATAATGACTTTGCTATTACAAAATTACAATTACAAATTTACATTTTTTTGCTGGGAAAGGTTGACGGCATAGAGGTTTCTCTTGTTGCTACTTGGCTTTTGAGAATTCTTTAGCCTGAAATGCAAGGATTTACTTCAGAAAGTTGGGCTTGCTTCCACAAATAATGTTGGCTTTTGGAGGAACTGGTCAAAGTCTGAGGGGGTGCCCTGAGGTGAATCAACATTCTTATTCAGTCTTCATACTACACATTGATTTAAAAAAAAGGGAAAAAATCTGATTCAATAAATGCAAAAAAGTTAGGCATGGCTATTAAAACTGATGTCTTTTATTTAGTTCCACAAAGCAGAATGTGATTAAGACATACTTTATTTAAAGGAAGCCATTTCTCTGACTTCTTATTCTTTTGGCTTAAGCGAGAGTAAATATGTCAGAGTGCTTGTTATATTTTATTTCTAGATAAAAATGTTCGCTAAAGGATATAAAGAACAACAAAATGCCATTGTGCACATGTCCCTTTTAGTCTCAATTTCATATCTTTCAAGCCCCTTTGCCGGCTTCTTGTCTGTAATTGCTTCTTCAGATGTTGTGGGAAGATTTTTTTCTTGCAGGCATGTCTGGTGCTTTTTTTCATCCAACAATATTTGACTCATTTACAGAGGGACTGCGTTCAAAGAAATCCTCAACTGAAACAGGAGCAAAGCTCCTAAACTCTCTTTGTCCATGCCATCCTTCAGCTCACGTTCCGCTCTCAGGTTTTCAATAATGGAGCCAGAGAAAGGCAGAGGGAGAGAGAGATCCAGCTGAAGAAAACAAGACACTGGCATTGAAGTCTGTCGGATGTCAGCTGGCTGGTGACAAAACAAGATGAACCCAGAAGCCCTGTAATTACACAAAACAAATGGCCTCCTGCGGGGAGTCCTTGGGCTCTCACTGTGGAGCCACGAAACCCACACAAGAGCTAATTACATGTGGGTGCCATTATTATGACAGAGAGTGGAGGCGGGTGGGTGTGTTCTGTGTGCCTCATGTTCACAGGTTTCCAGCATGAGGAGGTGTGTTTGAGGAGAGATTTTAAGAAACCGATTCCCAGTGGTTTCCTGGGTCAGGAGGTGGACATTTGAATAACTTGGTTTCACTGACCCAGTTACTTCTAGAATCTGATTATGGTTCATGCTTCTTTAAATAACTTGTGCGGTGCAATCAAATAATTCGGTCTGTTAAACATCTATTCATCCATCCACCCATCCATTCATGCTCTTTACCCATTTATTCCATTATTTGTTTATGGTAGGCTCCTCTGGTAATCCTGGGTGCAACACAGCAACCAATACTAGAAACACAAGCATTTTGCCTCATTTTCTCTCACAAAATGAGTTAAATTGGTGGAAAAAATCTTTAGAATGCTTGCACCTTATAGTCATTCAAGCCACACTGTCTGACACTTAAATGCATTGAGAATATGACTTCAATGTTCTTAATTATGTCACAATGCTATCTTAGAAAGTCACAGTATAGGTGTAGGCCTTTTTTGTTATCATGTTTAAATAAAGGCTATTTCTTGCTTTGTAATGTTTCTCTTTGGTCAGGGGATCCCAGCCTTTTTTGTGTCCAGTTTACCCAGTGGCAACTTTTTTAACCCTACCCTGTTTTGTTCAGTTCTACCATACTAAGGCGATCGACAAAGGGGAAAGTTTAAGCATACTGTTTTTAACATTTTTATTTTAAGGTCAAATAACAATTAAAATAACACAAAATAATGTTATTTCACATATCTAGGAAAAACTAATGATGAGCAGATCCTAATATTCCAGAAGAAAACACACTGAGTTGATGAGGACAAATCAATCAGTAAGACGCTTGTTCTTGCTTTTCACCTACGATTTTGGATATGCTTGGTGCAGTTGGTGAAAGAGCAAGTCTCATGTTATCTTTGGGAACTAACTGAGATTGTCACAACTTCACCTTTTTTATGAAAATGTACCCCCTGAGTAGGTGAAATTTACCCCCTATGGATTAACTTACCTTGGGTTGAAAACCCCTGCTCTGGGTGAAGATAAAATGATGCTACAGTTTGTTTCCTAAGGAACTTAACAAGTATGAACTGTGTCAGGGCAGCAGTGTAGACGTGCTGTTTTCAGTGAAGAGTTTGGATATTCTCCCGTTGAGCACATGGGTATATTTCAGGCTAATCTGTTGCATCCCGCAAGTGTAATTGGTTACACTAAACCAGGTTCGCATGAGTGATTGTGGATGTGTATTTAAATTGAGTGGAGTCCAGGACAGCACCTTACCCAGTGCTGCCAAGATAGGCTGCAGTCTTTGTGACCTTGAACTGGACTAAATGGCAACAAATGGGCAAATGGATTGATTTGAATAGATTGACTTCAAAGACATGTATTCTGTGTCAGTAATATGCCCGTTGAGAGTTCTCCTTCTCACCAGTGTCATGCTCATGTGCATGGGAGAGAGTTTAAGAGCTCAGGTGATAGAACTTCTCTACCAATCAAGGCAGTGGCACTGTGTGATTACACTCTCTCTTCTCCTCCCTATGCAGATCGTAAGATTGACAGCTCTCTTCCAACAATGTCACTTCCATTTTCTGCCCACCTGGAATTGCCTCTTCCTCCCTGCCGGCCATATGACCAGAGGAAGTGCCTTCTTGGACAGTCATTTTCAATTACACAAGGTTTGCCCATGATTGCCCCAACACTTTTGCTGTCTCCTTTGATCTTATTACACCAGACAAGTCTTTTTCAGAAGTAGCTATTAATGTTAGCCTTTACACATTAGCCACTAATTATTATATGTTTGTAAAAGCTACAATTTATGTCCTAGTGTGTTTGGAGCAGCAGACATTGTAAGTAGTGCAAAAGGAAGGCTGGGCAATGGATTTTGTTTTAAGAATAGAGAAGTCAGTGGATCTGAAAAGGTGGAGATGATAGGTCTCTGTTTTATTGTGGAAAGGTTTTGGGATCAACCCTATCCTAAGACATGGATTCTTTTATTCCCATTACCAGATTCTATGTTAAGTACAGTAGATCCAAACACATGTCCTCCACTCCAGTTCTTGTTTTCTTATCCTTGCAATCACTTGAACTGTAAGGAGACATAGCCCACAGCCTCAATACACTTGTACCTGGGCCCATTCTACTCCCAGAACTGACTGATACTGTGTTTTATTTTCAGTATTGGAAGACACCTCTTCCTATTCTCTATTCCTCACAGCAAGGCAGGCAAGTGGCATGTTTTCATTTTTATTTAGTTATTATACTCTTTAATATCAAAATGCTTCAATGTGCCAAAGGCAGAAGTCAAAAGCAAATGAATGTGCAACCATACAAAATGGATAGTTCAGTGTTCTAATAGACGATGCTGGCTGACAAAGCCAATGAGTGTCAGCATTGAGACTCAAGGTTGCATTGCTGGTTCTCATGACATGGGTGTTCTTGGTGGCTATACTCTTCCTGCTTCTTCTTCTTCATCCTGGTTCTCCTCATTGTTGCTTGAAGCTGCTGACTTTTTAAAGCTTGTCAGGGCCAAGGTGAACATCCCTGGCCTCTCTCTGTCTAGTGTCATTTTCAAAGACCATATAAGCACATGTTTACAAGGAGTGCATGCACAAAGTGGGTTACATTTTATGCATTTTATGCATGTAGAAAGTCTAGAAAATGAATATTAGAAATTCATCTTTCTAAAAGTAAAATGTTGCTCTGTTTATTATTATGAGTTTTCTTTAAATCCTGCAGCAAAAGGTGTCGGTCTGCAACTCTGACAGCGAAAATTCACTTTCTCTCTGTAAGAATGTCTTCTGTCTCTACTAACACTTCCTCTTTCTGTGCTTGAAACTTACTGCTTTTAAAGACATCAGATGAAAAGAACAGAACTTAAAGTTTAACATCATGAAATGTCATCTATTAAAGCACAAAAAAAAAATACATGACACTATATGATCAAACAACAAAGCTTGAGACTTCCTCTAATGCTAAACATAAAGATTAATTCTGAGAGATCTTCAATCAAATGTAAAGATGTGCATATTGTACAACTACCAGCTTAGGTAGGAGTAATGCTCTTAAATGTCACCACAATGTCCAAACCTGTAAATAACAAAGGATGTCATCGCCAGAAACACATGAATAGCAACAATTGCAACTCATCCAAGATAGTACAGTGGTGATGTCACCATAATACCAATAAAAATGATTCAAAATGGCACAAAAATGAACTCATAAACATAATACAGAAATTGAAGTATTAAAATAAAATCAAATTCACAACAAGAGTGGCTTGGGGGTATATGAGCTGCCAGTATGTGTGTTCATGTCCATTTAGCATTAACATCAGCTAATGGTTGGAGTGAGGGATCGTTTAATTCACTATACAGTAAGAGTGAAGAAAATGAGGGAATCTGAGATCAAATCTTACACAGAAAAAGTTCTAAAACTTTATTGTAACATTTATAAAATATTGGGAGGGTACAGGGCATCTTAAATGGTGACGTACTTTACTTTTCCCTTGACTACATTTTTTTTTTAATTGCTGAAATTGTTTTTAGAAGATATTTTTATGCAAAACATTAGTAGCATGTTGAAGGTCTTCTTTTATCTTTGGAGATAATGTGGCTAAGGCACTGGACTTTAAAGTCCAAAGCTGCTGGTTCATTTCTTGGTTTTGAGTCGTTGGATGCCTTTGAGTCACTTCATGTATCTGTGCTTACCTTTACAAAATGAATTTTTAAACCTTCTCTGGGAGTATTTAAAAGTTTGGCACTTGGCACTCATAATTTTGAAAAAGAAAATACATAGTGTGCCGCAAGCTTGAAAGACTTTTGAATATGTATTGCACTGGCTTTAAGGTAAAATTCAGAATTCTTGTACATGCTTTTACTTCCTCCAGAAATCCTCTTCATCCAGAATGGATTGGAGTTCCCATGCTCAGCAAGAAAATCAAGTAAATAACATACATGTATTCTCAAACCTGCTTAGCTCAGTTCAACATAGCAGTGGGCCAGAGCAAGTCTGCAAACTATGATGAATAGCAAAAACACACAGTGTGCAGGGCAGCAGACCATCACAGGGCACAATCACCCATTTCACATCAGAGCAACTACAGTCACCAGTCAACGTGAAATTCAAATCTGTTGGTATCAGGAAAGCTATAATGGGAACCTTTAAGCACCCAGTGACTGAATCCTAGTCTCTTAGAGGTGTGAGGCAGTAGCACAGCCACATTCTGCCCTTAAGCAATTATAGTGCCTTCAGTAATTATTCAGACCTCTTCACTTTTTTCAAATTTTCTTATGTAGCACGCTTATTCTAAAAGCACTTGAATCATTTTCTTCCCTTGTAAAACAACATTTACTACCCCAGAATGATAAATCAAAAACAGGATTTTAGGAATTTTTACACATTCATTCAAAATAAGAAAAACTGGAACACTACAAGTATTTTGGTCCTTTGCTATGAAACTTGAAATATGGCTCAGGTGCATCCCATACTATTGATCATCGTTGTTTCTACACCTAGTTTAGTGTTCACCCCTGGTTAATATAATTTGTTGGACTTTGTAACAAGAAAGACACGAGTACATCAAAAAAGGTTTGGGGCAGCCACCCATATATTGTGCCCTGGCTGCAAAAGGTTAATTTTGGTGAGTTTTGTTCAGGTCGAAGCCCAAAACAGAATTGATTTTGGTTTGATTAGCTGTTGGCTTTTAAGGCCATGACAGGAAGTGATATCATCTGGACCGGAACCAGAAGTGATGTCATTGAGACCAGAAGTGATGTCATCCATAGCTCCAGAACTGGAAGTGCTGTCTTCGGGACTAGAAGTGACATCTTCAATAGCACCGGCACCTAGTGGCATTACCCAGAGATAGTCTGCAGAAGATGGAGAGAGAAAGTTAGTGCAGCTCGCCACCCCGTGGTCTGGCATGGTAGTACTATTATTTAGGCCCCCTAGACTGCCTCCAAATCACACGTGTGTGACAGCATGATTAAGAAAGTCACACACATCTCTATAAAAGGTCCCACTGTTGACAATATGCATCAGAGGAAATGCCAAGTCATGAAGACAGAAGAGTTTCCTGCAGAACTTACAGACAGGATTGTGTCATGGAACAGATATGAGGAAGGTTTCAAAAATGATTGTAACACTGAACTGTTCCAAGAGCACAGTACCATCCATAATTTGTAAAATGAAGAAACTTGGAACAACTTTGACTCATCATAGTTTTGACTACTTTTGATTACACGGCCAAACTGAGCAATCATGGGAGATGGGCCATGATAATAGAAGTTACTGGTCACTTTTTATGAGCTGTATGTCCTGTGTGGAGATGGGAGAAACTTCCAGAAGGAGAACCACCACTTCAACACTCTGCTAATCTGGGTTTTATTGCAGAGTGGCTAGCTAACACATGAAAGCTCTCCTGAAGTTTTCAAAGAGGCACCTAAAGGACTCACAGATTGTAAGAAACAAGATTATTCAGTCTGATAAAAACATTAAAATGTTTGGCCTCAGTTCTAAGTGTCACATCTGGAAAAAAAACAGGCACCACTCATCACCTACACAATTTCATTCCAACAGTGAAGCATAGTGGTGGCAGGATTATGATGTAGGTTTAATTTTCAGTGGAAGAGACTGGGAGACTAGTCAGGGTTGTGGGGCAGATGAATGGAGCAAAAAAGAGAGATATCCTTAATGAAATCCTGCTCCAGAGTGATCTGGACTGAAGGTTCACCTTCCAACAGGACAGTGACCGTAAGCATAAAGCAAAGACACCAAAGGAGTGGAGAGTCAACTCTGAATATTTTTCAGTGGCATATCTCAGATTTGAACTCAATGGAACATCTCTAGAGAGACCAAAACTAGTTGTCTACTGATAGACTGTGATAGTCCTGACAGAGCTTGAGAAAGTCCACAGAGAAGAGTGGTAGAAAATCCCCCAACCAAGATGTGCAAAGCTTGTTGAGTCAGACCAAAGAAGACTCCAACCTGTAAATGCTATCAAAGGTCCTTCAACTAAGTATTGAGTAAAAAGTCTGGATACTTGTGTCAATGTGATATTTCAGTTTTTTATTTTTAATACATTTGCAAAAATTAATACAATTTTGTTTTTGCTTTGTCATTCTGGGTTATTGAGTGTGGCCTGATGAAGGAAGGCATAATTTAAATGACTTTAGCAAAGTCTTCAACATAGCAAAATGTGTAAAAAGTGAAGGGCTCTGAAAACTTTCTGAAAACGCTGTATACCTACACATATATTTTCAAACCTGCTTAATTCAATTCAAGGCTATGGGGAGTTCAGCGTCTATCCTAACAGATCAGCCCTGGGTTGTGTACCAGTCCACTGCAGCAAATAAATACTTCCATTGATTTTCTATTCCACTTATTCAGTCAAGAGTCTTAGTGGAGTGAGGCACATCATGGCTTCATGACGTAAGGTTAGAACTTGCAAAGAGTGACAGTTCATCATGGAGCACACTACTAAAATACCAATTTAAAACTGCTGATTAACCTAACACAAACATCAAACAGTTACATAAAAAGAGAGTCAGTGTGCAAATAGCCCCCGTTGTCCCTAGTGGGTAAAGAGGCCCCCACCTGTCAAAGTTGAAGTTACTACTTAATGTATAGTCATAATTTCACAATGCTTTATTTATTTTGGATTACCATGAATTAATTTTGATGCTGCTTAAAATAAAAATTTAAAAATTAAAAGATAATGATTAAATGATCCAAAATTATTCAGATAGGCATTGTACTTAGAAAGGTGTGTTTGGTTAGTTATGTAGCTTTTTAGCTTCTTGTGCCACTGCTGAGCTCTCAATTCCTACCAGAGAACTGCTCAGAGATTTCACTTCTTGTTGTGGTAATTTGTTTGGATGGGACTCGGCAGTCCCCTGTCTGCTCTTCCATTCTCTCTGATCTTACACTCATTGCTCAGGGAATGGATTTATCTGCTGCCTCTTTATCATATCAAATACCCCTTCTCTCCCCCTTCCCCACCTCCCTCCTTCTTCTCTCCGCCATATTGACAGCAGCTCTGTTTTGTCTCCCAGGACAAGTCCCTGGAAAGCGAGCAGTTCGTACGTTCTCTCAGTCTCTAGCATACACACACACACACACCTTTAACGCTAGGTCAGATTGTGCGAGTCTACTGTATGTAGATTGAATATAAATGCAAAAGTAATCTGTTTAACTTTTCAAGGACTATGATGAGATGAGAAAAGAATCAACAATAAAGTGTAGTGGACTTTAGAGGGCACTTGTAAGCTGAACCCAAACTCTGTTCATTGGAGACTAAGATGCCAATGAAAAGTAGATTTATTGGCAGAAAGAAGGAATAATTACATTAGGGTAAGGGTATGACACAGACAAGGATGAATTAACATCTTTGTACACTGCTGTAGCTGGGTGAGCATTGGGAGAGACTCATCAGGAGTTAAAGACACAGTCAAGAAGCAAAGTGAGGGTCAAAACCAAAGTCAAAGTCATGCTCTCCAGGCCTTGCGAATGGAAGGAGCTATGAAGCCTAGGCCTCAAGTTCCTGAAGTCCCTTGTGGGACTGTATGATAAAAACAGGTACGCTAGTAACAACACAGAATTCCTTTGGCTATCTGTGTAGACCTCCCTAGTGGTAGCAGGTGTTCCATCCTGCTTCCTAATGGTGACAAGACTAATCCATAGTCCCCAGTACCCTTGAGAGGCTGCAACATTTTGCTCTCTACTTGTTTGGGGAAGAGCAACAGAAATAATAAAAGTATATTTTGTTTATTTCTGGATTTTCACTACACTGGACTGTACTGCTAGCACCCTGTGTGGGCTATAAAAAGCATTACTACTTCCAATTGCTTCTAAAATGAAGGTTTCTGATGATCACTTATTGTAAAAAGGAGTAAAAATAAATGGCATCAGGGTGTATAATTTGAAGCCTAATAGATGAAAAATGGGAATTAGGTGATATAGATGAAAAATTCACTTGGTCAAAATAGTACCACAGGCAAGAGAAACAAGTGGGAAGGGGATAGAAGAGGACAATTAGTATTACAGAAATTAAATATACAATGTAGGGCATTGCGTTTACCCCCTTCCAACCACACCCACATCAGATAATGTACTGGAAATACCAAGGAGGACAACGTTTCCCACCTGGATGAGTTGTGAAGACAATTACATGGTAAAAATTGGGTCACAATACCAAAAAAGTTTGAGAAACACTGATCTAAGGGAAGGGGTCAGGAAGGCATGACTTTGAGGGAAGCAACAGTGTGATGTGAGGAGGCTGGACTGGGCATAAGATAGGTTTTCTCTTCATCACACTCCGGAAAGCAAAGTGGGCTGTTTGGAAAAGCAGTTTGGCTCTCAATTACATTTTTCTTACTATAGGTCCTAGGCGTTCTCTTCCTCAATAGCATAACACAAATTTCTTCTCATGTTGAGGTGGATCCCTGCATTCAAGTAATCTGACTGAACAGATAATATGTTTTTTTTTTTCTCTTTCAGTCATTGGCAATGGGTGCTCAGCTGTTATGTATTTGTGAACAGAGCACAAATAGGTACGCCTAAGAAATCTGGATGTGACATTCAGACGATTTACAGTTAGGTCCATAAGCATTTGGACAGTGACGCAATTTTCATAATTTTTTCTCTGTACACCACCACAATGGATTTGAAATAAAGCAATCATTATGTGATTGAAGTGCAGACTTTCAGCTTTAATTTAAGGGGTTTACCAAAAATATCATATGAGCTGTTTAGGAATGACAGACATTTTGCTGCATAGACCACCCCCCGCCTCATTTCCAGGGGCTCAAAAGTATTTAAACATTTGACTGACAAAGTTTTCCACAGCAAGGATGGAGCAGGTCCCTCATTATTTCATTATTTATTAAGCAGGTAAAAGGTGTGGAATTTGCATTCGGAAACATGTGGTTCAAAGAGCTGCCCATGCAAGTAAAAACAGTCCATCGTTAGGCTGAGAAAACAAAACAAACCATTTAGAGAGACAGCAGAAACATGAGGAGTGCTGAAATCAACCGTCTGATACATTTTTTAAAAGAAGGAACACACACTAGTGAACTCAGCAATGCCACCAATGTGCTGGAGGATTGCAGAATTCTGTCCTTGGAGAAGAAGAACCCCCTCACAACATTTAGCCAAACCAAGAACACTCTCCGGGAGGTAGGCCTGTCATCGCCAAAGTCTACAATCAAGAGAAGACTTCATGAAAGTAGACAGAGGTTTATCACAAGGTGCAAACCACTGAAGGGCAGATTAGACTTTGAGAGAAAACATTTTTAAAAAGCCTATCCAGTTGTAGAACAATTTTCTTTGGACAAATGAAATTAAGATCAATATATACCAGAATGTTGGAAACAGAAAAGTATGGAAAAGAACAGAAATGGCTTGTGATCCGATGAATACCACATCATCTGTGAAACATGGTGGAGGCAGTTTTATGGCATGATCCTGCATGGCAGCAAATGGAAGTCAGTCAGTAGCGTTTATTGATGATATGACTATATGGCAGAAGTAGCAGGATGAATTCTAAAGTGTACAAGGCTATACTATCTGCTCAGATTCAGACAAATGCTGCAAAATGGAAACAAAAATGCTTCATAGTGCAGATGGACAATGAGCGAAAACATACTGTGAAACACACCAAGGGATTTTCAGAGCAAAGAAGTGGAATATTCTTCAAAGGCCAAGTCAATCAAGTGACCTCAGCCCAATTGGACATGCATTTCACTTACTGAAGACAAAACTGATGGCAGAAAGTCCAACGAACAAGCAGCACCTGAAGACACCTGTAGTAATTTCCTGGCAAAGCATCAGTAGGGTGGAATCCCACCACTTGGAGGCGGCCACAGGTTTCAGACTTCAGGCAGTCATTGACTGTAAAGAATTTTCAACCCAATATTGAAAAATGATCATTATATTTATGATTATCTTAGTTTTTCCAAATACTTTTGAGCCCATGGAAATGGTGGGGGACTATGCAGAAAAATGACTGTCGTTCCTAAATGGCTCATACAATATTTTTGGTAATCCCCTTAAATTAAAGCTGAAAGTGTACACTTCAATTACATGATAATTGCTTTATTTCAAATCCATTGTGCTGGTGTACAGAGCCAGAGATATGAATATTTTGTCACTGTCCAAATACTTATGGACCTGACTGTAACTATCAGCTAAATGGTTTCTTTTTGTTACTTAGACTTCATATATTGTCTGTTCTTAACAAGGCAAAATATATAACTACCCTATTTCTCTACATTTTTCTAGAAGACCTACTGGACATAATTTCTCGCAATTCCACCTGCAGCTTCTCACCACATAAAATGATTTTAAAATTTCTCAAATGATTTCCTCAAGATGATTGTCTGTCTTTGAAAAGGCATGTTTTTAAATCCTTTCATGTTGCTCGCCTAAACTTTTTATTCTAACACCTGAGATTGTCTTTTGACCCAAAAGCCTCTGTATGGATTCATATTCAGCTCACAACATTCACTAAAGTGTTTCTGTGAAATTCTTCTCATTTAGAACTCACTTTGAGGAAACAAACCTATTTTACAAGTCAAACAATATTTATTTTATAGCACCACTAACAGTATACACCATCTCAAAGCTCTTTACAGGATAAAAAAAGATTACAGTAAAGTGTGAAATGCAAAATTCCCCAGCACAATTAGAAGAATACGCAACTGGACACTGGGATGACTGTGGAAGTCTACCAGACTGATGAGTAAAATGTATTAAAAATAGTTATAACAAATACAATAATAGATAGACTAATGGAAATGAAGCAATGCTGGTGAATAAAATCACAAAAAAGGGAACAAAAGACTGAACAATTAAGTTGAAGAGCCCTCAATAAATACCATCAAGTCAGATTAGTACTGTGAAGTAATTAAGGTTATGTCCACACTTCTAAATTTTTAAACGAAAATGATTCCCGTCTACTCTAGCCTTTTCAAATTGTTTATAAAATTATCTCCACCCACATTAAAATGACAGAAACACATATGATGTTGTCATTCTCTTACACTGTGCATGCGCACATCAATGGAAACAGGAACAGGAAATGTCCTGCATGCTAGACGTTTATTTGCAACTTTCATTTCTACACAGACCCCGTAACCCTGTGTTAGGATATAGCAGGTTGGAAAATGACTGACTGACTGATTTGTACACAGAGAATAGGAAAGGTGAAAATGAAAACAAAAAAGCCATTGTTTTGTTTAAACTGACAATGAAGTGGATTTGTTATTGAGAGTAACTCATAATTATAATGTGAGAATAGTGGCTGAGAAACTGTAATGAGAAGAATCAACTCAGAGACCGATCATATTATATGTGAGCATAAACCAATTAGAGTCTGCTTTTACAAAGCTCTTTGTTTTCACCCATCCACACTGCAACACAGAGCTGGCACTTTAGGTGGCTAAAAATGCTTTGGCAGTGAAAATGGAGACTAATGTCTGCATTTTTAAACCACAATGTAGTAGTGTGGATGAACCCTGCACCATGAGGATCTTCAGTCTGCATCTTGAGATAAACAGACACTTGTAAGCTGACTAGGGAAGAAGGTTCCAGAAAGTGAAAGAGAATTGCACAGTGAGACTTTAGAAACAGTAAGACAGCCAACTTCAGAAAGGATGAGCTGACTAACAGGTTTAAACTGTGGTAAATAGTAATAAAACATCTGACAGGAAGTCACTGCAGACAGACCATATGAGGGCAATGTGGTCACAGTATTTGGTTTGGCTCAAGATCTGACAGCAACAGTGTTCTGAACCTGTTACAGTGTAACTGTTGTAACTAAAGGGGAGCGGCGTTGCTATGAATGCGACCACTGTGGTCACGGCTGGAGGGGTTGTCCCTGGAGGACATCCAAAGGATGTGGACGTCGGGACAACTCTTCCCGATTTCGCAGTTTTGTTTCCACTGGACAGGCCCGCATACTGGATGACGCCGTCTCCCCGTCCTGGAGAAGACCAGCCCTCGCGGGACGTGCCGCTGAGCCCAACGGGGCTCAGCCGAGAGTGGGACAATGTGGCAGACGGCCCCTTCACTCTATATTCAGAGGGAGCAGCCCTGGGCGGTGCAATACCTCCCCCTGTACACTAGATGGCCGCCCCTCTAGGTTGGAGCGGTGCCTCAGTTTCCCACAGGGCTCCACCAGGGGGTGCTGTAGATGGGACTCCTGAGCCTGTATGGGCAGCGTATTCACCACACCCAGAAGTGCAGCCGGAACTCGACAATCAACCACCTGGAGCACTTCCGGGTGGACTATAAAAGGGCCCAGCAACCACCACTCAGGGGCCAGAATCGAGAGAAGGAGGACGAGGTTGCCTGAGAGGAGGGGTGGAGGAAGAAAAAGAGTGCTTGCAGTGTGTTTAATGTGGAGTTTGTGCACTTTGGACTGTGTTGTGCCTGTGGGAATTACGAGGAAGACATGCCCCACAGGTGAAGAAAAATAAAAGTTTATTTATTTTACACGTGCCTCCGTGTCCATCTTTGTCGGGCCAGGCACCCATATAGCACCTTTTGTTACAAAATTTAATACTTAAGCAGGAATACCATTAACAAAATAATGAGAATAGGCCAGCTAAGAAGGTTTAAGTGGCTGGAAAAGTAAGGAGGTAGAGTCAGACGATATTTGTAGATGATAAAATGAAGCTTTGTATGCAGCAGGGCAAAGGTCAGGCTACAACTCTAAGGTTAGTCACTGTTGACAACTAGATAAATACACCTGTTTTGGTTTCCATATAACTATTTTCATAATAGCCCCAGAACACTCATTTATTCATTCAATCATTCAAATGCATTATTTCCATTCCATAACCTAGTAGGACTGGATCTAATCCTTGCAGAACAAAGGGCAAGATAAGAACCAGTTTTTGAACAGGATCATTTGGCACACACACACTAAAGTGGTGCTAGAATTAATCAGCCTGGTCTGGTTATCTTTTGGATGAGGGTTTTCCCATATAGGCAGGAACCCCATGAGTAAGGAGTGATGAAACAACAACTCTGTTAAAATACTGAATTAATCCTAATGTAAATTTTGAGGGAAGCATGGTGACACAGTGGTTAGTCCCACAGCGTGCCCTGTCCTGGCCCAGCCAATGTCTGCGTGTGGTCTGCATGATTAGCCCATGATTGCATGGGTTATTCTGGTTTTCCACTCACATCACATACATTTCCTCTGTCACAAGACACACATTGTAGGTTAATCGATAATTACAAATTCAGACCCATCACTCAAAACAAATGTTAAGGCAGGTATTTGGATTTCTGTGGGTGGGTACTAGTCAAAATGAATTTCTAATATAAAATCTAATCTGAGAACTATTTGAATAAAGCATTGAAGTCAAAACAATTCAGATTAAATGAACTGCAGTGACACTGACGCACTAGTCTATCAAGCACTAGTTTGAAGAGATGGTTCATAACAAGAGGTCAGTGAATTTTCTAATATCCATAGTTATTCTTTTTTTTTTTAAAAAAATATGTTGCCTATATAATTATCAATAATCTTCATTGGTGACTTTGGGACAGATGTACAAGCTCTTAAGGTAATGTTGAGTGACCAGCAGCACAACCGTGAATGAAACATAATTATATTCACTAGAAGGATACCTGTCCATCAAAAAAAATAGCCTATTTAACTCTTTGTGAGTTCACAAGTATATACTGTTTTTTTAATACAAAGGAGTATTTTGTTCTCATTAAAAATGATTAATAGACAGGCATCCTGCAATGACAGGTCTGTGTAAATTGGCCCAGAATTAAAGGGAGTAGGTACGTGTGAGACTGTGTCCTGTGATAGGCTGGCACTGTGCCCAGGTTTCCTACCTGACGATGCTGCCTGAAAATGTTCCAGTCCTTGTGACCCCAAATTGGATTGAAAGAGTCTGATAAGAAATTATTGGATACATGTCAATTTTTGCAGGTAGGAAAAATTGTTCCAAGAAGATTTTTTGGAAGTAATTTTTAAATAAAGTTTAAACACCTACCTTTTTTGCTATAATTCTTGAAATTGAAATTCTTGTCTTGACTTTTCTATACAAGATTTACTCCTGAGTATTTGCTCATGCCCTGTCAATGTACATCTGTGTCGATTTTAACTGCATTCTCTATGCCCATAGAAAATATATAGACTCCGGGACTATGCAATGGAAAATCAAGTATGGGAAAATGGTGAAAGGATTGATTTTTCTTGTACCATAATCTTATAAAGTGATTTATAATGTTCTCAGTATGAAAGGTGCCATGTAAAACAAATATTTATTTACTGAGATTGATTTGACAATACAAAAACATACATGTAGCACATACTGTTCTGTTTAAACTACTATTACAACCATGACAAAAGAATATAGAAAAGGGAGTATTGTTTGCCTAACTGGGCAAAGTCTCCACCATTAGTGGAGTCAAACAGGTAGAAATACAAAGGTGTGGCACGGACACATTGCGGTACTTTAATTATCCTGAAATAATCCCTACTTAATGAGCCATTATATAGCTTGTGTTTATTTAACAAAACCAAGTCTCACAGTGTTGAAAGCCTTTTCAGAGACAAATAATACTTGGGATTTGATCATTGTCGAGCTATGAACGGGTAAACAAAGTAAGAGAGAGATGGGCTTGAGTGTGTTGGCAAAGGGCATACAGACTAACAAGCAGAAGTACTGTATACATACAAACACCTGGGGCTGAAAGAAAGAAGGGAGAAGAATGGAGGGAGAGAGAGATTTATATACTCTTTACCTGCATGTGAGAAGTTTTTAGCATTTCGCTAGCACTGTAGTTCAAGGGACAATGAGTGCCTGAATGTTCAGAAGGATGGAAGGCTTGCTTGCAGTGGAGATAATCAGGCATGGCTGAGTCTAGGAGGGTAGATGGGGCAGGAGGTAGCTTTGCAAAATTTTAATAATTGCAATGTGGGTTTAAATAGTTAAGAATTAGCGGATGGATTATAGTTACTCCATCCTTAAACAATGCCTGTACAGGACTTGTATCTCGATTGTACTAAGTGATACACATCAAAGAAACATTTTAAAATATGTCTTTTCTTTTTCTTCTTTCGGCTTTTCCCATTTAAGCCGCTCTTCAAGCGGATTATCCGTCCCCATCTATCCCTGTTTATTACATCATTTTCTGCCACACCGACTGCCTTCATGTCCTCCCTCACCACATCCATAAAACCTTCTCTTTGGCCTCCCTCTTTCTTTTTATAAAGTAATACTTTCACATGTTAATTAATTTGGTGACTGAGGAACAGAAAACCTCAAACCAATTCCATTACCTTTGACTAAGATTTTAAAATGTTGTAGTGATATGAGGTTAAATCAAAAAGTCCAAAAGGCAAAACGCAGATGCTTCAGATGTTCAGATCTGAGTCAATGCCAATGAGCGCAGTGGCAAAGTGCGTGCCGTGAACGCCTGTTACACATGCACGTTATAGTCTTCTCTATTCAACCTCATAGTCAGCATCTCTAACTGAAATACTTACTGTAAAAAATTCTTTTAAAATAAAAAAATAGCTGTTATTTTCTAACACTTTTACTCAAATACATTGTTTGCCATTCTTTGTTTCTAGTTCTGTTGGTTTTTTATGAACATGCCTTAATTTTGTGGCTTGCAGTAAATTTGTCACCCTGTGACATTTTCTGCAGAAGTTCATAGTAATGGAGAATACATAAAAGCTAACAGCCTATGCTTTTTTGACCTACCTGTTACAATTAAATGCCTATTTTTCTAAGGGCTTAGTAATCTAATTTCCTTCTTACATAAACACTTGTTAAACCCTTGTTTCTACTTCTCACACCTCACTCTTGAATCTCACTGGCCTATTTTCCTCCCTTCAAGGCAAGCCCTTTCCAACACTTCACACTTCACTTCCAGCTCATCAACCTGCAGATCAGAAGGCCTTTTTAAACTCCAGGAGTGAATTCAGCCTTCAGTGTCAACTTGGGAAGCATTTCAGAGGCTGACTTTGCTTTGTAAAACTCCTGAGGCCATATTCCTAGACCCACTTCCATGGCCCCAGGCCTTCCTGAAATCTCATCTGCTCTGCACCCTACTATTGCCTTCTTTCATCATGGGGGACAAACATCTTTTCTTGCATCTCCTTGTGTACTTCAGTCAACTTGGAATCCCTGCCATGCCAGGTTATTATTGTCTCCCTTCCAAGATACCAACCTGTGTTACAATTGATGTCTGGGACTTATAAACGAAAGAGCAGAAGCATTTTTAAAGACATTAAACATGGGTAAGTTTCAACGACAGCACATATCTGCATTTAATCTGTCGAAGATCCTCATATAGACTTTGCCAGGCCCTATATGTAAAGGCCCTGACTCCAACAGAAAACTCATTAATCCTTGAACTTTTATAAAGGCCAACTACACACATTGATATGTTATTTAAAATTGAACGGGGTGATCCTATTATATTTTCGGTAAATATTGTTAAAGGAATTTCTAAAGATGATAACAAAGCACCATATTTCAGGCAATCTGTCTTATTTCTCTTCAAGCATTGTGTTGTTTAAGACCTACTCTATTTGCCAAGAATTACTCTTTTCCTCACCAAAAGATTTTTTTATACATCTCCCATCATTAATTGTCCACATTCAAAAATCAGTCCATCTAGCCAACCATTTTCTAAGTCTGTTTTTTCTACTGAAATGTCAGAAAGCCTTTCACAACATCATTGGTACAATTTACAGTTGCCAATCAACCTAATATGCATAACTTTATGACATGGAAGGACAATAAAATGCTCAGAGACAGCCTGCTTGATGAGAGAGAGAATGGCTAAGCTGAGAATCCAGCCGACCACTCTGCCAACATGACCTTTCATAAATGCCTAAGACGCAGGTGCTCATACTGTATTGTAAGAAAACTTTGCCAAAAGTGCTATTTGGATATACTTGCTTAATATAATGTTTGTAAGTGCTGTAAATGGAATTATAAAATTTGCCATGTGTAGAAGGAAACTAGTCCTAATAGTCATCCTGTGTGCACAAATGAGATTTTAATTGCACAGAATAAAACAAAATAAATGCAATTGAAAATGGCAAATATGTGAAAAGGACAGTGGCTACTGTTTGTTCACGGAGCCAGGGATCTGGCCCACTCACTGTCCATGCGGCATTTGCTAATTTTCCCCATGCCCACATGAGGTTTCTGTGCATACTCTGAATATCTCCCAAGTCCAAACTGAAACACTAAATTAGCCTTGTGTGAATAATTGTAAGTATGAGAATGAGTGTGTTTTGATGTCTCACAGAATCAGATGTGTTTTCTATATGGAGTGTGTGCATATTGTGGTTTATGGTATTCCTCATGGTTGTCTGGTTTTCAACTACAATCCTAAAACATAATAGTGGATAAACTTGCATTTGCAATTTATACTGGTATGAGTGAGTATGTGGAAGAGTTCTTTTGTGCTCTGTAAGGGCTCAAAGCCCTTTCAAGGTGGTTGCTTTTTCTGTCTTTGCTGCTTAACTGTTGACCCTAAATTAGATATGTGGACATAAAAATGATGAATCTTGCATGTACAAATAATTGAAATTTAAAAGAAAGATAGAGTAATCTCATAATAAAGATGGTTTACTGGACATAGTTTCCCAGATGCTAATTATAATCTTGTACTTTTCAAAATTCAAAATGTTTAGGTTTGATATTTTTCTGTGAAAAATATACCCGCAAAAAGAACTGCTTTCTTCAGGCTGAACTCAAAAGTATAACCTGGTGGAATTTTGACTGTAATTTCTGTGGTTCCTGTTATGACGTACTGGTAGATCCATAGATATGTGATTTGTGATGTTTGTTTGATTACTGTATATGGTAATGTAAGGTTAATCCCAAAAGAATCAGAACATATTCAAAGTACAGAAGGTTGCTTCAAACTAAGGACATTGAAAAAATAAGCAAATCCAAATCCAAACTCCAATAGCAAATCCCTGAGCAAGAACAGAAAGGTCAAAACCAGATAATCAAAACTAAAACTCACAAAATCCAAATATCAAATAATGGGAGCTGAACAATATGAGTAGGTAATGCGTCTCCATTCACATTACTGGCCACCGGTGACAGTCCCTTCCCCTTTGGTTCAATATTTAAAACACAAGAGCAGTAACAAATCAAATTGCAAACAAGATTAACTTTCCTAAAAAACAGAAAATAATTTAAAGAAACACTTAATGAAAAACACAAAATACAACAGGTTTGTCAACAAAAAATTTGGATGTGAGTATCAGTAGGCTTTGCACCTAGGAACCAAGTTACTTGAACTATTCTATAACATTTCAGTAATTATTTACCTCTCTGATGCTGATCTTTCTGATCATAAAATAGGTCATTACAATAGCAATTGACAAGAAGACTTCATAATTAATTGCAGAATTACGGTATTTGAGGGTTCCTCTAGAATGCCTCTTAATTTTGCACAATTTAGGTCAAAACTAATCAGCACAACATTCCCTCATGACAGGCATAACTTTCCAGTTTGGTATTTTTCCATACAGCTGTTTTAGCTCTAGACTGTTCTCAAGAAACTGTGACACACAGAACACAGACACACACACCCATTATCGAGATATCAATGTTTTCGGTATCAGGGGACCCTAATACATTGAGATCCATCGAAAACCATCCATCCATCCATCCATCCATCCATTATCCAGCCCGCTATATCCTAACACAGGGTCACGGCTGTGTGCTGGAGCCAATCCCAGCCAACACTGGGCACATACACCCACACACCAAGCACAACACTAGGGACAATTTAGGATCGCCAATGCACCTAAACTGCATGTCTTTGGACTGTGGGGGGAAACCAGAGCACCCGGAGGAAACCCACGCAGACACGGGGAGAACATGCAAACTCCACGCAGAAAGGACCCGGGAAGTGAAATTTTTGACAAATCTATTTCTTTCGCTCCTCCTCCATAAACGATAGGTTATGATGGGTTTCAGAGCAAAGCAAAAATAATAAAATAAGTAAGCGAGGTATGGAGTTCTGGTAAAACGATAACAGCTCCAGGTTTTCGGTAGGTATCTCTCCACCTTCATATATTTAATTAAGCATGTCTGTCAATCTTTCAATCCTAAATTCTTCCATCACTTGAATCATTTCTTTTCTCTTGCAATGCCATCTGGTCCTAATACCTGTAATTCTTTTTCATTCTCTAACTGCTGATTGTCTGATTTCATGATAGGTTGGCCATCCATGATTTTAGTAATTGGTTTCTCCTCTGTTATTTCTTCAATCAAGTCAGTAATGTAGTCAGGAAATATGCTTTTCCATTAGCATCGATCCATATTTTGTAAATAAACACCTACTAAATGCACAACATTTTGCTTCCATAAAACTTTTTCAATTTCCCTGCATCATTGCATTTTCCACTTTTTCATTGTTCTTTCCCTTCTGTGCATGTTTGTTTGATGTATTTGTTCAAGGGTTTATATTTGTCACTGTTCTCTGGCATGATTTTCTGTGTTTCTTTCATTAGATCCAGAATTCCTGCCATGGGCTTTTACTTCTCCTTCCCGTTTCTCTTTGCTATTTCTGAATTTGATACATCCACCACTGCCTTAAAAATGTAATTAGCTTAAATTTAAATAAGCTTTAGGGACTCTCAATTGCCAGAGATTCAAATCTGTTCTTCACACTCCCTTCCTAACTACTCAACCACTGGTGCGACTTTCACTCTGGCCAGACTTCCTGGTGGTGTTTTAATAAATGCTGCACAAATAAATTGTGAGATTCATTCTGTCCTTCTTGGGATGACTTCAATGGCATCACTTTTATGGAGAAGTCAGGCTGTTTAACTTTCACAGGTGCCTCAAATATTTGTTGTTTATCCAATATAGATTTGTAAGGTTCTTCTTTAGCTTAGATCTTGTAGTACATTTATGATATCTTTCTGTCACTTCAATAATAAGAAGCAAGCAGGCATTTTTTCTCTATTTGAATTTTTAGTGATGCTATGCAGGTTACTCTGGGGGAATGAACTCAAACTACTTCTAAGTCCAAACTCTATCTGTATTTGCAAAATTAATTAATTCTTACTATATTTGACAAGCCAAGAGAAACATCTAGTACCCCAGCTTAATCTGAACTTGCTATCTGCAGTGGCATTGCTTTTCCGAGTGTTTTGTCAGTGTGCCATTTGTCTGTTCTCAATGCACAGAAGCTCTACTGAAGCCCAGTCTTGGCCTGATTATCTCAGCTCACTGCGTGGTGCTTGCAGCCAGACTTAACGGGTCACCAACATTTGAAAATGGTACTGGATATGTGCAGAGCGATATAAAGAATGCAATCTGCGCTTTCAAGTGTTGTTGGCAGGATTATTTCAGCATGATTCAACACTAGATATCAATCATTTCTCTTTGATGACATGCCTCCCTGTAGACAGATTTTTGTCAGATCTCAGAGACACTTCAGAGCTTGCTCCCTAGAGACTGATCTTGCCAGATCTGAAACACCTGCAGAAACATCATAGAAAAAACTCTTTACAAACCAGTTTAATTCGCTCCCACAGGACAGCAGGCATGTTTTACTGTAGGCTGATTTTGCCCAACTTTGAAAAGCCTGTTCACGCTCCCTACCGTACACTGTTCTTATTCAAAAAATTTAGCAGAAATAATTCCCTGAATACTGTTATACTTGCTTTATTTTAAACTTAGGAGATGAATGGACTAATTAGGTATAATGGTCTGAGGGCTTTCTGTTTATATACTAGACCCAGAAAAAATTGGCTATAATACCGTGGACTGATCTGGATAACAATGATCTGAACAAAATAAGCACTAAATACCTTATACTTAATTTAAATTTGCTTTCCTTTTGTGGACGACAGATGTAACAGACTGTTAGTTTGACTGGCCTAATCACAGTCACAATTCTGCTTCTCCTTGTCAATTTCCACATGGTTTTGCTGTGAAATACAATCTCTCCAGCATGTTTTAAGCCACCTGAGCCACCTGAGCCTGCACAGTAACCTAACTTCTGCCACTTATACCTGTGATTCATTTTTTTCCCTCACCAAAGCTTATGATTGTACTTGAAGGTGAAGATGTAGATGTATTGGTAAATGAAAGATATGTCTTATTTCATTCTCATTTCCATGTCTACAGTACCCCTGCTGCTGCACTGAACTGTCAGTCTCATGATTACCTTTAACCTCAGTCATAAAACTACCGCAAGGTACTTAAACACTCGTTTCTCTGCAATTACTCTATTCCTCACTGGCAGGAAAAGAGAGAAAGAGATCATAAATTTAGAGGCAGTGAATGCAATGCCAGTTGTGTGCTGCAAACTACTCAACTGTGAACTAGAGATAAGAGGCAAAAGAAGCAAGAAGACAACATTATCCATAATTAGCAAAGACAACACCATCAGGTCCAGAATGTAAAATAACCTCTGAGCCTCTTCTGTATCTTAATATTTTGTCCACTGCCCTTACAAAAAGGAGAAGAGGCAACAAGCACCCATGGCAAAATCCTGTGTCTACTTCTAATGGTCATGACTTCATTTCAAGTATACCTCACACATTTATAATAATAGAAACCCCTGAACCCTATACGTCTGTGGCATTAATCTTTTCTGAGTCTACTAAAACTATATAATGATCGGGATACTCCAAAAATATCTTAAATTACCATGCAAAGAATACAAAGTGGTTTAACGTTCCATGGCCAATGTGCAATCCACATTGCTTCACCTGGATATCAGCAGGAGTGTCCAATCCAGTATCCCCACATAAGCTTTCCGAGGGAAGATAAGACATACAACTCATTGGAAATTGGATCACAGGAAATTTTATGTATGGGGACCATATGTCAGGCCTGTCAGTCTCAAGATACTGTCCCCAGCTTCCATGAAACAGTGAAGAAATGTATTTAATCAAGACACTCCTACATTTCTAGATAGATCTCATTTACTCCTGATGCCCTACCACTATCAATTCACTGCAAAGACATCAGCAACAGCAATGGACACAATGGATGTTTCCAGCACTTCCTTCTCCTATGAGACCTTCTGTACTAATCTTGGGAGATCTTCAAAGTGTTACTTTCACATGTCAATGATACCTTAAAAGAAATTCAACATTATCTTATACTTGATAGGGTTAGCCTGGGAAACATTCTGCCCAACCTCTTGTGTGTCACAGTTCTGCCAAGAAGTAACTAAATAAAGAAAAACCATTTGTTTATAGGCCTGATGTATTTCTAATTTTATATGTGGTGGTTTTATGCTGCAAGCATTGTTATACGAATTAGAACTCCATTACTCAAGTCCTTACACTGGCTCTTTGTTAAGCTTAGGACTGTTTTCGAAATCCTCCTTTTAACATATAAAGCCTTAAATGTCCAAGGCTCTGCTTATTTATCTGAACATACTGTATCATTACTTATAAACCAGAGCACACATTGAGATCTCAAGATGCCAGCTTGCTGATGATAAGTAAAATAATAGTGGGAGGTGGAGCTTTTAGTTACAGGGCCCTGAAGCTGTAGAATATTCTGCCTGCTAATATAAGAGATGCCCCTTCAGTCTCAGATATTAAATCCAGGCTGAAGACTTACTACTTTAGTGAATGATACCCTAACTAGAGCCGTTGATTAGCTGTGCCTACTGCATCTCTGTTTTTTAGTAATTTGTATAGAAATATAAGTAATACAATTTTTATAAACCATTACTTGGTGCCACTGATGCAATGCCATGCTGCTCTCCTGCATATGCAAATGTTATCTTGGAAAAAGGAGAAATGGAATCATTGGATGGAAAAAGTGTGTCATCAGATTGAATGGCCAGCACAGACTCCACTATGGAAAACCCAGGGGGAGTTTGGCAGTCCGTTGGCCGAGATCTCCAGGACTGTGAGTTTTATTTTTGATTTTCTCTTAAACTCCTTCATTGTCAAAAGGCCATAGTTCATCATTGAATTAGGGGACAGAAACTATTGGTTTCCATTTATGTTTAATCAATATCTATCTTGTTCTTTGTGTGTTTTAAAAAATCTGTATTTATATGTGTCCCAGTTTTGTATTTAGTAATTAGTATAATCTGTACTTGTAAACTGAAATTTATTCATAGCACTTTGTGCCTGCAGTCAGTGAAGAGTGCTATTCAAAAAATAAGTTGTAATGGTAATTGTTGTAATGTGTGAGTGGAAGTAGTCGACTAAAAAGAAGACAAAACAGTTTTTGTAAATGGAAAGTCTCAGAAACACATATTTAAAGACAGAACCAAAACTTTTGACTAGAAAAAAGCATAGCTCAGAATAAACAGTACATAAAATTCAGGGAGCGTTCAAAGGCAGAATTGAAAATAGATCTCTGTGAAGCTGTAGAAATAGTGCTACAGGACAAACCAGTTTAATAGTGGCTGTTTATGTGGAGCAGAAGGCAAGCAGAATGACACACTAGGCAGTTGACACCTAAGTGGACAGGCCAACTGTGCAAACAAGCAAGAAAAGGCACCTGCCAGTTTGTTGAGGACCAGAAAAATGCAAAGTCAAGACAAAAAAAAAGCAGATGTTGGCTGGTGGTGGCTAAACCAAAAAAAAAAAAATGAAGAAAGAACAGATACAAGGATTCAACCAATTCATGGAGGTTGGCAGCAACCCAAGCAAACAGATGCACAGCTACCGAAGCTCAGCCAGAAAGAAGTAACACAAAATGTCACTACCTTGCTGGATAAGTACCTGAACAAAAATAAAAGAGCTACGGGAAAGATGTTTGGATTTCTCCACAGGACAAGACAGCCTCTGTTCTCTCTATATAGACAATTTCAGACAGAGTAGATGGGTGCTTCTTAGTAAAATGCAGTTAACCTCTGGAAAACAAAATCCAATGGTAGCCACAAGTCAGGCACAGCATGGCTGATTCAAATGAAAACAGGAGTTGCCACTCATGATTACCTGAATAGTAGCCAAAAATAATTTAAAAATACTTAACCATTTAAGCTGGAAATCCTGCTCAGTCCAGGGTTTCAGTCATTAATCTATAGATCAAAACAAATTAATTTCTTCACGAAACAACAGTAACCAGTAATTATGGTGTGCTCGCAAACTAACTTTTCAACCATGACGTTATAAATAGTCAAATGATTGTATCTGCATATGTATGGCAATGGGAGCTGAGACATAAAAATCTACACAAAGCTATGATTGTTAAAAGAAAAATAAAATAAGTGCAGACAAAAAAATATGACACAGAGTCATCAAGTATTTAAGCAGAATACTTTAAGATTAGTTCATTCATATTTAAAGAAAGAAGAGTATTAAGAAAAACATACTTGATTGTTTGAATATCTCATATTACTACATCAAATGATCTAAAATTGGATAGAGTTTAAAAAAGTCATTAATAAATCATACTGTAATGTTAGATCTACAGTATGTAGGTCCTGACAACATATCTTTAATAAAGTTTCACTAGCGGGCACCAGAAAAACTAAACTTGTTTACCTGTCTGTCTGATCTAAAAAAGAAGAAGGTTAATACCATTTTTTGCCTGTTTAATATCTGAATGCTGTCTTCCAGTTTTGCTTTTTTCTCTCCAAATGCTACATTGTTCTTAGTAGGGAAGTAGTGATGCTGTGGTCATCGCTGCTGTCTCATAGTTACAAGTTCTTTGGTTCAATTTCTGGCCTCTCTCTGTATGGTTTGCATTTTACCCCTGTGTCTGTGTGGGCTTTATTTGACCAAGTTCATTAAAAAAAAAATAAAAGACTAAAACTGTTGCTGAGTTACATGGATTGCGCTCTATGGTTGGACAGGGAAAGTGAGAAAATTGAACAGTATATGGTGTTAAAATTCCAAACAGGACAAGCTCCATCTTAGTGCCACGATGTACTGGACGAAGGAAGTACAAAAAGTGAATGGATGGTGGTTTTATGGCAGGCAAAGCTGTTTGCACTGTGGAAAAGGCTGATCTGAACATAACAGAAGTCTTACTGTACTTCAGCCTCCAACAGCATAATAAAACAGAGACTTCTGTTTAATTCAAAATTCACAGAATGCTGAGTTTCTGTAGCGAACATGTACCTGCCATGCGACACTGAATCAGTAGCTTTTTGCAGCATGGGCAATGATCTTGTTCACTGAAACACTGGCTCCCAGCTTGGAGATGTCGTGCTACAACTGCTAATTCATGTCACAGAATGCTGCACTCGGCCGCAGTTGATCTCAGTCCTGTGAGTTTTTCATTCTTGGCTTCTGACTTCCGTTATTGCTTGGCAAGCTCTCCTTCTGCTCTCTCCAAATATAATTTATTACAAACACAATGTATTGCTCAGTATTAATGTAATGGATGAGCATGTTTGCCTTAGCATAATCTCATTTCATGAAATCAGGTGAAACTGCTGATAGTCACAAACTGTTCTCAATGCAGGTGCTGAAGATACTTTGATTTAATTCTGAGAACATCAAGACTGCTTGCCAAGGGCACCTTTACGATCAGCAGGAGGAATTTGTTTGAATGTGACTTTATGGTAACACTGATAGAATTTTCTCCAGTTATTAATTCCACATTTACAACAATAAAATTATTATGTTAAAGACAGTATAAAGGGATGCCAGGTTAAGACCAGTGTTGAAGGCAAGAGATGGCGCTATAGCACAGCAATGATGTCCTCTGTAGTCCTCACCATTAAGCCAGTTGTTCAGATGGGGTAACTAAAGAAGCCTTGCTAGAACCAAAACAAATGTTAGGATCTACAAGTACAGATGTTTAAAACCATTTTACCACATTATCGATTATGTTTCTCATTTAAGATTCATCATGGTTATTTTTTGGTTACGTTTTTGCATTATTTTTTACATTTTTCATGGAGTCATCTGTATTTGAATAATTGTGCTTGTTTCCTGAGGTCGCCCCTGCATGTTAATTGGGGACATGGTTATCATCATTTAATTTAAAAGTGAGGGGTTACTGAAGTTCTTCTACGTGTTGATTGAATTAAATAAAAAAAAAAAAGGAATAGTTATGGCCATGAGAGAAAAGTAATGTCATGCCAAAATATTTTCTAATATTTGCTCATCAGAAAATTAAGATCTTTCTTGAAGGGACAAGTAAAATGGTAATCAGAACCCATTCTGAGGTCAGATTCAAAACGTTACACAAGAGAAGCAATTGTCAAGGTACAAAACAGGAATAAAAAGCATTAAGACCACTGACATACTACCCAACCTCTAAGGCAAAGAAATAAACTCAGGAGTCAACAGCTCTCACAACCTTAAAGAGTATGCACCCATAAAAAATGACATCACCCATGCACTACAAAATTAACAGTAAAAATTATAAAACAAATAAAAGAAACAAAGGAATTAAGTTTTGCCCTTTAAGGAAAGTTCCAACAAGTAGTTAACTTCTGTCTATTTAATGGTTGGTAATTAAGCATGGCACTTTTAAACTGTGTCACTTAATATCTAAACATTGAGTCTAAAGTTAATTAATTAAGTCTAAAGTTTGAGTCTAAACTTAGAGTTTAAAGCAATGTAACAATAAAAATGTAGTCATGGTTGGATCCTAGAATTGTCCACTTTTGGTTCTGTAGGAGTTCCACCAGTACAACAGGTGCCAGCAGTGAACCTTTTTAAGGTATGATATTTCATTATTACAGTGGGTAAGAGACTGAGAGTGGCCTGTTTTTTAAATTATATGTTAGGATCTGTGGCATTATTTTTATAAATTCACAAGGCACAAGAAAACCTTGTAAATGTAATACAAAAAATTTGGATGTGAGCATCAGTAGGCTTTGCTCCCTAGGAACCAAGGTACAAACTATTTTATAACAATTCAGTAATTATTTACCGCTCTGATGCTTATCTTTCTGATAGAAAATAAAATAAGTCTTTACAATAGCAATTCACAAAAAAAATTAATAATTAATTGAAGAATTACGGTATTTGAGGGTTCCACAAGAGTGCCTTTTTCTCTTGAACTTTTGTCTCAAAAACTAATCAGCACATTGTCATCTCATAACAGACTTAAGTTTTGAGTTTGGTTAATTTTCTGTTTTACCTCTAGACAGTCCTCAAGAAACTGTGATATACAGACAGGCAGAAAGACAGACAGACACACACACTACACACACCCATCATCGAAATATCAAAGTTTTCAGTATCAGGAGACCCTAAAACATCAAGCTCTGTTGAAATCCCGACACTGAAATGTTTGATGAATCTAATGGTTTTGCTCCTTTACCATAGGGGGTTCAAAACAAAAATACTCAAACATTTATCATATAACACAATTACCACAATTTTTAACATCATATTTAGGTCACAAATGTCAACAGATCACCCACCCATTAGATTAGATTAGATTAGATATACTTTATTTGTCTCTTATGGGAAATATAAAACCCATCCACTTTCCTGTGAGGAACTGGAGGTCATCCTGGCTTCTGTCTGGGCAAGGATGTAAACAACTATGAATATAATGATTTTTTGTAAATATGTTTTATTGATTTTGTGGCTTGTATTACAAGAAGTAAAGTGGAAAACAGTAAGACATAACAGTTGTCAGGACTACTTCTCTGCCTGTCTTCATATTCCTTGTGTGTTTCTGTTTTTTTCCAATGCCAAATCTTGTCAATTATGTTCTGAATTAGCAGTGCCTGGGCGTCATATTCATTTTCCCAGGTACTGAAGTCATTAAGACTGCAGTTACCTGAAAAGCCTATTAAAGACACCTTCCTCCCATTGCTCCTCATTGTGCTTCAGAACACAGTTTTTGCCTACAGAATTAGATATGGGGTTTTCAAGCCTACTAAGAATTATTAGAAGTAAGATCTTAATAGTAATAGTTTATTAGGGTTCTCCCTTAGTAGAATTTAAATATTTATTTTATATTTCTTTAGTGGGGGCGGCATGGTGGCGCAGTGGTAGCACTGCTGCCTCGCAGTTAGGAGACCTGGGTTCACTTCCCGGGTCCTCCCTGCGTGGAGTTTGCATGTTCTCCCCGTGTCTGCGTGGGTTTCCTCCGGGCGCTCCGGTTTCCTCCCACAGTCCAAAGACATGCAGGTTAGGTGGATTGGCGATTCTAAATTGGCCCTAGTGGGTGTGTTTGTGTGTGTCCTGTGGTGGGTTGGCACCCTGCCCAGTATTAGATTCCTGCCTTCTGCCCTGTGTTGGTTGGGATTGGCTCCAACAGACCCTCGTGACCCTGTGTTTGGATTCAGCGGGTTGGAAAATGGATGGATGGATGGATATTTCTTTAGTGCATCCTTGAGCTAGGCCCTTAATCTGAAAATTGCTCTGGGTCACTGTACAATGGCGGACCCTACCATCTAACCAAACCTCACTTGAAAAGACAATTCCCCTTTAGGGATTAATAAAGTACAGTAATCCCTCCTCGATCGCGGGGGTTGCGTTCCAGACTCCCCCGCGATAGGTGAAAATCCGCGAAGTAGAAACCATATGTTTGTATGGTTATTTTCATATATTTTAAGCCCTTATAAACTCTCCTGCACTGTTTATAAATATTCCCAGCAGAGTTATACAGCATAATCCCTTTGTATTCTCTTAGATATTAGGTAAGATTCATTGAAATTATGTATATAAACACACTGTTTATATACAGTAAAACCTAAATATTATTTTAAAGATATTGAGTGTCTCCGATATCACATATGTTACAGCCATTACGATAGACAGGCCACCAGCAATAAATACGTACAATGCAAGAAAAATAGTATACAGTAAATGTGTGTACAGTGACACTAAACGTACGTAAATGTACTAAGCACTGTAAGAAGAAAATTAATTATGGTTACTCACCAACAATGACACGATGACTTGTCCGATAACAATGAGTTTAATTTTACTGCACAACAAAGGAGAGCGTTACAGCCCTTGTAAAGGAGCCACTTCAGGCGATTGTGTAGCACTGCCGTTGTTGTTCTTCTGGCAGTCTTCAATCCAAATCCCTAAAGCAGATTCCATCCAGACTACTGCCTTATTACATCCACTTACAACTCGTTTTGCACCCTGGTTAAAAGGACACTGCGGCCGTAGATCTTATATTCCTTTCCTACTTTTTAAATAAAAAGAATCATAGCCTTCAACAAATCCAAAACGTTTACCTTTTCGGCAATCGTTAACATCTTCTTCTTGCGCTTGGGCACGGCCCCTGAAGCAGTAGCAGATCGTTTTGGAGCCATAATGAAGGGCTTGACTATGCACAAAGATAAACGCAAAAGAGCACAACTCTTTACACAGCGAAACACGTTGATGCTGAATGAGCGAGACGAGACTTCCTGGTTAACACTGCATTCAGCACGCAGGAACTCAACTGCGTGCTCTGATTGGTTAGCTTCTCAGTCAGGAGAACTTAACTGCGTGCTCTGATTGGTTAGCTTCTCAGCCATCCGCCAATAGCGTCCCTTGTAAGAAATCACCTGGGCAAACCAACTGAGGAAGCATTTACAGGAAGTAAAAAGACACATTGTCCGCAGAACCCGCGAAGCAGCGAAAAATCCGCATTATATATTTAGTTATACTTTCATATAAAATCCGCGATAGAGTGAAGCCGCGAAAGTCAAAGCGTGATATAGCGAGGGATTACTGTATATCAAATAAAAAAATCATAGTTTAAGGACAGTACGTATATATTAAAACTGTGTTTCCTGTTTGTATGTTTTATAAATTGCCCCTAGTGTGTGTGCTTGGTGTGTGAGTGGGTGTGTGCACCCTGCGGTGGACTGGCGCCCTGCCCGCGGTTTGTTCCTGTCTTGTGCTCTGTGCTGGCTGGGATTGGCTCCATCAGACCCCCGTGACCCTATGTTAGGATTTAGCGGGTTGGATAATGAATGACTGACTGTTTGTATGTTAATATTTCTGTTTAGAATTACTCTCTGCTGTTAAGAAAACCTGGAGGATAGAAGAACCAGAGAAGGACAATACCTCCCCCGGGACACAAGAGGGCAGCCTCCCTGGTTTGCATCAGGGCCATGGGATCGGAGCTTAAAAGCTCAACAGTGTTGGGGCCTGTGGCCACCACCAGATGGCACCCGAATGGTTACAGAACCAGGGACTGCAGCACTTCTGCCACACCAGGAAGTGGTGCCAGAAGATCATTATGGAGCACTATAAAAGGGTGCATTATAAAAGGGGCTACCTCACACCATTCAGGGAGCTGGAGTCGGATGGCAGAGGGTAGAGCCTTAGGAGGAGTGGAGGCAGATGGACTGGCGGCAAGGAAGGAACTGAATTGTTTGTTGCGGTGTTGGTGGTTTGTGCATTTTAAAACTATAAAAAAACCAGGTGTTGTGTTGAACATGTGTCCTGCCTGTTTTTTTTACCGGGTTAGGGCGGCGGTACGCGCCCTGGTGGCGTCACAATATATAAACTGTATATATGTCGATAGTTTAATGGAGTATTTGGAGGATTTTTATATTATATCCTTGAAAACAATACACTAAAAACAATCATGTTCCAAAAAAGATTTAAAAGAACTGAACACTCAGCCTGTGTCTCCTAACCTACTGTATTTGACAAACATTTTAATGTGGTTCCTCATATATATAATAACAGGATTGATGAATTCTAGCCAGATTGTAAGAATGCTTTACTCATCTCTAGCAGAGAAGATTTAATTTCTTCCACTTTAATGTAGTATAATTTGCAGGATTTTTATAAAAGATTTTAACTCCCTTTTTTGGGGAGATCATAACTGCATTACTATATCTCATTCAAGTCAGATCAGATACCCACCTTATCTACAGAACAGAGAAGAATAAAGTCTGGGAAACCATTAGTTTAATTTGACAGAGTCAGAATTTCTTTTACTTACGTAATGCACTTAAAATGACAAATTTTTGCATTCAGGCCCTTAATCCCAATAGTAAACTCTTGTAATGTGATAAGCAAAGTGTTTCTCAGGATGGGGCCAAAGGCAAGTCATTCAATGTCTGTGTGGCACAGCAGATAAATATGCAAAGAATTCAGTGCATACTCTTTTGTAAAGTTATTTTTTTAAAACAGTGAGGCACTTGGGTTTAATTTGTGCTTGTCACAGAATGCCTGTGCCTGGCTCCCATACCAACAACTATAACAATTGGTAAAATTTGGCCCTGGTTTGGCACTAACAGTCATTATTGATCAGACAACAGTTTACTGGTGGTTGCTTATTGTTTGTTCTTTTTCCCTTGTTGTGACTGCCTGTGGCAGACATTTACATTCTTTCAAACCAGAGTGTGGAATTGCTTTATAAGTGTTTTCAATGTAGGTATGATTTTTTTTGTTTGGCCACTTATTCTTGTGTTGTATTAGTGTAACTAACCCTTAATTTATGAAGTTTTCTAATTTTTCTGATTAGATCTACAAACTAACATGCCAAAAATTTTAAATAAAAATACTGAGTAACACATCTTTTCTGTTGTAGGCATCACTAATAGGCATAGCAGAGTGAAACCCCCTCCTATGAATTTGAGTGTATTATTATTAATTTATTGAGCAAAGATCTCCGGTTTCTGTGTTTTAAAATTTATCAAAAAGAAGCTGGTGTGTGCCACAACATTCCCAGTGCAAGAATCTAAAATATAAAACTTCAAATCTATTTCTTCTTATGTTGTACAGTATAATGTATCATCATTAAAATGTAATCACATTTATACTTGAATTGTATGCTTAAAAAGGCAACAAAAGAAAGCTGATATCTACCTTTGGTCTGCCATGTGTGGGTAATCAGCCTTCAATTCCTTTTTCTTCAGCATTGTCCATTAATATACCTTCTTTCTAGACCTTTTAATGCTTTGATATAAAACTTCATTACTTTGATCTAATCTTTCCACAATTTTAAACCTGTTGAAGAAAAGAGGTATGCACCATGTCATATCGCATATGCTTGAAACATGAAGAATTAAAAAAACACTATGCTTCCTACATGTTGTCTGAGAGCTTACATCCATTGATGCTTTCATTTTTCAAGCCACTCAATACTGCCCAGGGCTGAATTATGAAGGAATCCTGGTTTTGTTGCCAGACATATATACACACCAATGCTCATTCATGCAGGGCCAGTTCAAGGTGGACAATTGATGTGGAATTCAAATCTTTGGGATATGAGAGGGAAACCACCGGATCTGGGGGACAATCTGCATAAACAGAAGAAGAAATACTACACGTGTTTAGGACTTGAGTTTGAACCTGTGGACTGAGCGGTAAGGCAGCAGTGCTAGCCATTACGCCACCAGGCCATTCCTTGACAGCTTATTAGAATATATATAGGATATAAGAACAATCTAGACGAGAACAGGCCATTCAGCCCAACAAAGCTCACCAGTCCTTTCCACTTAATTCTTCAAAAAATAACATCAAGTCAAGTTTTGAAATTTCCTTAAGTCCTACTGTCTACTACATTACTTAATAGCTTATTTCATGTGTCTGTGGTCCTTTGTGTGAAGAAAACCTCCTAATGTTTGTACAAAATTTGCCCTTAACAAGTTTCCAACTGTATCTTTTGCTTAAACTGAAAAGGCTCAGGTCTTTTAATCTTTCTTCATAATTCAACCCCTGTAGCCCTGGAATCAGCCTGGTCACTCTTCTCTGGACCTCTTCTAGTGCTGCTATGTTCTTTGTGTAGCCGGGAGACCAAAACTGAACACAGTATTCCAGATGAGACCTCACCAGTGCATTATAAAGCCTGAGCATAACCTCCTTGGACTTGTACTCCACACATTCTGTAATATAACTGAACATTCTGTTTTCCTTCTTAATGGGTTCTGAACACTGCTGGGAAGTCGATAGCTTAGAGTCCATTATGATTCCTAAATCCTTCTCATATGGTGTACTCTCAATTTTCAGACATCCCATTGTGCATTTAAACCTAACATTTTTACTTCCTACATGTAATACTTCACATTTACTGACATTAAATTTCATCTGCCACAAATCTGCCCAAGCCAGTATGCTGTCCAAGTCCCTCTGTAATGACTTAACAGATTTCTGATTATCTGCCAATCTACCTAACTTGGTATCATCTGCAAACTTTCTCAGCTTGTTATTTATATTTCTATCCAGATCGTTTATATATATTAAAAATAGCAGCAGCCCTAGGACTGAGCCCTGAGGGACACCACTCTTAACATCACCCAGTTCTGATGAGGTTCATCGCACCATCACCCTCTTTTTCCTGTGTCTGAACCAATTTTGCACCCATCTAAAAACATCACCCTGAACTCCCACTTCTTTTAGTGTTGGTACGCTAACATTTATATATTTCATGTACCACAAATCAGAAGAGAGTCAGTTTGGATAAAAACACTCTTCCACTCCATTTTTCATGTCTTTAATCTTATACTGAGTAGAAATTTGAACATTTAAGAGTTATTAATAAATTATTTACATACCCTCCAATCCAGCTCAGACCAGATATATTAGAGTATGGCAAAACAGTCAACAAACTGTAATTAAAACCAGGCTCTAGGGCCAAAATAGAATTTAATATTCAATATTTTTTTCCAAACCATGCATTAATCTTATTCAGAACTTTCAAAAGATTGTCCAAAGGGCCATCCTCTACTTTTTATGAGACCCCTTTGCAATTATTTATGATCTTATGATTGCTTTTAGGTAAAATGTATCTGGTCTTCACCTAATATGAATTTCCCCTTGGGATTAATAAAGTATCTATCTATCTATCTATCTATCTAATATTAACAGCTAAAAAGAAACAATAAAATATCAAGCAAACAGTACTTTTCTTGTTTTCATTGATTAGATCAACTCAATTTTGACTGCTTTTTTTGTGGAAAAAATATTTGCACACTTTCATTCAATAATTGGTGGCACCCTATTTAGCAGGAATGACCTCAGCATACCTGTTGCTCTTTTGTCCTCTTCAGCTTGGAGGCATTTGCATTTGAAGACTCCTAAAGATGCTCTCTCTGTGTGTAACAACTCATAGAATCTGAAATTTTAAAATCTATTCAAAAGATAGGCAACTTTTTTTAGAAACAATGAAAAAAGTCATCACATTACATAAATAGAAATTTTAGGTTTCAAAGGGAAATAATAACCTTTCATGCTTTTGCATGATCTTTCCATAAGTGGTTTTATTTTTATTTCACTGTCGGGGGTATCTTATTTTTGCTTTTTCTATAAAGCTAGCCCACTTCTCTTTTCTTTCTTTCCATGAGTGCTCCTTTCTCGACATGCTGCACCAATGTTCATTTACCACACAGTTCTTAACAGATCCCCCAGAAAACAGAGGTGTCATTGTCACTGTTCAGATATTAATACAAGAGACAAAATGGGGAAGAGCTAACGATTTGTAAAACTTTACAGTTTGTAAAATGTTTTTATGCTTGGTTTGAAACTACCAATAAGCAGTAAGCAGTACTTTCAATATAAATATTTAATTGAAGTTTTGAGACATAATGTGTGACATTGTGGTGAGCATCATTACTTGGAAATATTTAATTTTTTTTTTTTTTTTTTGCTGTAATGCCAAATAGGTGGATTATTCTCATGTGGTTTTTATCTCAAGCTCTGTGTTTTTCCTTTCAGATTCTCCAGAAAGCAGAGCGAGCTCTGCCTTCATTGTAAACCATTCAGAGCAAAGCAATAGTCACCAGTGACTCAGCCATTTTAAACCAAGGCAGGTAGTGTAATGTCTGATTATGAGATGACAGTGGGCCATTGAGCCCTTTGAGGCTTGTCCAGCACTGTCCAGATTATTAGGCCTTCATTAATTAGACAAAATTGTCAATATTTCAAAGTTTCATTTTCATTTGCAAGGAAATGCCAATACTAAGTATTTCTTTTCTTTTCATATTCACAAAACGTACAGGTAGTTTTTTATTTATCAAGAAAGAAGAGGTTTAGAGAAGTTTACTGCACGTTTTTGTTCCCGTCTTCTCTCTCAGATTGAAATGCAAAACAGTCACTGACATGTTGCAAAATCAGAGTGCAGCGTGTATAGAACAATTGGAAGAAGGTATCAGGAGTATTGTGTGATTGAAGAATTAAGGAGAAGGTTAAAGGTAAGGTTTAGGGATCTGCATTGGCAATCGGAAGGTTGCCGGTTCAAATCCCGTAAATGCCAAAAGGGACTCTACTCTGTAAGGCCCTTGAGCAAGGCCCTTAACCTGCAATTGCTGAGCGCTTTGAGTAGTGAGAAAAGTGCTATATAAATGCAAAGAATTATTATTATTATTATTATTTAAGAAAGTGGTAAGACTAGCAATGATGTACATAGCAGTAAAGGGAGCACAGGAGCAAAAGCTAGATGTGACAGAAATGAAAATGTTGAGACGGATGTGATGAGATACAAAAAAAGGACAGAATTGAAATGCAAAAATTAGAAGTACAACAGAAGTGGGAGAGACATGTAAGTGGTATGGACATGTGATGAGGAGAGGCATTGAATATGTTGGCAAAAGAGTGATGGGAATGGAAATACAGTGGAAGAGAAATGAGGGAGGCCAAAGCAGAGGCAGATGAATATAGTAAAGGAAGATGTGAAGGAAATGTGTGTGACTGAGAAGGAGGTGCAGGACTGAGCTGTATGGAGAACATTGGTCAGACACACTGATCCCACAGCGAAGTGGGAAAAGATGAAGAGGAAGAAGAAGAAGGAGGAGGTGAACTATGGTATGTAGTCCTGAAAATGATAGCTCATGCATAATTTATATCTTTTTATTTTTACTGTAATTACGGAGTCACTTCAAAAACTACATACTCTGTCATTCAGTCTGTGTTGCCATGACCCACTGTATAAGGTCCTTTAGATTTCTGAAAATTATCATAATACAGTTATGATGTTATAACTCAGCATATCAAAATATATCAAACCTTAAATGTCATGTTACTGTAAGCACTTATATGCTTACAAAAATGACTTATTTCTGCTTAATATACGTATGTTGTTGAATTTAGTATAAATGCTTATGCAGCACTATGTCTTTTTGAATTGTAAACCATTTATTTTAAACAACACTGTTTTCAGAATGCTGGTCGTTTGCATGGCACTCAGAATTGGAATCCTCAACCCTGTACTCCTTACTCCTAAAGTAGAAAAATAGATAGATAGATAGATAGATAGATAGATAGATAGATAGATAGATA
>JANRMT010062854.1:60533437-60545977 GCA_026402145.1 Polypterus bichir lapradei | reverse complement strand
ATCTATCTATCTATCTATCTATCTATCTATCTATCTATCTATCTATCTATCTATCTATCTATCTATCTATCTATCTATCTATCAAAATTGTTGTATCTTTGGTATTTTTCATGTATTCTTTTCACATTTTGCTTTTTTGCCATCTTTAAACTGATTTAAGGAGCAGCTTATTGTTTCACTTAAGTGATTGATTTCAACCAAATTATTTTAAATGAAAACTTTTACTAATCAACTCAGACAAAACAAATGTAACCACCAATGTGAAAATATACAAAAATTTAGGTTACAAAAGTACAAATAATAAATGCTTAAAAGCCAAATTAGGCAATGTCCATGTGCTTTTAAAGCAAAATCCCAGAATAGTGATGTAATGTCCAGCAAGTAGCTGGATACCCATTTGAACAGATTGGCTGGGCAATCTGGCTGGCACATTTTAGGAAACCTTCTTTCTTCAGAGCCAAGGCAAGCCGCTAGGGATAAAAAAGTACACAGCCCTAACATATTATCAATAATCAAGGCTGTCTGGCTAACATATACATATATAAACAAAAGAATCAGAAAATATATTAATTATGTTAAATACAGGCTTACCTCACCAAATTGCAAGCAATTAATTGACATCAACACCTAAAATTAAGGCTAAAAAAACAAATTGACCTGAGTTAATAAGAATACATGCTAAAACACAACATGAAATCCAAAAATGGACATATTCCATTCATAACTTGCACTTGTTTTATCAATGTACTCAAAAGAAATCCAGTTGCTACTCATGGGGATGTTATTGATGATACTGAGGGACTCAGACTGTATTAACTTGGTGTCGACACTGTAGTACCCTCAAAGACAGTGCATTGTTTTTCAAACAACAAGCCCAGGATTACTAAAGAGCTAAAAGGTCTCCTGAATGAGCAAAAGAGAGCATTCAGATCTGGAGATAAAGAGGCTCTGAAGGACACACAGCGAGTGCCAAAGAAAAAGCTGAGTGAAGAAAGCTTAAGAAACTAAAAAGAAAGCAAATTCACTCAAAATAATATCAAAGATGTCTTGAATGGACTGGCCATAATTACTGGACACAAGCAATCCAGGGCTCAGATACTAAAAGGAGATGTGGACAAAACTAATGCCCTGAACCAATTTTTTAATAGATTTTCCATCCCACTTCCACCTTCTTCCAATGACGATAATCTTCAAAAAGTTCCTACTACATCAGCAACTTCCTGCCACTTTTACTGGAATAACCAATGATGGTTCCACCTCTGACCATTAATAATAGCTGTCCATAACTGAAGACCAACTGAGGAAGCCTCACACAAGAAAGGCCACTGGATCATGTGGAGTCAGGCCTTGAGTTCTTAAAGGCCTGTGCTGACCAAGTTTGTGGTGTCCTCTGTCACCTGTTCAGTCTGTCCCTAAGGCTACAGAAAGTGTCACTTCTGTGGAAAAACATCCTGCATTGTTTCTGTTTCAAAGAAGACCTAATGACCACAGAGTAATGGCACTTACGTCTCATATCATGAAGACCTTTGAGAGACTAGTCGTGGACTGTATGAGTCCTCTTGTGGTAGGCCAGCTGGACCCACTGCACTTTGCCTTTTAGACAAAGATTAGAATGGAGGTTACAATTATCTATCTGCTTCACAAGGCTTATTCTCACCTGAACAGAGCTGAGAGCACTGTGGGGAGTGTATTTTTTATTTCTCCACTGCCTTCAATACTATCCAGCCATCCCTGTCAGAGCTGAATGTAGCAGGTGGATGTGCTTATAGTGTCCTGGATAATGGACTGCCTGTCAGGAAAACCGCAGTTTGTGAAACTCAAGGACTTTGAATTCTGATATGGATGTGAGCAACACTGGAACACCAGAAGAAGCAGTCCTGTCTGTTTTGTCTTTACTCAGTACACTTCAGACTGTAAATAGAACACCATGTTGCGTCACTTGCAGGAATTTTCATACCATTCTGAACCTAAAGGGTGTATTAATAGGGGGATGACAGAGAGTATATTAGTCAAGTGGAGAACTGAGTTTCATGGTGCAAAGAGAATTGTCTGCAACTTCACATCAGCTTTTGCCACAACAAAGAGCCTCTATGGCCCGTCACTATTAAGGGAGTGGATGTAGAGGTGGTCCACTCCTACAGGTATTTGAGGGCACATATCAGAAGCAAATTGGACTGGTCTTATAATACAGAGGAACTAATATACAGTGGGATGCAAAAGTTTGGGCAACCTTGTTAATAGTCATTATTTTCCTGTATAAATCGTTGGTTGTTACGATAAAAAATGTCAGTTGAATATATCATATAGGAGACACACACATTGATATTTGAGAAGTGAAATGAAGTTTATTGGATTTACAGAAAGTGTGCAATAATTGTTCAAGCAAAATCAGGCAGGTGCATAAATTTGGGCACCACAAAAAAGAAATGAAATCAATATTTAGTAGATCCGCCTTTTGCAGAAATTACAGCCTCTAAACGCTTCCTGTAGGTTCCAATGAGAGTCTGGATTGTGGTTGAAGGTATTTTGGACCATTCCTCTTTACAAAACATCTCTAGTTCATTCAGGTTTGATGGCTTCTGAGCATGGACAGCTCTCTTTAACTCACACCACAGATTTTCAATTATTTTCAGGTCTGGGGACTGAGATGGCCATTCCAGAACGTTGTACTTGTTCCTCTGCATGAATGCCTTAGTGGATTTTGAGCAGTGTTTCGGGTCGTTGTCTTGTTGAAAGATCCAGCCCCGGCGCAGCTTCAGCTTTGTCACTGATTCCTGGACATTGGTCTCCAGAATCTGCTGATACTGAGTGGAATCCATGCGTCCCTCAACTTTGACAAGATTCCCAGTCCCTGCACTGGCCACACAGCCCCACAGCATGATGGAACCACCACCATATTTTACTGTAGGTAGCAGGTGTTTTTCTTGGAATGCTGTGTTCTTTTTCCTCCATGCATAACGCCCCTTGTTATGCCCAAATAACTCAATTTTAGTTTCATCAGTCCACAGCACCTTATTCCAAAATGAAGCTGGCTTGTCCAAATGTGCTTGAGCATACCTCAAGCGGCTCTGTTTGTGCTGTGGGCGGAGAAAAGGCTTCCTCTGCATCACTCTCGCATACAGCATCTCCTTGTGTAAAGTGCGCCGAATGGTTGAACGATGCACAGTGACTCCATCTGCTGCAAGATGATGTTGTAGGTCTTTGGTGCTGGTCTGAGGGTTGACTCTGACTGTTCTCACCATTCGTCGCTTCTGTCTATCCGAAATCTTTCTTGGTCTGCCACTTCGAGCCTTAACTTGAACTGAGCCTGTGGTCTTCCATTTCCTCAATATGTTCCTAACTGTGGAAATAGACAGCTTAAATCTCTGGGACAGCTTTCTGTATCCTTCCCCTAAACCATGATGGTGAACAATCTTTGTCTTCAGGTCATTTGAGAGTTGTTTTGTGACCCCCATGTTGCTACTCTTCAGAGAAAATTAAAGGAGGAGGGAAACTTACAATTGACCCCCTTAAATACTCTTTCTCATTATAGGATTCACCTGTGTATGTAGGTCAGGGGTCACTGAGCTTACCAAGCCAATTTGAGTTCCAATAATTAGTTCTAAAAGTTTTGGAATCAATAAAATGACAACAGTGCCCAAATTTATGCATCTGCCTGATTTTGTTTGAACAATTATTGCAAACTTTCTGTAAATCCAATAAACTTCATTTCACTTCTCAAATATCACTGTGTGTGTCTCCTATATGATATATTTACCTGACATTTTTTATCGTAACAACCAACGATTTATACAGGAAAATAATGACTATTAACAAGGTTGCCCAAACTTTTGCATCCCACTGTAAGAAAGGGAGGAGGCAGTTCTCTTTTTCTTAGGAGACTTTAATGTGAGAAGTCACAGCCTTCACATCTTCTATAAGTTTGCCAGTGCAGTTTTCTACACTGTGGTGTTCTGGGATGGTAGCATCACTTCAAGAGATGCCCACTAAATTAACAAGCTAATAAAAAGGGCAGGCTCAGATATAGAATGTACTCTGGACCCCCAGGAGGTCTTAGCAAAGGAGAGACTTAAAACTGAGCGCCATTATGAACAATGTTGCACATCCTCTGACACACTGACACTAAGTACTTTCACCCAGTGATTACTGAGCAGAAGTGTGTCAAGAAATGCTATGGGAGCTCCTTTATACCAACAGCAATACAACAGCTCCCCCATCAAGCAACAGCTCCTCCATCAACTTTATGATGTTTACGTGGGAAGATGCATATGCACATTTCAACCCTTTTTTTGTGAATACATAAACTTTATGAATTAGGCCACTGCTCCTAAAATCATTGTTATAAAGTTGATCTGTAGGTTAAGCATTATATTAATGGATGGTTATTCCTATTTGGTCTTCTTCAATGCAGTAAAAAAAGCCTGTCTATTGATCCTATTCATTTTTCCACACCCTACAAATTTCTTATGTTTAACTCAAAAGAAGTCAACATTAGGCAGTCTGCAATTTCTCTTGTTGCCATTAGAATTAATTCGATTCAAGACAGGTATTCTGATATCATGTGGTTTCAATTGTTTTTGGAGCAACCTCAACCAATCATCTTTGAAGTTAGCATCTGACATCACAAACCAGGAAGTGCAAGAAAAAGCTCACAAAATCCCCATTTAAATGACTTATTATTTCACAAGAATTCATAAAAAATCATCTGCACCTGCAGATAAAAAGTTATAATTTCAAATTTTTTACCAGGTTTTTTTAACCCAGTTTTTAAAAATGTAACATTATGTATGTATTAAATCTCTTCTTCATAATGTCAGAGATTGAGTTAGATTAATTAAAAGAGAATGACAATCTCGAAAAGCTCTGATGTTTTTCCAGGAACAACAGAAAACAGATGAATCACATTCACCTTGTCAGTAATTTCAGTAAGAATAGACTAGAAATTGACATATTTATTTGTTGCTGTCCTGGCTGTCCTTGATAACAAGAAAAGCTTCAGCAACAACTGGATCTCTGTGCTACCACTAGGAGCAAAGCCAAGATTCATAATTAGGATTGGAATATAAAAACAGTGGTGGATATGTTACCACCATTGACTTTTTATTTTGTGAAAAGCTTTTATGCCTGCTCCAGCAAGCTTTTTTAAAATTCTCAATCCATTATGATCGTGTTTGTAGATTATACTTTCACTGTAGAATTCTTTTTTCATAAAATCAAATATAACATTAACATTTAATTGTTAACACACCCTCTATCAATACAAGCAAATGGGAACATCTCAGAAAGGGAGACACCAGGCTTGCTCTTGAAGCAATTCAGAATGACATATTCCAGTATATTAGTTAATATCTTTCAGACATATGTCGTTTTAAGCATTTCTGTTATGCAGCCTTCTCACTTGTTCTATTTCTATTTCTGTTTTTTTTTATCTCTTTACTTTTAGAAGAACTATACACAGTTTCACATTTAACTTACTTTAGGTGTAATAATAATACCTAATAATCCTAAACTTCTCCATTCCCTTCACTTGACATAATTCATGTGCTGATGCATTGCTAGTTAGAAACTTCTAACAAAAGAGTTTGCAGGCAAATATCCATGAAACAGGAAGAACCTGGCATAGTACGCTGGAGGAAAAAATATTAAAACCTAAAACAAGAATATGAAAACTGTAAAATGAAGGGAGTGGAGGGTAGACAGGATAATGTGGCTTAACTCAGTTGTTATTAAATTCTGCACAGAAAAGGTGAGGTAATTCAAAAAGCATATACCAGTTAAACACCACTTAGATTGGTAGTTTGACAGACTAGAAGAAGCCATTCAATCCATCAAGCTTGTTTGTGTTCCTAATAGCTAAGTTGTCCTTGTTTCTAACCCAGATATCTTTTAAAGGTTTCCCCAATACCTTCATGACTTATTATGTTGCTCTAGATTCTTACAACCCTTTCTGTGAAGAAATCCTTTCTGCCTTCTATCTTAAATTCACTTCCCCTTAATTTTACTGATGTCCTATAATATGTGAGTGTTTCTAAACTGAAAGAATTCTGACGTATCAATTTTACTGCTACAATGGAGACTTTTGAAGACATAACTGAGGTCCCCACCATAGCCTTCTCTGCACAAGACTTAAGACACCTAATTCCCTCAGCCTCTCTGCAGGGTTGGGGTCATTCATGAATAGAATTGAGAATGCATGGAAAATTCAAGTTCAATTTCTGGAGTTGGAATTGGAACTGAAATTGCACTCAGCTCTAAGTACACAGAACTAGAAATGAATTGGAATGACAGGAAGCAAAATTAAACTCCACTCCATTCCATGAAAATCCACATTCAGAGGTAAAGTGGAAAAGTATGAAAAAAAAATCTTAGATATTTTTTCAAGAAAATAAACAAGACATGAAATAAGAACTGAAGAATTAAAATATAAGAGAGGGATCCACTCAGGACATCCAGGGGGGAACACCATAGGGGCTTTGACCAGCACTGGCACAGCATGAATTGACAGAGGCTATATGTGCAGAACTGCAAGATAATAAGAACAGTCTTATTGAACTTGTAAAAATCTCTATATAAGTAAATGTTAAAATTGTAATACAGGACTATTCAATTACAAATTCAGTTCAGCCAGATTTTCAAACCAAGAAATTTAGCTGGGCCACACATTTTCAGCAGCCAGCATGCAGCAGGTTATGACAAATATTAAAACTGAATGTATTGAAAAACAAGTAATGTTTAGTCATTGTTTCACTTTTAAATTTTGTCAGATCTGACAGTGGAATATCAAGAAGTGCATAAAAAAACAAAATAAAAAAGCTATTACTGAACAGAACCTGAGGTAGTAGCAATACTTTTTTCTCCACTTTTTTCCACTGACCTAGGCACAAAAGTGCATAAAAACAAAAAGTGCACAGTATCAGCAATAACATTGGTTTCCCTTCTGAAATAAAATAAATATTTTGGTCATATAATAATAATTCTTTCTATTTATACTGGCTGTGTAAGCCCGTGCTGTAAAAAGCCTGGGCTCCTAGAAACTATTGAAATCGTCAGAAAAAAAATTGAAATGCAGAGTCGGCGTTTTCGTTTTGCGGATAAGCTCATCCCCCTTGTCTATCAGTGGCTAAGTGAATTTCTCTCGTTTGTCTTTCATCGGCGGTTTCACTTTGGCAACACAGACGCTTTCTTTCAGTTTCATGCTGTAGCCTCGTATTTCTTTCTTCTTCCAACTCATTAAATTGGGGCTGCTTTGCCATCTCTTTCAGCTTCATGCTGTAGCCTCGCATTTCCGGCCGCCTTACACTTCCAGGCCAGACAGACAGATGCACACACTTCCACATGTAGATATTTATATATAAGATTATGATGATGACTGGCTTATATGGAAGCTGAATTAGACTTCCTACAGTTGTTTTCATGCTGAATTGGAGCCTTTCTTACAGAGACCATCACACAGAAAGCATTTGATCCATGTTGCATTACAGGTTTTAACAACCATAAGGTATTTGATGATGAGCACTTTCAGTGTTACTGGGTGACCAGTCTGGAATCTTGACAGACATCACTGAACTTTGTGCCACACACGTGTGACTAGGAGTGAGCTGAGTGAACCAAGTGGAGGTAATTACCCACCAGGCCAGGGGGTGGCGGGGTGCACTAAACCTACCTCTGTTATCTCTACAGGCCAAAAATGGGAAAACCTGCCTGATTCAACGACACTTCCGGTTCCGGCCCCCAGACTGACGTCACTTCCGGTTCTGGCCAGATGACATCACTTCTGCCTTTTCGGCTTATAAAGTCACCATCTTTCCTCCACCAGTCAATTCATGGAGAACTCAAAAGAATGCACATGAGTGTTGTAGAAAAAACCGTTTGCAGCCAGGGACAATCTATGGGTGGCTGCCCCAAACCTTTTTGTGTGTGTCTAGGCTATTCATTTCACATTTGTCAGGCCATTTGTATGGGATGGTATAAATAACATGCTACCCAGAGACATCCAATTTCCATACATTCGGGGTCAGATCAAAAGACAATTTGCAGTCATTCCTGATTTTCCTAATGTAATCAGTACAATGGATTGCACACACATAAAGGAATGATTGCAGAATTAATTTGCTTTTGTAAACAGAAAACTAATACTGTATGAGATGCTGAAATGTATCTGACTAATTTTTTTGCAAAGTGGGCCAGCTTTACGTATAATTTCTTTATTGTACCAAATAGTAGAGTGGGAAGCAGACTTCAGGGTCATGCTGTGTGTGATGGTTCTTCTTGGTAACACATTGTCGATTATGCTACACAACACACGGCACACTCTTTTCATAGACAAAAATAGAGAGGCTACAAACTAAAGAAATTAACATTAAGCATATGCATTAGGCATTATTGCCAACATGGAATATTGAGAGAAAAAGTTAGTTAACTGTTCTCAGAATAAAGCTAGTTTAGAAATTGAAAGGATGGATGGATAATTAGTTCAAGAACATCAGAATGTTATTGATGTCTCGTTGAAATGTGCAATCAAACAATATTTTCTGTTCTCTTCATTGTCTTGCCACCTGGAGTCCTTAAAATGCCAAAGCCAAAAAGCGCTGTAGAACTTATAGATGGTTGAACCTGTGCTTTATAAATCTGGAGTTTTCCATAAGAAATGGCTTATGCACTTTTCTGAGCATAATCAAGGTTTATACATGAGGTCCAGAGAGTTGATTTCTTAGCTAGAGACACAGTCAGGGAAAGTTAAAGGTTAAAACAGCAATTTCACACTTTTTAACAGTAAACAAAATCAAACTGCAAGATGATACTCAAGAGTTGAAGGCAAAATGAAAGTCAGGAACTAGAAAACAAAACTAACGCTAGGGCCTACTTAAAAACTAAGCTAACTGCACTAAAGAAACAAGATGTTACAAATTCAACAAAGAATAACATGTAATAAAGGTGTTTTTTCAACATCATCTCTGTGACACCATCATCGCAATGATTGATCCCAGAATTCCCCACATGCAGAAGCACTACGTAAACAGAACAGTAAATAAAGTAAAATTTCCCAAACAAGATTAAAATCTAAAATAAATCATAAAAATGTAATCCTTGAGTTAAAACTCTAAAGAAATGCTAAAGTTTTACGTATAACAGTGGTTTAATACTACAAGGCCTACTTTTCTAAATAGATTTCCCCCAAACCTAAACTGTCTGCACAGACCCAAAAATGGGAAAGCCCAGCAGGAAAATAATCTTTATAATCTTCTGTCCCAAAAATGAACAAGAGAGAGACAACCATGACAAACTTTGGTTTTGTAAAAAGAGTGAATGTTTATTTTTAAAGGAAAATAGAAATATACATATGTATCTAGAAAGAAGCAAAAGAGTACATCTAAAAGGCAACCTAGAACAAACAAAATGGAGTCAACAATCCAAAAATCAATAATTAACAAAACCAGAGATCCAATAAGTATTTAACCAATCAAGAATGTTTACCAAACATCAGTCAATGCAGATATCTATGACCTTAACACTGATGGCAGGCCTCCAAATGTACTCAAGGTGGACCTGTCCCCTAAAATTCCATCTTAAAAGGAAAGGGCTTAAAACTAAGCCCACTAACACAAGAAACAAGATAATAATTAATAAGAAGAAAACAGGAAGCAAGAAATAATTAATAATAAAAACCATACTCAAAAATGGACAGAAAACATAATGTACATAATAAAGACATTTTAAATAACAACAAAAAGAACACAATAAATGAAACCACATTTGAGCCAGAGTTGAGATCCTAGATTAAACATGACAGTGATGAAGAAGGAATATCCAAAATATAGGAAATGTCTGGAGCATTATGGAATTGAGAAAAGTATTGAAGAGGACTGAAAAGGTTTCAGGAAGTGAAGATCAAAAAGACATGGTGTAAATCGAGATTTGCAAATGAAAAAAATACTCAAGGGGCTCTAAAACAGTCCTCAGGTTTGGTCCTGGAACTTGACAATAGTTGCAGGTTTTTGTTCCAATCCAGCGTTTTAACTAGAAGATAATTATTGCTGATTAAGTAATTGCTTAAGCGCCATTTTTGTTTTATGTTAGTCATCTATATTATTAAGTTTCCGAAACCTTAATTTCTTCTTTTACTCAATGCACTCCATTAATTGCTTTTGATTGCTCCTTGTCATCTTAAACAGCTACCAATTAACAATCAGATGCAAATGACAAAGGAATCAGCAGTTCAAGTTGGTCCCATTTACACCTGTGTGTGTTCAGCATGAAGTATTTGGAAAGAAATGGAAGAGAAAAAAGTGTAGGACTGAAAATTATTACTTACTAATTATTTCCAAGGCACAAATCATCTGAATGAAATCATTGGAATGGGGCAATCTGAAATAAAAGAATGACCTGAGGTGGCAGATTTTAAAAATTAACAAGGCATAAAATGAAATAAGTTGTTATCGGCAAGGACTGGCTTTTAATAAATTAATAGGCTGTATGCAAACAGTGGTGCTGACATACTTCCGATGAAATTTCAGCCTACACAGTCACTTCCGTTGTCCATACTGCAGTTATGATTTTTGTTTAGTGGAGAGAATGTTTGAGAAAAAGAAGTTTCAGTTTCAGCATACAGATAGCTTCTACAGCTGAACATTGTTATGTACCTTTATGTTGAGCTTTCAGTAAGTACAATAAAGTACTTAGTTTTCATACATTTCCCTCTGATGTGGAAATCCGATCTAAACGGATCGTCACTATCCGAAGAGAGGGTTTTATGGTTAGTCCCCATATCCGCGTTTATAGCCAGCATTTTAAAAAAGATGATTTTCGCAAGCCAAGTTCTGAGACAGGTTGTAGACTGTTGAAGAAGGAAGCGGTTCCTGAGCTGTTTGAAAGGAACACTTTCAAGGCTCAGGATTTGGGAAAGGAGAAAGCAACCGATGGAGGATGACACACGAGGCAAGGGGGAAGATGCAGCAGTTGTCAATCTAGCATTTGATGAAAATGTGTCTCTCAGAGAGGAGATCTTCCAGTAGAAGTAACAAACTGAGACCCTTACAATGAAGCAGCAGTTTAGCATTCAGCGTTTTGCTGGCTAAGACAACAGACATTCGCTTTTTACAGGATAAGATGTTCAGCAGACTCATGTTATTATGTATTAAGCTTACATACATGTTCACCTGTCCCCAAATAAGTTTGATGACTAATTATTGAAATTCTGTTTTTTTTAAAAAAGGTCTAATGTAATCACATATTTGTCCCATGTAAGTTCATTAATACGTCTGGATATTACCTTCATAATTGGGGATGTAGCTTGAAACATATAGCTTGAAGCCGTTCTCCTTTTTTAGCTCCTATGTTTGGCACAATGTTTGAATAATGCAACTTACATCATTTACCGTACGTCTGAGCACATCTTGAAGCAATCGGGTGAAAAACGCCATAACTAGTCTGTTTTGATATCAGCAGAGGAAATGTAGAAGCTGGCTGACGTGGAAACGTGGAATGCGTAAGAGAGTGTGCATATAACCTGCTGGGTTGGAACAAACCTCTTCAGCCATGCAGCCCTCCAGGACCAAATCTGAGACCCCTCACCCATTCACCATATGCAGTATGTAGGGTTACACGTTGACCCTGTGTCAGCTTTCCTATGGGTACTTGTCTTCTTCTGTCCAGGGTTAGTTCCTGACTTGAGCGTGATGCTGCTAAGATTGGCTCTGGTACTGTGCAGGTTCAGAAAATGGATGAATGAATGAAGAAATGACAGTCAGTTTCATTTTTATTGTCACATAGGCCTGCTTTCTTACGGTACAGATGACCTCACATAGAGCTCTTTGAAGCCACCCAGTTGTCTCAGTATGTTATTGAAAGTCCTTCCATCCATCATCCAACTCGCTATATCCTAACTACAGGGTTACGGGGGTCTGCTGGAGCCAATCCCAGCCAACGCAGGGCGCAAGGCAGGAAACAAACACCGGGTAAGGTGCCAGCCCACCACAGGGCACACATACACACTAGGGACAATTTAGAATCGCCAATGCACCTAACCTGCATGTCTTTGGACTGTGGAAGGAAACCGGAGCACCCAGAGGAAACCCACACAGACACGGGGAGAACATGCAAACTCCATGCAGGGAGGACCCGGGAAGCGAACCCAGGTGTCCTAACTGCGAGGCAGCAGCGCTACCCACCACTCCACCGTGCCGCCCCTTTACTGAATGTGCCTCTCTGTTTTGATAATACCTCATACAAGAGAATGGAAGTCATTGTCCATGATAACAAACAACTTACTGAGTGACCTAACACTTTATCCAGTACATCCAGCATGACTCCCATGATTGAACACACTTTTCAATCAATTTATTTAGTCTGTTGGCACGACCTGCACAAAATGAGTGTTCAAAAGAAGACACTGGTTTCTAATATACAATATTCATTATTTTAGGAATATTGCAAAATCTTATGTCAGGCAGAGTCTTTACAATTAGGAGAAAGAATACATCAAGCAGAAAAAAGAGTGAGTGAGTGAGTGAGTGAGTGAGTGAGTGAGTGAGTGAGTGAGTG
>JANRMT010062854.1:60504942-60533427 GCA_026402145.1 Polypterus bichir lapradei | reverse complement strand
GTGAGTGAGTGAGTGAGTGAGTGAGTGAGTGAGTGAGTGAGTGAGTGTGAAATAAGTAGGCAAGAGAAATAGTGAGTGAGTAAGTGATGAGCAGGACAGCAAATGAGGGAGTGAAATTAAGCTGGTAAATGAAAAAGGAAGTGAGGGATGACTAAGGAAGTTACTAATGAACAGGCAAGCAAGAAACTAAATTACAAGCAAACAAGCAAGTGAGTGAGTGGTAAGCAGAAAAGCAACAGAGTAAGTGAATGAATGGAATGAATGAGAAGGCAAGCAAGAATGTGAGCGGTGAGCAGGCAAGCAAGTGAATGAGTAAGAAAGAAAGTGAATGAGTAACCGATCAACAGGCCAACAAAAAGTTATCAATGAGCAGACTAGCAAGAGAGTGGGTATTGTAAAGGAAATCATTTTTATGTGTTTTTTCTATATATTTTTATATATTCATAAGGACTAAATCACAGTCTCATTATTTAGGTGGTCACCTACCAGATAATGCTTGTGGTTGGTCGGCCAGTTGGCAAACATATATATTTATATATCTACATATTACAGAAGCTCTGTACCACTCAATGAATAAAATTATGGGATAACCCCTTACATACGTGAAAACATCTCATATGTACAGAATACTTTTACGTAGGCAAGAGATCTTTTCACTTGCATATGGGACAGTAGTCAAATCTACTGGGTCATCCGTTGCACTGTACAAAATGAAATGGGATATTTAAAGGGCACAACAGAGAGTTAAACCATGTTGTGGCCATTTTTATTATCACATTTTTTAATTTAAATTGCAGTTAAATGTGCTACATAAATAAATGTTAACATTTTTAACATTCAAAGAAAGGGCCCTGGAAAAAAAAATGAGGCCATACATTTCCAGAATAGCACAAATGCTGAAAAGAAATGTTAATATACAATATTTTAATAATACTGTGTGATATCAGTATCATTTGTCACTCACTTTGTGAACAGAAACATTTGGCCACCTGGGTAGCTTCTCAAGACAAGACAATTGTTGCATGTTACACGCTTCATGTTTATCTGAATATGGCAAACAGCATTGACAGAGGAACTGATAATCTGATTAAAGTTAAAGAAGTAATGATGAACATCAGTAGCATATTAGTCAGTCATTATCCACCATACGCTGAGTTTATTATCAGTCAGTACAGTAATTGCTTTTAGCACCATTTAGCTAAGCATTTGCTTAGGTGAGGCTCGCACAATTATGATTTGATGCATTGAGCCTGAACTGAATTATTTAAATGCTACTGTAAAAGCTAACATTTTCTAGCCCTATAACAGCAAGTCTCTGAAATATTACCATCTATAATAGAACACTGTATTTATTGTTTTTCAGATACTTACTGTAGATGTATTTCTATATTAAATCATTTTGATATGCCTATTGCAGTTCAGAGGTTCAGTAAATGGATGTACTGATGAGAGGAAAAATGAAATGGGCAAAAGTGAATTATTTTGTATTGCGGTCCTCAACAAATTTAGTGTCAGTTTACTGAGGAAGTTCAGTCATTTATGCATTCTGTGTGTGGGTGTAAGTACTACCTGTGCTACCGGTTTAAGATGAGTTGAAATCTAAATAAGCAATGATGACCTCAGCTTTAATGTTTGCAGTGAACCATCTATTAGAATTAAAGGCATGTCTTAATAAACTATCACATTTGTCATTCCAACAGATGGCACATCACAAATAAAGTAATAAAAATGCATTACTGCAAATATTTGCGATATGCCATCTGCTGGGATGACAATGCAATGTATATGTACAGTGTTATATTTAATTTGATATGGGTCTTGTAAAATCAGTGCTAATGTTTGTGATGCACCATGCATGGGAATAACAAATGCAAAGCATTTCATTACTAAAAATATTTGTGATGTGTCATCTGTTGGAATGACACAGACATAGCAACTGGACAGACACAGAGACAGACAGATACGCAGACATTTATCCTTTTATTAAGATCGATAGTATACACACACTCTTATGAGTAACATGTTTGGATGCAGGATTGAGCCAGAAAAACAGTAACCCTAAAATATGCAGTGTATGAAGAATGGAAACATTAAATCCAAGTGGGACAAGGTAGAAAGTGCAGATGAAGAATCCTACGTGGCTTTAATCAGGCATCTATAGCATGTGATATTGTAGATGAATCTGTAGAGCTCTAACTCCATGTCCTGCAAGATTTTATTCATTTAAACTGTCAGCTAGTGAAATTCAAAGTGAATGGCACTAACCTAAGATTAACTACAAGACCTCTTCAAAAATGTGTATCTGTCATAAGCCATCTTGCTCCTTCCAGGTTTTCCCTCAGACAGTGATTTGGAATAGAAAGTAAATTCATGAAGTCTTTATGAACACTTTATATTCTAATTTGTACTCATTTAATCTGTGTGATGTGATAATAACAGTAATCACTGAGTGAATCCTCTTTCAAGCTCCAAATGAAATACTGTCTATTTAGAGTCATTGTGTTTAGAAAGAACCAGCTTATAGCCTTGAGGATTTGAAACAAGCAAAGGGGTTCACTTTTTCAAAATGATGGTATTGAGAGAATTTGGGCATGGAGGTCCAGTCACATGCAACATAACATATCATGGCATAGCATCCTCAAGTCTGCTTACTTGGGTAATTCAGAGCCACAGAATCAAATCCTCCATACGGCATCAGATATAAGGCTGGCCCAACACCGAACAGAGCACCAAACCATTGCTGGATTCATTTACACACCCACACTCACACTAATTCCATGCTGCTTTACTTTCACCATGTCGAAATTGGTGTTATTTATAATATTTTTTATTAAATATTTGAAGAGCCACAGACACAGCAAAAACAGAGCAACCAATTAACTAAATGAGGAAATAAGCCCAAATGGCAGGGGTATTCAAAACAAATGTGCAGAATTAAGCTTTGTGGGATGTGTGTTGAGAATTATGACTGCAATCAGAGGACGTCACACTAGGCAAACAGAAAAGCTATCACTTTAAAGGTAGGCAAAAGAGGTGAGCTTCCATTTAAAACACATTATAAAAATGGTTAAAAACACCTGCAGGACACATTAAATGTCAATGACTACTAGAATAACTTGAGAGCCCATTTGTCATTTGCAAAAACTAGAAGCAGAAAAGTAGAAATTTGTTAACAAAATGTGCTTTATGGTCATTTTATGAAAATTCCAGTATTCATTATACATGCATTAGTAGGCATAACATGTAGGAAAGGTTCACACCAAGAGCTACTGGATACATAACTTCAGATACAGCGTGGGTACAGGTGCTTTCTACTGCATTATAGTTTCACTTTTCATCTTTGTATTAATACAAAATTCATAGTAACCAATTGGGAAAATTCATTAAAAATGTATAAATACATAAAATGTTAAGTTAAGACAAAGATTAGTTATATAATCTTCCTGGATGAATTGGGTTGTTTCATATTTTTTATAGGTGTTTGTGTACTGAATTGCACGCTCTTACACTGCTTTTAGAGAGTTTTGAAGGCAACAAATCTAATTTTGATTTTTGAATCATGACTTATTTTTTTGTTATAAATTGCTTTGCACTGTCTTCACCATCATTTTGCTTATACTGTATATGGATGCCATCATTTGTTCCTTCCATTGTTACGTCAGCAACCCTCATTGTTTGGGGCACATCATCCTTGAAGGTCATGCTCTCCTAATTACATGAGACGGGTTAAAAGGTTGTCCTTTTGAGTATTTCCAAACCCCCTTTTTGTCAAATGAATTTATTCTTAAAAGTAATTTCTCAATAGCATTTATGGTTTTGCCCCTTGTAATCATGTAAGATCCTATGGTAATCCTATTTTCCCCTTTTATACTCTTTATTATGTAGACTTTAATAAAATGTCTAAAATCCCAGGCACTTAACACTTCTTGCCCCTTCCCTTCTACATCGGTAAACTCAGGCAATTAGACAGAGCAAAGAAACCAGCAGGATTTAAGTTACACATTTAATTATATATTATTGATCAAAATGCCCAGTATATTAAGAAAGCTGAATCATATGTGAATACTGGAAAACCATACTTTTATGGCCATAGGCGACTCTCTGCTTATCTCAAGTCTAGCTTGCTTTGCCACCACATGGCCTTTCAATGGAGGATCGAAACAGGTTACATGCCTGTCTCAGTATGGCTGCCAAGATAAAGATGTCTTCATCATTTTCTTCTTTTCATGGCCAGATGATGAGAGAGAGAAGTAAAGGCAAGGTAACTAAGTTTATACCATTCTTACCACAAAACACAAACCAATATGGGTGTTGTAGTACAGAATAACCTCTGATTTAAAACCAATAATAAACAGCCATATTTTAGACCACTTTTCTAGGCCCTTCCTGACTAGTTACCAATGAAAGCACTCATTCAGTTTATGTCCTTCTGGTGGTGGATGGCTTATAGGTATTGTCACCCTTGCTAAGCTGGTCTGATGCTCCATATATATATATTCCTCATCCTAAATACTGGGGGTTGGTTAAATAAACATCAAAGCACCACTGTTCTCATCAATGAAGTAAAACATGACTCCTGAAACACCATCTAATATTACATTTGCTTTGCCTATCTTGCCTGAAGAAGGGGCCTGAGTTGCCTCAAAAGCCTGCATATTGTAATCTTTTTAGTTAGCCAATAAATGGTGTCATTTTGCTTGACTTCTCATTGCAAATAAAGACAAAACAAATATTTATCAACTTATATGCTATAAATCAATCCAGCACACCCCTTGCTATTTTATGACTTTGATTTGTTTCACCTTTCATTTCTATTCTGATGCTTATTTTCTCATTGTTTTGCTTTTTGCCCACTTTTCTGCCTTCTGACATGCTTTATCTCTTTTATGCTGTAAAATATTTTGCCAGTCCTCATTTGCAAAGCACTACCCTTCATCAATTAATTTAATTAAAGTGAATTTGCATTGTCATTAACACATGTGACCATTTAATGTAAATCAATGGTCTCATACTCCAGTCCTGAGGCCTCATGTATAAACGGTGCGTACGCACAGAAATGTTGCGTAAGAACGTTTCCACGTTCAAATCGCGATGTATAAAACCTAAACTTGGCGCAAAGCCACACACATTTCCACGGTACTTCATACCCTGTCGTACGCAAGCTTTGCAGACTGGCGGCACCCAACGTCAAAGCAGTGCTACTGTTCCTGTGTGGTTATCCTTTCTTTTCCTGACGCGGCTTTATAAATACACTGAAATTAACCGCATATTGTTTATTAGTTTAATGCATCTGATTGTAATTAACCAGTAACAATATAATGGTCCATGGAATGGTCAAACTATTCTAAATACCATAGCTGCACTTTCTTCTTCTTCTTTCAGCTGCTCCCGTTAGGGGTTGCCACAGCGGATCATCTTTTTCCATATTACTCTCACTGCACTACTCGGAGTATTTATATCACTGTATCTGAGTGGTGAATCACAGCAGCAGCTGATTGGAAAGAGAATTATCGGTATACAGCATCAAGAACACGCTGCCTCAGCCATGCTTCACATTTGAACTGCTTCTCATATGACAAACGCTTCAAACCTTTCCTGTACGGACCTCGCGGTTCAGAAACAGTTTCATACCAAGCGCTCTAAACACACGCATCGGTCCATCAACTGCTCCTTGTAGAACTGTTAGTACTTATTAGTACAGTTACCTCACTGTAAGCTTGCAGTACAGTTATAATATTGCACAACCTGAGCCACTTTATAAAGATTGTATTTGCATATGATGACGATATCATTTTTAAGATGAAATGCAGCAAAATATGTTTATTATATTATACAAATAAAACTTTAACTTCATTTAAATAATCTATATTGTTAATAATTAAAGGACACGGTGTTGCTACGCTAGCAAGGATCTGGCGCTCCGATCAGCTCCCACTGTATACTTCACTGGGACTGGCGTGAAGGGTAGAATAATTAAACTGTAAAATGTACTACGAAGATATTTCAATGTTCCTTAAAAGTTTTGAAGAATCGGCATTATAAGCTTACAGATGGCTTAACGTCCATTACAGAGCTGATTGTGTGGTGATTGGGTATTTGGAGAAAGAAAAGTAAGAACAGGAATTGGAGGTTAGCACGTTTGAAAGAGACTGCAGGGGTGGCCTTAGGCATGTGCAAACTGTGCACCTGCACAGATTCACCAAATCCCAGGGGCCGCCACACCAATATATATTGAATATAAAACAGAAAGAGAAAAGAATGACACAGCTTAAAATGCAGCAGCAAATTTTGGCAAATGTTAAACGCTTGTGTCATGAGTACGAGGCGGCTATGCAGTGTCCGCAACAGACGTGGCCTTCCGCTGTGCATAACATACCATATTGACATTGGCGGGCGAAGGAGCCACCGATTCTTCCTCTGCCCAGGGCCACCACGAGCCTAGAGCCGCCCCTGAGTACTGCTGCAATAAATTACTTCATCGAACGTCGCGCACGATCACTGCACCACCGTGTTCAATGTTTAAATACTTGCTTTAACTCCTATCATCATGAAAATGATATCATGTATACATCTCAGTATTTTAGTTATTCAGAGAGCTGTAATATATGAATTAATGGATTCTGTGTCCAGTCAGAGGTAGAGAAAGCCGGTTTAAGAAGCACATAGTGATTTACACACATAGAGCACATAGAGGAACACATACAAAACAAAGCATTTAATGTGCTACTTTACTTACGATGTGATTGTTATAAGATTAAGTTTAATGTCACTGTCTCTGTGCACACTGGTATGTATTTATTGATACAGGCAGACCAAGTATGGTACACAGGGGCTCAGCATTTAGAATTGCCAACCAAGTATTGGATTAGATAGCCAAAGACAACTGGAGGATTGTATAGTCAGCCTAAACACAGAATAGTATATTTCAGTCTTCTGTCAGCACAAAATCTTCTTTCCTTGTTGGGAGAATGAGAACTGCAGTGTAGGCATTGTACTATTCTTGTTGGAGGTGGGGTTACGTCTTTACTGTCCTTGTTTGGAGACCAGAGAAGACCAGCACGTGAAGCAGACAGTATAAAAGGCTTGGACAACAGCCAAACCCTTTGAAGCTGTTCGGACCTCCGTCCGAAAATCCTCTCAGCGTGGTAACGAAAAATGGAAGCCTACGTAGATCAAGACTCCTTGATAAGTCTGTCATCAGCTTCCCGTTTGTAACCGCGTAAACCATCAGTAAATGTAAGATAAAGTATATTTTTCTCATGTGATTCTTATACCACCATAATCACGATGGGAGGAATATCACCTTTTCTGTCATACTACTATATTGTTTAGTTACTTAATATGCCGCAAAAGAATACATTTCAGGAGAGCTAATGCCTCCAAAAGAAAAAGTGATTTGAAACTAGTTAATTAAATGATTTTAAGGTGAAGTTTATGATGTTCTACTTAAATGACAAAATAGACTACGTGATTAAAGTGGACATTTCGAGATTGAAGTTGACATTTCGTGCATTTTCCCCACTGTGTGCCTTTTTTTTTCTCTGTGCTCTAATAAGCTTTAATATGAAACTCAGACAGTGGGCTACGACTCACCTTTTCACAGCAACTTTGATATCTGACAACTTCTTTTTGATTTAGGGCACTGTGCGACTTTGTGAACTTGAGCTTTCGAGTTTCTCTGACACGCTATGTCAATCAATCAACTTCCTTTTGTTGTTTATACCACTTGTAAAATAAAGAGAAGACACAGCATAAAGGGTTGGGGTTTTCCGGCCCCATATACTGTAAACAATTTTCTCAAAATAACAGGTCAAAAATACAAACATAAATCGTTCATATGCGCGACGCCCTTCAGAGGTGTCGGCGGCCATTTTATAGGGGAGGAGCCGGAAGTGGAGGAATGCTGGGAAGGAAGCGTGATGGGATTGCTGACGTCAGGAAAGATGGCAGAGGAAGGGCGGAAGTGGACGTACTGCGGGCAGGCTATGATGGCGGAGCGTCTTTTTTCCTGAAAGACAAAGGAGAAAGGTTAGTACCCCGCCACCCCCTGCCGGCGAACGTCTTTCGAAGCGGTTTCAGGTCCGTCCGCGGCCTCCTACTCGCGCATGCGTGACACGACCCCCCCCTCAGCCCAAGACCGTCTGGTCGGGCGGACCTAACCGAGAGGTCGTGGATGTGAGAGAGGGCATCGCCGTTGGCCTGAAGGCCGCTGCGGCAATAAGTGACCGTGAACTTATAGGGCTGTAAGTCCAGGAACCACCTGGTGACCCGCGGATTCGAACATCCACTGAAGCGCAGTCACCAGAGTGAATTCGCGACCCAACAGGTAGTACCGGAGATAAGTCACGGCCCACTTAATGGCCAGGGCTTCCCTCTCCACCGCCGCGTACCTGGCCTCTCGGTCCAGCAGTTTCCGGCTTAGGTACATCACGGGGTGTTCGACACCATCGACGCTTTGGCTCAACACGGCGCCCAGGCCTGTGTCCGAAGCGTCGGTCTGGAGGATAAAAGGTAACCCAAACTCAGGGGTCCGTAATACAGGTGCCGACGTTAGGGCCTTTTTCAGGTCACTGAATGCGTGTTCCGCCTTGTCGTTCCATACCACATGCAGGGGAGCGCCCTTCTTTGTTAAACTAGTCAAAGGTGCTGCCCTTTTGGAGAAGCAGGGTACGAACCAGTGGTAGTACCCCGCCAGCCCCAAAAAAGCCTGCACCTGTCTCTTGGTATTCGGACGGGGCCATTCCAGGATGTCTTTGACTTTGGAACATTGGGGTCTCACCTGTCCTCGTCCCACCAGGTAACCTAAATACTTGGCCTCCTTTAAGCCAAAAAAACACTTACGGGGGTTAATGTGGAGGCCGGCCTTAGCTAGTGTCGCGAGGACAGCAGAGACCTGCAATAGATGTTCCTCCCAGGTGCCGGAATAGATGACGACGTCATCCAGGTAGGCGGCACTATAGGACTGGTCGGGCTTCAGCACTCTATCCACCAGACGTTGAAAGGTCGCGGGGGCCCCGTGCAGCCCAAATGGGAGGACCTTGTATTGCCAATGTCCACTAGGGGTGCTAAAGGCCGTTTTTTCTTTTGCAGATGCCGTTAAGGGAATTTGCCAATACCCTTTCGTCATATCAAGAGTAGTCAAGTATCGAGCCGCACCCAGCCGCTCGAGGAGGTCGTCAATGCGGGGCATCGGGTAGGCATCGAACTTGGAGACCTGGTTTAGACATCCAAAGTCAGTGCAGAACCTCCAGGAGCCGTCCGGCTTGGAAACTAGATCGATTGGGCTGGACCAAGGGCTATGGCTTTCCTCGATAATGTCCAAGTTCAACATTCGTTGCACCTCCAGTTCCACTTCAGCGCGTTTTGCCTCTATAGTCTAGTCTATAGGGCCTCTCCCGGACGACTACTCCGGGGTCCGTGACTATATCGTGTGCAATCAGCGAGGTCCGGCCGGGTGACTCGCTCACTACCTCGGGGATGGCGTGGATAGCTTGGGTTATCTCTCGCCGCTGTAAGGGCGTCAGCTCGTCACCGAGGTTAAGGGCAGACGTGCTAGCGAATAGGGAGAGGGATCTACAAGTGTCGGGAGACTCCTCCCTGTCCTTCCAAGGTTTCAACAAATTGACATGGTAGATCCTCTCACTCAGTCGACGATTAGGTTGCTTAACTAAATAGTCGACGAGCCCCTTTCTTTCCTTAACCTCGTATGGCCCCTGCCAGTGAGCTAGCAACTTGGAGTGGGAGGTAGGAACGAGCACCATCACTTGATCCCCCGGGCGGAACTCCCGGAGGACAGAGTTGCGGTTGTAACACCGGGCCTGTGCTGCCTGCGCACGAGTCACGTGGTCTTTTAGGAGTGGCCTGATTTTAGCGAGCCTGTCGCGCAGTTGCGCCACATACTCCAATATATTAGAGGAGGGAAGGGCCTCAGCTTCCCAGCCCTCTTTTAGTATGTCCAAAAGTCCCCGGGGTTGTCGCCCGTATAATAATTCAAAAGGGGAGAAGCCCGTAGAGGCCTGGGGCACCTCCCAGTAGGCAAAAAGCACAAGCGGTAGGAGCTGGTCCCAGTTCCTGCCATCAGCGCTGACTACCTTGCGGAGCATCTGTTTAAGCGTCTGGTTAAAATGTTCTACCAGGCCGTCTGTTTGGGGGTGGTAGACAGACGTCTTCAGGTGCTTTATTCGCAGTAATTTGGCAACCTCCCTGAACGTATCTGAAGTGAAGGGAGTACCCTGGTCCGTGAGGACTTCTTTGGGGATACCCACTCTCGAAAACAGGTTGACTAATTCCCGTGCGATATTTTTGGTGTTAGCGGAGCGCAGGGGAACCGCATCTGGGTATCAGGTTGCATAATCAACCATGACCAATATGTACTTGTGGCCACGGTTCGAGGGTTCCAGGGGCCCTACTAAGTCGAACCCTATTCGGTCAAACGGGATGTCTATCAGGGGTATTGGGACGAGAGGAGCGCGGTCCCTCCTAGGAATCTGGCGAATCTGACATTCCGGACAGGATTGACAGAAGCGCCAGACCTCCTCGTTGATCCCGGGCCAGTAAAAGCGGAGTTTGATTCTCTCTAATGTTTTCTCGGCCCCCGAGGTGGACGCCAAGGAGGTGAGCGTGAGCTAGTTCACATACCTCCTGCCGGAAGGTACGCAGCACTAGCAACAACTTCCGCACCTCACCCTCGTGGGTTGCCACGCGATACAACAGATTATTCTCCAGTACAAAGAAGGGCTCGCGTGGCATGGAACCGTCAGCTTGTGAGCTGCCTGGAAGAACAATCGCATTCCGGGCAAACCGCAGGGAATCGTCATTCCACTGCTCCCTTTTAAACGAGGCAGGCGTGGACCGAAATTGGTGGTCCAAATTGCTCAGGTGGTCTTGTGAGCGGGTTGGCGGAAGTGTTCCCTGGCTCGTCCCTTCTCCGGTGGATGCTTCCGGGTCAGAGTCCGTCGCCTGAGAAACTTCCCCCGTTGGGCCTGCGTCATTATGGCTTGCCTCAGAGCATGGCGTCGAGACCGCGGGAAGGGTGCCTTGCCCCCTCATAACCAGGCCCAGTGAGGCCCCGGGAGCTGTGTGTGTCTTACCACGTTTTCTGTGTGACCAGTCTTGTCCCAAAATTACTGGATAGGGGGGTTCCGGCAACACCGCGACCAACAACTTGGATAATTCCCCCTTCCAGGAAAGGTAGCACTCTGCAGAATGGTAAGACCTGGTCTCCCCATGCACACAAGTGACTTGTAAATGTTGCTTCAGCCACTGTCGCGGTAAGACATAATGGCGAGCGACAATGGTTATGTTGCTGCCGGAGTCAAACAGAGCCACCACTGAGTGCCCATTTACCAACACCACTCCCATGTTTGGAGTCGCCAAGGGATGCGGCGGAGTACAGTACCTTTCTGCGGAGGCCCAGGTGCAGTCCATCGGCTCCATGGGGGTGTTCAAAGGACAGGTCGGTAGTAGGTGGCCGGTCTCTCCGCACTTGTAACAGCGCGGGAAGGCCGGCTTTTCTCTAGGTTTTTGAGGCGCTTCCGCAGCGCGTTGAGAGGGCTCGGGGGTGGCCGCCCGTTCCTGTCGGTTCCCGCGAGCTTGCCTTTCTGACCCCCCGGCTCGGAAAACCGCGAGCTGCCACTCCAGGACTTCCAGGAGTCCTGGCATGTCTGTGTATGGATGGCGCCGGACCTGCTGGGCGAGGGAGCTTGGCAGAGCATTAACCAGGCCTTCCAACGCGGCTTCCTCCTCGGGAAGATCATAGTATGCTCGCTGCGCGGGTCCCTTCAGGTAGGGCGCCAGAATGGACGCCCACTCGGACCGCTGCCACTCGTTCCGGGTGGCCATCCTTTCAAAAATCCCGAGGTAGGACTCCGTCATCGTCCGCCTCTGTCATCGGCACAAGAGGCGGAGGTTTTGGACGAGGTGGGTCGGCCCTTACCCTCTGGGCTTCTGCCAGCTTCGCCTTCGTGGCCTCCAGTTCCTGGGTGATAGCGGCTTGCGCTTGCTGCAGGGACTGGATCTGGGCATTCATGCCCTGCAGCACGGTGTTGAGGTCCTGTCTTTCAGTCATCTTTTGTTTACTTCAGAGCAGTATCCTGCCGGCTACGCCACTGTAAAATAAAGAGAAGACACAGCATAAAGGGTTGGGGTTTTCCGGCCCCTTATAATGTAAACAATTTTCTCAAAATAACAGGTCAAAAATACAAACATAAATCGTTCATATGCGCGACGCCCTTCAGAGGCGTCGGCGGCCATTTCATAGGGGAGGAGCCGGAAGTGGAGGAATGCTGGGAAGGAAGCGTGAGGGAGGATGGGATTGCTGACGTCAGGAAAGATGGCGGAGGAAGGGCGGAAGTGGACGTACTGCGGGCAGGCTATGATGGCGGAGCGTCTTTTTTCCTGAAAGACAAAGGAGAAAGGTTAGTACCTCGCCACTCCCTGCCGGCGAACGTCTTTCGAAGCGGTTTCAGGTCCGTCCGCGGCCTCCTACTCGCACATGCGTGACACACTGTTTAAACCAAAAAATAGTACATTTTTCCTTGCCTCCACTTGGTATTCACTGAAATTCTTCCATTTTCCCTCTTGCTTTTGTCATTGTCTTTTCACAGAACGCTGAGCTTAAGGGCTATTTATATTGATTTGCATATTCAAAGAGGCGTAATTCTGGGAGGAGTTGGGGCAGGACAGCATGCGTGTGCACGAGCGTTACTTTTCACGCTGAACGGGATTTATGTAGCGGAAGAACGTGGAAGTTGGCAAACGCACAGATTCCTGCATCTGGATTTTTCTGTGCGTAAACACATTTCGGGTTTTGTGCTTACACCACGTTATAGTGTGAGTTCTACGCACGGCGTTATGCATGAGGCCCCTGGAAGGATGCAGTGGCAGCAAGTTTTCATTCTAAAAATTTTCTTAATTGGTGACCAGTTTTTGCTGCTAATTAACTCCTTTTCTTTTCATTTTAATTGACTTCTTTAAGATTTGTTCACCTCTGAATTGCTTCATTTCTTTCTTTAAGTGGCACCAATACAGAAGTAAAATGTGAGCCAACAGAAAACCAACTAAGTCAAGGCCTCAAACTTCAACCAATTTCACTCCAAACAGTTGCTTAATTAGGCACATATTTTTGTTAATTAAACCCATTCTTTAATTCCATGGCTTGTTGCTGCTCTCTTAGTGCAATAGCACAAATTTCCGAAATCATTGATTTTCTCATTTTTAAGAGCACTGTTAAAATGTTTTGGGGACCTGAGCAGATCAACATTCCTGAGACCTTCATCTTTCTTTATTTTCAGATATTGTATGATGGACACCATTTGCCAGTCCTGTTTTGGCTCATTTTGTATCTCATTATTGTTTGGCTGCTAATTAAGGGAAAAGAAACAAGTAGTTTGAGTCTTCAAGAGCAAGTAAATTAAAATTAATTCAAAAGAAGTTAATTAGCAGCAAAAGCAGGTCACTAATTAAGAAACGGGTTAGAATGAAAACCTGCAGCCACTGCATCCCCCTCTAGGACAGGAGTTGGGAAGCCCTGATGTAATTGATGTGCACAGATACATAAGGAGTCATCCAGCATCAGTGATAATGGCAGATTTATGAGGTACTAGAGGAAATAACAAATGTGACTTTCATGTCAAAACATAGTAGTCTGGCTGCTTATGTATGTACTTTTGTATGATACGCTGTCGTGGAATGTTAAGGATGGTTTTTTTTGAATCTGAGTATAAAAAGAACAACCAACAGGTTTCTCGATTTGTGTACAAGTGCTGTACATGGCTCTTGGAACAAAAGATCAGAGAGAGGTCCAGAATTTATTAACATTCATTGAATTGATTTTATACAATAAACAGGATTACCTATCTAATGTCACTGTAGATTACATACGACTTCCATATGTAGGGCTCAAGCGAGGGGTTTATGGTATAACCGGACTACAATGCACTTTCAACCACACACTCATTTACATCAAAGCACTTTAAAAATTACATTCAGTGAACTATATTAACCTCAAAAATTATCAATCTGAATTTTCAGCCTATTGAACATATGAAGTACTACATGTCTTTGTCAGGATTTTACAGTAAGATACAGTTCATTGATTTTTAAAATAAAAATAGACTGGCTTTGGCAGACTCTGCTCCTGACCCATTGCTTTATATGCTCCTTGTTCTTAACCTTGCACATCAAGTTGTATTGCTTACCATCTAAACATATGAAATAGTCAGTTATGACAGGGATGACAATGAAATGGATCACACACACTTGGGCTCTGTCCTCTCATGGTGCCTACCACTTCATACAAATTGATTTCTGTGTGCCTACACTGTCCTTTACTGCTTTTTAGTTTGAGATTTTCTCTTGCTTTTTGATTTTGATTAGCGGCGTTGTCTTCAAATAGAACATATTGCATGGCTTGTCAATCAGATTTTGGATAACAAATAGGAGAAATCAGAAAGGTCTCTCTTTAAGAGCAAAGCAAGAAGACTGTCATGGTCATTTACAAAGGCTGAATACACAAACTTTGTTCGAAAGTTCAAAACATTTTAAGGACAAAATCCAAACTGAAGTATGAAATGAAACAACAGTTCATCAAAACCTGACTCTTTCTCTAAATTATTTGTAAGCTCAAGTCTTTAACAAGGTGTTTAACTGCTTTAAGTTTGAACACTCTTTAATGTTAATGGTAATCTTATATATCGTGGCCATTACAACATAATGACTCACATGACACGCGGATCACATGCATAGCAGCAATGCACCATCACAGTTATCAGTTATCACATAAACTCATGATATTTAGAACTGTGAAGTGACAGCAGTCATGCAAAAGGACATACACAAAATGGTGACAAAATGACATTAAAACAACTCATAAAAACAAACAAACATAAATATATTTTTTTAATTTTGTGACTCTTGATTTTGCTCATGGCTCCTCCATCACTGTAATGCCAAGAGATCTATGAAAAACCTCTCTTCCCATGTGTTTCATGCAATCAACCAAAAAAAGTGGGTAGTTGCTGAAACACAGAAGGTGTCAGAGGAACACTACAGATAGAAACTGTAGGCATCAGAGATAACCTACAAACTGGATATCTAGTTGATTAACCAGCAGGAGACAAAGTGTCCAGGTAAGTGGAGAATGCCCCATATGGAGCAAGGTCTTCAGTGGAGTCCCTCAGGGGTCTGTCCTTGGACCATTACTTTTTCTGATTTATATTAATGGCATTGATTCTGGTATAGTTAGTACACTTGTCAAATTCACAGCTGACATTAAAACTGAAGGAATAGCAGACACTGAGGAGGCATCAAAAAGAATTCAAAAAGACATAGACATCCTTCAGAACTGGGCGAACATCTGGAAAGTGTAGTTTAATGTGGAATAGTGCAAAGTGCTACACAGGAGCAAATCGAACATCAATTTTAAATACAAGATGGAGACATTGTCTACAGAAAGCAACCTCTGAAAAGGATTCAGGAGTTATATGCTGACTTAATATTTTCATCAACTACAGAGAAGCAATTAAAAAGGCAAATAAAATGTTAGGATATATCATGAAAACTGTTGAATTTAAGTTAAGGAATGTTCTGCTCAAACTATATAATACACTAGTAAGACCGCACATGGAGTATAGTGTGCAGTTCTGGTCACCACAGTACAAGAAAGACATAGCAGCACTTGGAGCTGTGCAGAGAAGAGAAACCAAGTGCATCCTGGGACTTAAGGACATGTCCTACTCTGACAGACACAGAGAATGAAACCTGTTTAGTTTCGAGCACAGGAGACTGTGTGGGGAGCTAATCCAGGCATTTACAGTCCTCAAAGGCATTGATAAAGTAGATCCAGCAACATTCTTTCAGCTTAAAGGGTGAATCACATACTTGAGGGCATAAGTGGAAATTAAGGGGAAGTGCATTTAAAACTAAAGACAGGAAGCACTTCTTTATGAAAAGAGTTGTGTGACTCTAAAACAAACTACCGAGACTTGCAGTTGATGCAGAATCTTTGACAACCTTTAAGAAACATTTGGATGAGATACGGGAACAGCTTAGCTAAACAAACGGGATTGATGGACTGAATGATCTCCTGTTGTTTGTCAAATGTCTTATGTTCTAGCATGATTGTGAGAATAAATAGAACAGGAGATGGTTAACACAAAACAGAGATGTGGTCTAACAAAGCAAGGGTTAAAAAAAGATATTAATTGTAAGATAGGAGCAAAATGAAGTCAAAAGCAGAAACAACAAACCTAGCTCTAGGGCCTACTTGAATCAGAAACTAACTACACTACAGAAAAATGTTGTTCATTGGGGGTGTCATGCATGCGCGAATAGGGAACCGAGTAAAGACCCGACGAGCAATGTAACATATCGTGCCAGGAGACAAAGGCGGGGTACTAACCTTTCTTTCTTTTATTCCCACAGAAAGACAGAAACAACACCGCCGTAACTTTGCCCGGATTCCCTAAACCATGCCCTATCACTTCCGCATACCATCCCTTACTCTGGTCCCATCTTGATGACGTCATGGCTCCCATACAGCACCTCAGTTTCTTCCCAGCATTCCATTCACCAGTTTCCGGTCCCACCCCATAAATGGTCCCTTCACCACATGCAAGATGTCTGTTGTAATGAAAGAAAGTCATATCACTGACCATATTATTTGTTTTGTTGGAAAATCTGTACAGTATACGGGGGCAGAAACCCCAAACCTTTATGAGACTTTGTGTCTTTATTACAGGGTTAATACAGGCCATGTTTAAATACCGTCACTTCCATGATGTTAACCCTGACACAATCTTAGTTGGATTTCCAAATGGTGTTACATAGACAAAGAAGGCAGTTTGATTCAAAATAAACCTTATTAAAAAAGAACAGATTAAAGCATTGTTGCCCTCTGCATACTGAGTGAGGTTCCTGAAGACACAACCAGTTTCACAATGCAATGTCATGCAATGAGACATCTTTAAAGATGCAGTCCCCAGCATTCATGTAACAGACCCACAACCTGATACTTTCAGCAATAACATTTAGGCCCTTATATAGTCATATTGGTTAAGGTCATACATGGCTGCATCAAAACAAGAGGTAGTGGAAGAATAAAACAAAATGCCAACAGTTCCTTGCTTTGATAACTCTTTTCTAATTGATATTCCTGGGGTTTAATATTGAGGGTTTAAAGCCAATGTGATGTATAACACTGCATGTGAGATATTTTGGTATAAAGTGAAGAAAAATAAAAAAAAAACAAAAGTTGCTATATCTTTATATCTGAAAAGACACTGTGATGGTGCTGATAAAGATGCTGTACAGCATGACAAACCTTCCCTTAACAAACTATACCCTGGCTTGCTTAGAAAATGCTTAGGTAAGGTATATGCTGTAAAAGAACAAATGCATGTGAGTTCAGCGAGGAAAACAGGAAAGGGTCTTCAGCACCATAGTTTTGCAAAGTACAAGAAAAACAATTCTTGCCACAGCATGATAAAAGCAAAGTAATTTCTTCTCCTCATGCTGTGACCACAGTGGGGAGTATGGTTGACCATTGCAGGAACTCACACTTAAACTAGTTTATTATAAAAACAACAAAATGACTTTATTTTTTCCTCAAAAAGTTTTTAATCTTAAAGTAATCTTTGAAAATTTAGTATACCAATGACAAAATTGTAAGAGTTATTATCTGAACTGTCTATACCACTGGACTCACCAAGCCTCTTGTAGACTTTTTCCAAGTAAAGTTCTTATCCCAGAAAAACTCTCCTTATGAAGGAGTTTAGGAATGTAATCCAAAGGAGGATGAGACAGAGTTTAGGAGGAAGGTGGAGAACTTTGTTTCTTGGTGCAGAAAGAACTGTCGGCAACTAAACATCAGCAAAACCAAAGAACTGGTTATTGCCTCGTGGGAGCTGGGTGGTCTTGTGGCCTAGGAACCCCTGCAGATTTTGATTTTTTTTTTTCCCCCCCCCTCGGGTGTTTTTTTTTTTGTTTGTTTTTATCTGTCCTCCCTGGACATAATTTTATTCTTTGTTAAGTAGTATTGCCTAATTTGTATATATTCTTTTCTTTTTTCTTTCTTCATCTTATGAAGCACTTTGAGCTACATCATTTGTAATATATGTTGTTGTTGTCCTTTGCTGCACCAAACAGCCTCTATGTCTGGTCACTATGCATGAAGTGGATGTAGAGGTTGGCCATTCCTATAAGTCCTTGGGGCTCCACATTAATGACAGGCTAGACTGGTCTCATGACACAGGGGAACTATATAATAAAGGGAAGAGCAGGCTAATCCTCTCCATGACACACTAACACTGAGCACTTTCAGCCATCAAATTATTCAGCAAAAATGTGTCAAGAAACGCTACTGGGGCTCCTTTATACCAACAGCAATATGCCTGCATAATGCCTCACTGGGACTGGTAGGTCAGAGTCTTTTTAATTTTCTTCCTTTTTAATCATTTAATCATGCGATCATAGTGTGCGTGTATATCCATTTATATATTTATTTACTGAAAGAGCTTCTGTAAAAATCCAGATTCCCCCTTGGGGACAAATAATGTATTATTTATCTATCTAGCAGCTTCTTTAGAAACAAAGGTGCCAGCAAAGTAGAGTTTCATATCTTTGGCTGGTCAGAGGCAATGTGACTGTTGAACTTTCAACTATCCTTTTTAAGGAGAGTCTCCAGTTCATGGACCATCTACAGGCCATACTGACCTCAGTGGGCAGTCTTGGCTTTCTGTGGCTGGTTTCATCTGGTAAAAAGGGAGAACATGTTCAGAGGCATTAGGAGATCCTCATCTCTTAATCATGTTTCTCCAGTGTTCCCAGACTCTCAGGAGGAGTAGCTACACAAAAATGGTATTCACTACTTACAAAGCAGATATACTGAAGACTAGTATGAAACTTGGAAAAAAAGGAGTATTCAAAATGCGAAATGTAATATGTCCTCCTCAAAAAATAAAAATAAAAATTGATGAACCAGGCTGATCGTGTCTGACTGGAATTCATTCATTATACTGATTTCTAGTAACATCTGCTTTTATAATCCATGGAGACCATAAATGGATGACTTGAACTTTCCAACCAAAGAAAATTTTACCTAAAGAAAATTTTTGTATTGTTCTTCTACCAGCATCATAAGTAATCACAGTACATGGATCAAGAGATGTTTCTGATAAGACAACTCCATATCCCAAGTCAGTTGGGTTGTGCTTCAAAATGGATGTGAAGGACCTTGATATCTTAAATTAAGGAAAGATACATTTTAAGTATTTACTCTTTGAAATGAATATGTTGTGCTATGTACCTATTAGTTATGTATTGCTATGTAACACAATGTAGAAATAAGAGACTACTAGAACCACTATACTGTAGCTGTCCAATATTCTAAAGTTTTGTCATTGGTGCTTTTTAAGTAATATTAAGACTAAACAAATGTTTTTAAGGTCTTGGTTTATAGCAGTAACCAACTAATAAATGCATGTAGTCAGCCCCAGTCTGAACTGTTACCCAATGTAAGGCACAATGCATATACGGGGGTCGATCATAAACAATTAAGCCTAGCTTATTAAGAAAATCACCAGAAAAAAGCCAGTCAACCCTGGGACTACTAATACACTTGTGATAACATTAATAAAGCCATTTTATGCCTCTCCAATAAAATGTTTTGCCTTTGTTATGCAAGTGACATCTTTATCTTTTTCATACAGCATCCTACATAAGTAGTAGTTTAGGCCTGGGGATATGCAAAAGCCTTGTCTGGAGAAACAGTTCTGTAGAGCAGCCTTTTCAACCCATGCAATACAAACAAAGGCACTGCTGTAAAATGAAAAGGTTAATGGTAAACAGCATTCTTCATCACTCTTCTCTTATTGACTCCATAAACTCAAAATCAATATGGATTACATCCTCAACAACATAGAAAAATAAAGAACAAGGTAACTTGACAGAACCGGCCTGGACTTTCAGTTTGATTGATGCTAGACAATCACCAAGTTTTCATTTTGGTTGGGAGTCTGGTTATAGTGATGTATCTCCAGTTATGAAGCACTTCATAAATTTCTTCAGTCTGAATTTCTTCAGATTCTACTAAGAACATTGTATGTTTCATAGATACACTCGGGTTATGCAACTTATATAATCTTGGACTTATTCATATCTCTCTATTGTAAAAAAAAATCCAGGAGAGAAACACTAGGGAAACGAGACGTGATCTTCATGTGAAAATCACGGAAGACACTTAAAAGACTCACGAGATGAAAGAGATTGGCCATGGAGCATCTCGCGGGGACCTTAAACATGAGACTTTGTGCCAAGAGATCGACCCAGGATCGTCTCGCAGGGGCGTAGAACATGAGATTCTTGCAAGACACGCCCTAATTACAACCAATATCAAATAAGACCACAGGCAGCAAAACACTCAGTCATGTAAAGGCTTTAAGCACACACAGATCCAGGGTTCTCAGCGCATATAAAGTGTATAAGGACAATACGTTATAAATGAAATGTAGACAACTAAGCGAAGAAGAAAGCAGCACGGAGAAAAGAGGCTCAAAGGCATTGGAGAGAAAAAAAAGAAAAAAGAAAAAGAATAATCTAGGTGCAAATTCAGAAAATAAAGAAAGAAAGAAAAGTAAAGAAAATAAAGAAAAGAAAATAAAGTAAAGAAAGAATTAAAAGACAGAGAGTAAAAGACAAAGTAGAACTTCATAAAGACGTTCACAAACGTTGGCGCTATACACATGCAGAGCAGATTAGAGATTATGAAAGCAGCGGAATTCGAAAGGCTCAAAAAAAAAAACTACGCGATACACATGTGGAGAAAGTTAAAGAATATGAAAGTAGGAAAATTAGAAAGTATAAAAACAAGAAAGTAAAGATCGCAGTAGCTCAAACAAATGGAAATTATTACTCGAAAAAGGGAAAATAATCACCCCGGAACAGGTGTCATTGAAAAAAAGCAGGACAAAGCAAGGTCAGAAATAAAAGACAGAGTAGAAAACAAAGTAAAATGTCATAAAGAGGTTAAAAAACGTAGGCGCAAAACAAATACAGAGCAAGATACAGAATATGAAAGCAGAAAAAAATGAAAGTGTCAAAACAAAGTAAGTAAACATCACATTAGTGCAAACAAAGAGAAATTATTACTCGGAGAAATAACAAAAAGGCAAATAGAGATCGAATATACGGACATAGGTGATATGTCAGAAGTATATAAATATTGTAAGGCTTTGAAGTTTAAATCAGAGAATTTCAAAAACAGGGTTTACCTCACATGAATTTATTGGTTACTTTGCAAAAAAAATTATTAACTGCTGATGATGTAGATCACTTTGTCTGTGCTGAAATTCCAAACAGAGAAACCTATCCAGAATTATGGTACAAAGTCATTAAACACATGTTTCAAGGACCTCATTTAAATGATTCAGCATATTGGGACTCGAAAGATTCCAAATATTGTTTTTACTGAAATGAAAGTGAAACTAATGAAATAGCAACAATTCAAAGAAAAAAAAAATCTTAAAAGCTTGTCTCCGGAAAACCAAAAACAAGGGTTGGCAAGCGAAGCGAGCAGGGGGGCGAATACCCCCTAGTTATTATGAAAAATTCAGCTTTGTGAAAAATTTGCATTACTCATCTACATGAGTCTTCCATAAGCTATGCTTACATGGTGCACTCTCTGTCTCTTTCTGTCTCCCACAACCTTCAGTCTTGCTTTTATTTGACTTACTTTACCTTTTAGAAACCTTTTTTGTGTTTGTGATGTCATTTATATTGTAATCATGCCTGGAAAGAGTTAAACAAATGCTAAGAGTAAGACTGCAATCAACACGAATGCTGATTTAGAGATGAAAATGATTAAAAAAGAATATGACAGTAGTCAAAACTTATCACCAATAACACATGAAGTAAGTTGCCCAAAACTAGAAATACATACAATTGTAAAGGATGCTACCCATGTCAAAGCACACATGAAAAATGTGCCACTTTAAAATTAGGAATAATAACAATGAGTGTCCCAATGCTATTTATGAAATGGAAACATTATTAACAACGTGGAAAGTAGACCATGTCCAAAGACCTACACCCCATTAAGTCTAATGAATATTCAAGCAAGGGTTAGAAGCCTTTATGAAAGTATTAGATGAAAATATCAAATGCCTTTCAATCCTTTGTGGTGAGTATGGGTTGGTTTAATCATTTTAAGAATTGTGCTGGTCTTCAGAGTGTTAAAGTGAGAGGTGAGGCTGTTAGAGGTGATGCAACAGCAACTGAAAAGTTTCCTGCTGTGTTAAAAGAAGTAATTGAAGGAGGAGGTTATTTGCAGCAACACATTTTTAATGAAAATGAAACTGGATTATTCTGGTAAAGTAAAAACTAATGTCTTGCACAGGCATTTCTCATGAAGAAAAAGCCCAAGCAAGACTCAAAGCTTTAAAAAAACAGACTGAATCTGCTGCTTTTAAGCTGAAACCATAATGCTGGTAATAATTCAAAAAAATCAGTGTGCATTGGAGGGTATCAGTAAGTGCTTCTTGACATTTATTATCATTCAAATCCAGCTGAAAAATATTGTCAGTGAAAAAAACCTTCTGTTCAAGATTTTGCTTATTTTCAAAGACCTCCTGGTCATCCTGCCAATGGATAATTTTCATTGAAATGGTAAAATTGTGTTCCAATCTCCCAACACCACTTTGCTCATCAAGCTGATGGAGCAAATTGTGTTAATGGACTTCAAAGGGCATTGCTTGCAAATGACTTAAAAACAGGTGGTGATTGCTATTGTCATTTAACCGTCTGTGATTTCTGGAAATTATGCAGTCTTTATTCTAAACATTTCAAAGACATGGCATAAGCTTAGACCAAGCACAAGGCTGTGTAAAGAACCGGGTGGCACTTATCCAGGCAGGAAGGAGGTAGAGCCACCCAATACGAACTCTGAGAGTTTTATGGTTGAGACTTAAAGAGGAGTAAAAATAAATAAAATAGTTTTGATACATGCAAGCTAAACATAAATCATATACATATATCAGGGGTGTCTAATTCCGATCCTGGAGGTCTACAGTGGTTCCAGGTTTTCCTTCCTGCCACTTTCTTCATCAGTGACCAATTTCTGCTGTTAATTGACTTCTTTTCCCATCATTTTAATTTCTTTGTTTTTAAGATTCTGACCACTGAATTGTTTCATTTTTCCATAAATGGCAGCCAAACAAAACTAAGATGGGAAGTGAGCCAACAGATAACCAACTAAGTTGAGGCCTCAAACAGCTTCACTCCAACCAGTTTCTCAATTAGAAGTTGATTCTAAACCCATTATTCCTTGGCGTGTTGCTGCTCTCATTCTGTGACACCAGACATTTCCAAAAATTTTGATTTTCTTTTTTAAGAGCACCATTAAAATGTTTTGCTGACCTGAGCAGATCAGCATTACTGAGATCTTCACCTTTATTTATAATGGACAGTGGTTAGCTGGTCATTTGTTTGCTTGTTTTGTATCTAATTATTGTTTGGCTGTTAATTAAGGAAAAAAGAAACAATTAAGGGGGCTGAGTCTTAAATTGCAAGTTAATTAAAATTAAAGCAAACTTTAATAAGCAACAAAAACTGAGCACTAGATAAGAAAATGGTTAAAATGAAAACCTGCAACCGCTTTAGACCTCCAGTATCTGGGTTGGCTATCCCTAGAATATATTGTCCCTTTTAGAAATGCATTTTCACTCAACCTCTTAACAACTAAAGAAACTGAACAACGAATTTATAAATCCAGGCATCATTACTATGAACACGGAGAGAAAGCTAATAAGCTTTTAGCTCAACAAATCCACAAGCAAGAAGGTTGCAATGCAATCCCAGTAATCACCAACACGAATGGAGATGAAATCATTGACCATAAAAATATAATGCACACATTTAGAGACTACTATAAATCCTTATATTCTATTGAGTTTAAAGAAGACAACACACAATCTAATGCATTTCTGGATACATTACAGATGCCACAAATAGATACTTTTAGTACGGAGGAACTGGATAAACCTCTGCCGCTATCAGAATTACTAGATGCTATAAAATCACTTCAAGGCAGGAAAGCAGCAGGCCCTGATGGCAAACCTGCAGAATTTTATAAGAAATTCTCCGCTCAGCTAGCTCCCCTCCTATTAGCAACATTTACAGAAGCTAGAGACAATCAAATTCGACCTCAAACTTTTTGCCAAGCATTAATTACAGTCTTTCCTAAACAAAATAAAGACTTATTACAATGTGCATCATACAGACCAATTTCATTTCTGAATAATGATGTTAAGATATTCTCAAAAATCATAGCTAGAAGGATGGAGAAAGTGCTGCCTTCGGTAATATCACAAGATCAAACTGGATTTATCAAGTCAAACACCCCAGAAATATTATTATCATTGGATGCAGAAAAAGCATTTGACATGATTGAATGGAAATAACTTTTCACTACATTAGAGAAATTTGGGTTTGGCCCGAACATTTGTGCATGGATCAAACTACTGTATACCAATCCAGAAGCTTCAGTTTGTATTAACAACATTTGTTCAGACTACTTTAAACTAGAACCAGACAAGGATGACCCCTGTCACCACTGCTATTTGCAATCGCCATTGAACCACTGGCAGTTCACTGTCAAAATTCTTGTCAGATAAAGGGGATTATCAGAGAAGGACTTGAACAGAAAATTTCTCTATATGCAGATGATATGGTACTGTATATATCAGACCCACAAAATTCTGTGCCTGCAGTCTTAACAGCACTTACAGAATTTCAAAAGATCTCTGGTCTCAGAATTAATTTGAATAAAAGTGTACTCTTTCCAGTGAATTCTCAAACATATAATAATAGATTGGACACCCTACCTTTTATCATTGCAGATCAGTGTAAATACCTAGGGGTAAATATCACAAGTAAACACAAAGCTCTTTATCAACAAAATTTTGCCATCTGTATGGAAAAAATTCAGCAAGACTTGCATAGATGGTCAACCCTTCATCTCACTCTAGGTGGAAGAATTAACGTTGTTAAGATGATTATTCTTCCTAAGAAACGCATTTTTATTGAATTTAATTAGAAATATTCAATATGATAGGTTAGTTATGCTACTCACACAGCTGTGGTTACTGGAAACATTTTTCCCCTTTCCAGACAATCTTTTTCTCTTGGTCCAGGTCTCATCAGCTAGCTGAACAGCTACACGCTTAGCGAAGCAAAGCACACCTTCTACTTCAAAGACCAAGGAGAGAACCTGATGCAGCTCCCTCATGATACAAGCACAGTGAAGAGTGATTAGAATTACTAGCATGAGCACACGCCTGCCTCGGAATATTGAAGCACTTTGGTGAAGAAAGTACTACATTGCCTGCTGATTCATTATCACTGGGCCGCCTACACAACCCAAAATAAGCTTCCTCATACCACAAAAATAATAAGTCCTGATGCTTTTCCATCAAAAGGTACAAGCCGTTTTGTTTCTTAGCTTAGCCCTCTGCCTCAACTTGTGAAGCTAGAGTCAGGAGGAAGGAGGCAAAGATTGCTGGGAGCAGTGGAGGAAGCAGTGACAAAGAGAGAGAAGAAGCAAACAGTTGTTATGTTCTTGCTGTACTTATTGTATTTGTGCTTGTGCAGTGGGAAACAATTCCAAGAAGAGTTTCCCACAATAAAAATCTGTGTGTGGCTGACCTGGCTCTGAGTCTAGTAGCTACACCTTCCAAGTGCTGCACCATCTGATGATCCTGATGATGTGTCACCTCTTACTACATATCCTTCTTCAGCACTAGCACCTACATCCTTTGTCAATCATGATTAAAATGCTGCCTACAATGAATTAAAACAGTACAGAACAATGTAAATAGTGTTGACGTAAATTACTGTGAATATTTTTTATATTGATGTTACATTATACTGTCATTTATAGAGCTTCATTGTCTGTGGTCATATTATTATAAAATCAGAGAGAAATAATCTGTAAAACATGTTAATTGACATAGATCACTGTAAGTTACATTTTTCTATTTGTGCTGCATTGTATTAATAATTACTAAACGTAATTGTCTATGTATGCTTCATAAGAAAGAAACCAACAGAAATTACATCCTAAACATGTCCACTGACATACACATGCACTCTACATTTTGGCAGAGCCTGATGGGTGTGATTACGTAGTGGTGGTGGGGTCAATTTGAACTTTTTGTAAATTTCAGATATTTTACATAACGCAAGGAATGTCTGTATTCTCCAACATTAATACAAACACCCAGTATGCACAGGCCTTGCTCATGTTTAGTTGTTCCATAACAAATCGACATAGTGGCTTATAGCTATCTCTCTCATTATTCTTCTTTGATCCAACATTATAATTTGGAAACATTTTCTTCTATTGCCAATGTCCAAGTATGGTGATATTTTGAGTTGGCTTCAAGAAACATCTGGCCTTGATGGAATTCTGTAGTCTATTACTTGATTGAGGAACATGGTACACATGGACTAAGTGAGAATGAATCTCCAAAGGCATCTTCTTCTCCAGTGTTAGAAATATAATGACAATACTCTTCTTCATTTTATACTTTTTTGCATCTATGTAGACTATAAGAATAAGAATACACAATAAACCACAAATGCTATAAAACTGTAATGCAGATATTTTGTTGAAGAGGAAGCAAATTTTGTCTATTTACGAAATCAGCACCACAGACTGCCCCTCTCAGGTACAAACTCAAAATGTGTTCACGCCATATAATAAGTAGGCCAGATCATCACTTTGAAGTCAACACTACAAATCTGTGCATTAAAGTCATCATTGGAATGTAAAAAAGAACAAAAGAAAGCTACAGCCTAAATCTGAATGCTTGTTGCAACTGAAGTTATTTTGCAAACATCAAGAAATAGTTTCTTCAGGGCAGTAAGAATGATTTCAAAAATCGAAAGAGTTATTTAACAGCCTTGGATTTTTATAGATTAAAGAGAATGGTTAAGTATCATGGGGTTTATGATTTCAGACTTTGCACTTAAAATTATAAACACTAGCTATTTTGCTGATATCATTCTGAATATAATCAATGAAGATCAGCACAAATCCAGAAAATGCCAATGAAGCCAACAGTGACTGTGACTGGTCTTTTTATCTTTTGCCAAGTCAGACGTTTTCTTTCTTGTTAGTCATTCTGGTGCATATTTGAGAAGGGGTTTGTTGTTTGTTATAATATAATATTATTTATTTATTGAATTTCCTTCTGGGTACAAATAAAGTGTTATCTATTTTGATGTGTATGGAATACAAAGAAATTCTTGATAGCATTGTGCCTTATCTCTAAAGCAGGCTAGAAATTTGCTTTAGTTAGCAGTCTCCTAGTGTGTGGACATTGAACTAATTAAGCAGTTAATATCATGCCATGCTTTAGATCATGTATAAAAATTGGGACAGAGTGAAATGCTTGTTATGATGGCTTACAAGAAGAAGAGATCAAAGACTCTGAGTGAAGGGATGATTGATGAAGCATGTTTGATAAGACCTTTGCCATTGACTACTAATCTTTTTGATGTTTCTTGAAGTGCATTGGGTAAAGTGACAAGAGCATGAAAAGCTACTGTGGATGACAGCATAAAAATCCATGCATTCAGTTAAGACAGAAGGGACAACAGAAAGGCATGTTGTGATTATTTGAGAACACATTTCTAAGGTGAAAGGATTAATCTCCATGAGGGCAAACCACCAAGAACTTCACTGAGTGACACAATGTGGTCAGGTGCTGTTACCTAAACAACTTATTGTACTTAACAATTGACCTTTGTGGGTAAAGTTATCACCATCATCATCAAAATACCAAACAATGCAATCTCCCATGGAAGGATGAGGCTTCACCCTCTGGTAAAGATGCAAACAGCTGTATAACCTCTGATGTAGTGCACAATACACTCTTTTAAGAGATCACGGTGACCCAACACTCATGTAATATAATTAATAAAGGTATTTCCTATACATATATTCTGTAAAAGACTAAATTTCATCCTGGGGACAGATAAAGTGGTGTCTATTGTGAAGCCGGTGTGAGTAGGATACATCTTCAGGGGTACAGATGGGTAAGCAATACCATCCTGGGACAAGAGGGGGCACCCTTGCTAACACAACATTTTATTCCATCTGCAGTTCAGAGGTATGGCAGCTGGATAATGAATGGTGATACTTCTGGGCAAAGATCATTTCTTTAATTCCACCCCATACCAAAAGGTATAATTCATTCTGCAGATTCCCTGAGAACGAGTGGATCACTTAGGAGTGCTTCCTTCTGTTTTGTTGTTATTAGCACCATGTGTGCTATTTATTTTCTCAGTTTTCATCTAACCATAGTTAAGTTTATTCCCCAATCCTTTTTGTTGCTTCTCAAGTTCTTACTTAATCTATCTATCTATCTATCTATCTATCTATCTATCTATCTATCTATCTATCTATCTATCTATCTATCTATCTATCTA
>JANRMT010062854.1:60444833-60504932 GCA_026402145.1 Polypterus bichir lapradei | reverse complement strand
CTATCTATCTATCTATCTATCTATCTATCTATCTATCTATCTATCTAAGGCAATTAATTAATTGAATTTATTGTACAGATAAAGGAGTTGAATAGAATTTATAACACAGATAAACAAGATAAACTAACAATAGTAAAAAGTAAAGAAGAATAAACCAAACACCTCTCTCCCTATAGAGTCTAACTAGACAAGAAGAAGTCCTTTCTCTCCAGAGCACTGGTCTTGCCTCACTCTCCTCAGCCATCATCTGATGCCTACTCTCACCATCTCCCATCATTTGAGCACTTGTCTAAACAGTCAACTCATCTTCACATTCAAGTATGTACTGACCAGAAGGGTGTTTGAAGTTCAAGGTGATGGACACTTTCCGTCAGAAAGAAAGCACTTCTGAACCAGGGGTCAGCTTGTTTCTTAACAGGGAATATCAGTTCAGAACTGCACCCACTGTGCTAAAGCCTGCTGTCCCTGAAACCTTACAAGGGTTTGTACAGTAGAGAGACCCCCTAGCTAATAGGGTCCCTGCTAGCCCAGCTGTGCTGAACCTCACAGTGTCAGCAATCCAGCAGCAGCATTTTGCAAAAGCTGGGATGTGGAAACACTTCTTGCATGGAAATCGATAGACAATTGCAGAAAATCTTCTGCTTGTCAATTCATGTTCTCTTCAAGGTCAGCTATCATCTGTAACCACCGACAATCACCTAAAAAATCAAAATAATATTTTTTAAGGATGTGTAGATCACTGTTAATATTTGAACAGCAGAGGTTAGGTAACCTGACTGCTAAAGAAACTCATTGAAAGTACAAATACAAAACAAGGTCAAAACAAGAAATATCTGTCAAAACTGAGGTCTCTTAAAACAGACAGATCTAAGCTGAAGGTCAAAAACCAAAAGCAATAAGCTATTCAACAAAGCTCTCTTTGAGCTCAGTCACTTCCATAAAAAGCCTCCTTTCTTAATAAAGAAAAGAACATTAAAATATTCTTAGTTGACAGCAAAATGTTTTTTAGTTGGCTTCTTTACATTTTTGCATTACATTTGCTTTTTTTCTCCAAATAATTCTTTTTTTTTTGGTTCAAAAGATTGTCCCTGTCATTGCACTTAGCATAAATCTGAAAGCATGCTGTGGTTTTTATCAGCTTATACAGGACTCCTATTTACACACATACAGTATGGATGCTAATATGAAACATTGCAGTTTCAGTTTTCTGTATATGGTGGATTCAGAAAGTGTTCATTTCACATCACTTTCTGTTGTATATTTAATTTTAAATGGATGAATTTGCCATTTGTGTTCATCAATTTACACTCAATAACCCATAATGACAAAGTCAAAGCATGTTTTCAGAAAGGTTTGCAAATTTATTAAAAATCAAAAGCTGAAATCTCTCGTTCATAGAAGTATTCACACCCTTAATTCAGTATTTTGTAGAAGCCCCTTTGGCAGCAATCACTGCTTTGAGTCTTCTTGGATTCTTCTCTACTAGCCTTTTACCCCTGGATATGGGCAGTTGATCCCATTCTTCCTGTTCCATTAAGCTCCATTACATTGGAGATGGAGTGTCTCTCCACAGATGTCCAAGTCTGGGCTTTGCCTGGGCCACTCATGAACAGTCAGAGACTTGTCCTGTAGCAACTCCAGTATTGTCACAACTACAGTATATGCTTCAGGTCATTGTCATGTGTGGAGGACTGCCGGCTTTGTGTTCCGGCCCTCACCCCCAGGCCGCCAGGAGGAGCTCTCCCGACAGCAGGATTGTGCCCCGAGTTCCAGCAGGGCCTCATGGACTATGTAGTGTTTTTACACAGCCCTGCTGGATACCTTGGGGGCCACCAAAAGTTGCTATAGGGGGGCTTGTGGGCTCTTGTGTGCCCTATAACCTGGGAGTACGTCACGGTCACGTGGCAGGAAGGAACGACGTGCTCCTGGGTTGAAGAAAAGGACTGTTTACCCTGACCCAGAAGTAATAAGGAACTGTGGACTAATTGGGCAGGAACACCTCCGGGTCAGGGGCTATAAAAGGACAACGGGCCAGTCCAGACACTGAGCTGAGCTGGGAGGTAGAGGGGTGAAGTGTCTGGGCGAGGAGGAGAGAAAATAGTGTTGTTGTTAATTGAATATATGAGTAGTGTGGAGGGTGCTTTGTGCACATTAGTGATAATTAATAAAGAGTATTGGACTTTTATCCAGTGTCCAGCGTGGTACCTGAGGGTTCAAGGGAGCACTAGCGCCCCCTACTGCCACACATGCTAAATGGTGAACCATTGCCCCGGGCTAAGGGCTCATGTACTCTGAAGCAGGTTCTCTTAAGGACCTCACTATATTTGCTTGCATTCATCCTTCCCTCAATTCTGACCAGTCTCCATGCCCCTGGTATTGAGAAGCACCCCTATAACATGATGCTGCCACCACCAAGCTTCACCATAGAAATGGTATTAGAAAAGTGATGGGTAGTGCCAGGTCATCAGCAGACACAGTGCTTGGAGTTACAATACAATACAATACAATTTATTTCTGTATAGCCCAAAATCACATGAGAAGTGCCGCAATGGGCTTTAACATGCCCCGCCTTTTGACAGCCCCCCAGCCTTGACTCCCTAAGAAGACAAGGAAAAACTCCCCAAAAAACCCTTGTGGGGAAAAAGTGGGAGACACCTAGGCAGTTCAAAGAGAGACCAGTTTCCAGGTAGGTTGGGCTTGCAGTGGGTGTCAAAAAAAGGGTGTAAATACAATACAATACACAGAGCAGAACACAAGTAATCCTCAATAAAATATAATATTGTAATAGAAATATTGGAAGTACAGAGCAGAATTCAACAGTAGATGATACCACATAATACAAATTGGATTTTTTCAGAGTCCTGGAGACCTCGGCCATCAAGCTGCCTCCCCCTATTGGCCATTCCACAACTGAGTCAGTGCTGGGGCTGTCAGTCCAATGAAAAACCCCTCTGCCTGACAATTCCTGCGATCCCCCATGAGAGATGGCTTTACCTTAGGCTGGCAAAACAACAAGGCAATAGGGCAGTGGCACTGTGCCATATGTGAGTACCGAGAAGAAAAACAGAGTAGCTGAGGGGTAGTAATAAACTGTAACTATGATATTACTTATGTTTTACTGCTAATGACCAACAACAGAGATGCAGTATGCACAGTTAATCAACAGCTCTAGTCAGGGTATGCTAAACTGAAGTAGTGCGTCTTCAGCTGGGATTTGAAAGCTGAGACCGAAGGGGCATCTCTTATAGTAGCAGGCAGAACGATTCCACAATTTAGGGGCCCTGTAACTAAAATCTCAACCTCCCACTGTTATTTTATTAATCCTTGGAATCATAAGCAGACTGGCATCTTGAGATCTTAATGTGTGCTCTGGTTTGGAAGTCACGATAAGCTCAGACAAGTAAGCCGGACCTTGGCCATGTAAGGCTTTATATGTTAGAAGGAGGATTTTGAAATCTGCCCTAAACTTAACTGGGTGCCAGTGTAAGGATTTAAGAACTGGAGTCATGTGTTCGTATTTTCTTGTTCTTGTAACAATTCTTGCAGCAGCATTTTGGATTAACTGGAAACTGTATAAAGAACAGTTTGAACATCCAGTGAACACTGAATTGCAGTAATCAATTCTACTAAAAATAAATGCATAAATTAATTTCTCAGAATCACGCTTATTTAGAAAACACCTTAATTTCCCAGCATTTTTAAAAAACATGATTTAGACAACTTTGTAATGCGCGCTTTCAATGGCATACTATAGTCAAAGATAACTCCTAGATTGCTGGTTGTATGGCCACTCCACCATACATTCCTAATTGATGGAGTGCTGCTGAGATAGCCATCAATCCAACAGGTTCTTCCATCTCAGAAAAGGGCATCTGAAGCTCTGTTAGAGAGACATGAGTTTTTGGTCACCTCCCTGAATGATTACTAACTTTGGCCATATGGTCAACTCTTGGCAGAGTCCTGGTAGTTCCAAACCTTTTCAATTGCACAATTATTGAAGCCACTGTGCTCCTGGGAACAGCTTTAGAAATCTTCAAGCTTTATACGCTTGTCCTGATCTATGCTTTACCACAATTTGATGATGGGGGTCTACAGAGATTTCTGTGGATTTCACCTCTTAGTTTTTAGTTCTGACATGCAGTGTGAATTATAAGACACAAGCATGTGCCTTTCTAAACAATGTCCAATCAAATCAGTTTGCCACAGGTGGACTCCAATCAAGTTCTAGACACATCTCAATGAAAATTAAAGCAAACAGGATGACCATAATTCAGAGTGCTAGAGCAAATGGCCTGAGTTTTTAATGTTCAATAAATTTGCAAACTTTTCTGAAAGCTTGCTTTCACTTTGCCATTATGGGTTTTTGAATGTAGAATGATGGGAAAAAATGACAAATTTATCCTTTTAAAATTAAATCTAAAACACAAGTTTATAGCTGAAAGCGAAGGGGTCTGAATATTTTGTTAATCTTCTGTATACAGAAAGTTGAAATTGCAAGGTCTTATGTTAGCATCCAAACCCTGTGTGTGTGTGTGTGTGTGTCTGTGTATGTAAAACTTTGTTGGGTTTTTTTAAATTATCATGTAGGAAGATACATATTTGTAAAAGTATACCTCTGTGTGACTTAATAGAAGAGTGCTGTGTCTTCCTGTCAATTCAGTCCTGCCCTGTTGACCTGCATATAGTGGTAGTTTTGCAGGCCTCATTTCATTCTTTGTAGCGTAAGATATAATTTCAGCGCTGTGGGCATAAGTGGAGAGTTGAGAAATTTGATACAGAACTAAAATAACCTGCCTATAAAAATGTTTGTTATTTTCCACTTCTGCTTAATTCAGAATCATAGTTTTTAAGGTATAACAGTGCCACAATTAGCCAAAATAGCAAAAAAAACAAACAAACAGCTATTTCCTCACTGCAGTATAACATATATTTAATCATTGTAATGTAAAATATTATAGTCTTAAGTCAGATTCAAAGTCAAAGGCATCACTCATGCTCTGTTGTTAAATAACCAACTAAGATGACATTCATAAAGTATCAAACACAAATGTGACATGCAACCTAAAAAATTTTATTTGTCAGGATACTTGACCATGCCTCTTTGGACTTCGCTAGATTAAATATTAGAGTTTTAACAGCATTCAAGTGTGTTTACACACTAAATGTCTTTAAAATTTTTGATGTAGTATTATTGAAATATTTTGGATAGGAGAATTAAAAGGATGACATTTTTGTGTAATTTACTTTGAAATATTCAAACACAGTGTTTAGTGGCATGGTGGAAGAGTGTTTAGCACAGCCAGCTCACAGTATTATATCTTATCCAGGGTTCATCGTCTGGTTATGGTTCAAATTCGTGTTTTATGTCATCTTTGTTCATTTTTTAATTCTTTTGTATGTATTAATTTTATTTATGTTTATTTGCTTTTGGTTGTTTTTATTTCTCAGTACCTTGGACATGTTACCATGGATGATGTGGGCAGTCCCCCAAGAGACAGGGCCACCTGCCAGATACCACCAGGAATTTCCCTCCACCTATAAATCTGGAGGGTTTCCCACAATTCCTGGTGGTTCATTGTGAATGCGCTCTAAAATTGGAGAGTTTGTGGTTCTTTCACTGTGCTTTGTGCTTTTTGTTAAATTCCAGATTTTGGTGAGCTTCTGCTCTGTTTTGCTGTTGAATCTGTTGTGGGACTTGTTTGCTTTTGAATGCCTTTGTTTTACAGGCAATTATGTTTTGCCCTTTGTGCTCCACAGAGCTTACTTTTGTGCCTCCCAGCTGTTAAAGGAAAATAAACCTTTTTAATTTTGCAAAGATTCTGCATGACTCTTCATATATCCTGCCTGTGCTTTTGACAGGATCCTTAACACCCCTCTACCCCAGTTGGCATTCTTGAAAAAGCTTTTGGAACTTACGCGCTTTGGGACTTCCATTCTTGACACAGGTCCAGCATCCTTATTTTGAATTCAACATCCATTCTTGGTCTGTGTTGAGCTTACATTTTCTTCCCATGGGTTTTCTTCCAGAAATTCAGGTTTTCCTCCCATACCCCCAAAGATATGCAAGTTAGATTAATTGATTTCTGATTAATTGGATTCTAAATTATATTTTGAGGTGCCATTCTAATTTTATTTATACTCTTTTGTTATTTTTTGACCATTTTCATCTATATTCTTAAATGTATGTGTGACTGTATAATAGTGCTCTCTGAGGTTTGCGGTTTTACTACTGAGCAAGTGTTTTCTGTATATTTAATAATAATAATACAGTAATTCTTTACATTTATATAGTGCTTTTCTCACTACTCAAGACGCTTTATAGACCTGGGAGCCACTTGAACCACCACTGATGTGCAGTATCCAGCTGGATGATGCAACATTAGCCATTTTTGCACCAGTACGCTCACCACACAATACAATTAACTGTTAGGTGGTGATGGGGTGAGAGAGAGCCAATTAGAGACAGGGGATGAGGGGGCCAGAATGACTAATCCATGGATGGCAATTTAACATGGACATCGAGATACACCCTGCTATTTACAAAGGATGCCCAGTGATCTTTTATGACCACAGAGAGTCAGGACCTCTATTTTAAGTCTCATCCAAAGGACAGTGCCATTATTACTATCACTGTAACACAATGTCACTCCACTGGGGTATTGGGATCCACATTCAGACCACAGGGTAAGCCCCCCGTGCTGCCCTCACCAATGCTTTCAAATAAATATAATGACATGAATAGTTTTTATTAACAGACTTCCAAATCCTCATCTCCAGACAGCACACTACAACAACAGGTTTTCCTCGCCTTCCTCACCTCCCTGACAGCCACGTCCACCTCCTCCAAACTCTTGACTATTGAGGCAGGAAAACCAGCTTGTTTAATCCCAGACCCCTTGCAGTGGGGTGCTTCCGTCGTGTTTATGGGGGAAATAACGTAGCTCCAGGACGCAGCCACACACTCTCCTTCTGAGCAGGCCTCCCATCCTGGCAAAGAGCCACCCATCCTGGTCAAGATGGCACTCCATCCATGTCCTTCCAGTATTGTCTCCATTCCTGACAAGAAACCAGCCTCTATACCTGTTGGGACCACAGTTTATCTCTAGAGTTCCGTTATGTCCCAACAAGGAACCAGCTTCCATCATGGTCATGATTCTGGACTATCCAGCATGGCAATATATACATATATAAATTTATATACACACATATATATAGGCAAGCTTGATTTTGTCTAAAGTCATAGTGGTTGCTCAGTGTACATGAGAGCTGGCAACTAATAAAGCAGGAGTACAATGCATTTAATGCAATGATGAGAAATATGGAACTTGTGTTTTAAATATATATACACACACACACATTATATGTAAATAAAAGCAGAAGGCATACTGAGTAGTGCTGCTGTCAACCTATTCTAAGAGACATGTCAAGCCTACACTGGTAGCCTCAGCCTGGACATGGAGAGATTTGACAGACTGATATAGCTGTTATGCTAGTGAGGACTCGTCCTTAAAAAAATAGCAAGGATCAAAACTGTGAAAATCAATAGGATCAAAAATAACAAAACCAGAATGTTAAGCAAAAACTCATAGTTGAAAGAAAAGATCAAGCATTCAAAGCCAGAGAGATATTTTTAGATAACAAAATCATTTACAAAGGCTTGTTTTATCCGCAATCTCGGATGAGGAAAGAACATCAGTTACCGACCTTTTAATGCATTGCATCATAATCTGTGAGGACATGCCGCCAAAAATCTAGAAGGCAGGTCCTAGTGACAAGTACACAAAATAGCAGACCCCAATAGAGAACAAAATGGTGTTAGAAATGATACAAAAAATCTGGGCATATTAGCGCTATTAATGGAATCTTTAACCATGAAAACTCCAAATGTGTACAACAAGCCTGTAAAAGTCAATAAATAAGCCCACAAACTGTAATATATGAGAATGATCAGAGCAGTTCCCATGTCTGTGGGTGGTGGCACATGGATGTTCCCAGTTGTTGGAGTGATTTGTCAAGTTCAGCGGTTCTTAAACCTTCTTCAGTGGTTCTTAGCAGGGTTGAGTATGTCATGTTAGATTAAATTCATGCGTCACCTTTGATGTACAGTATATGGAAAGTTGAAAAATCTAAATTTATGTAGCTGTACTTGTTTTCATATGAATTTCTTTTAAACATCAAATTAGGTTTTATAAATTGGGACAGGATTGTGCATTGGTTGTCATGTCAGCCTCAAGGATCCAGTGTTCTGGGTTCTATATGGAGTTTGTGCTTGATGTTTCCTGCAGGTATGTTCATATTACTCCCGTACACAAGAATATGCTTCTGTTAGGCAAGTGGTATTTCTATCCTGTGGAGACTGGTGGGCCCTTCACTGATTGATTCCATCCAGAGATAAGCATTTTTTGTGCGCGACTTAGATCATGATGACCCTAAAGAGCCAGTAAAAAGCAATGTGTTCAGCCGCTGGATTATCAGTAATCAATGTTTCTGGTGTCACAGATGACCATCAGCTGTGCACCACTGCTGTTTTGTCATACCTCATTTGTGCTCCCATCAGCTGGAGCTTCACTGCTGCCAAGAACAATCAGGTAGGGAAATGACCTGACAAACTGATTACTTGGACCAAGGCCTTCACTCAATCCATATTCACTTCAGTAGTTTAAAATTACAGTGAACTATCTGAATTGCTGACACTACACAGAAAACATAATCTTTAATCAAACTTGTCGCTTTGCCTATGATAGTTATTTCTATATCTAAAATCTATTGCACGTTCAGTAGTGATCCTAAACTGGCCCTGTTCTTGAGTGAGTGTGTCCTTTGATGAACTGCTTTATAAGTAATGCTGACTGAATAGACTCTGGCTCCCCACGATCCAGAATCAAATTAGGTCTGTGAATGCTACATTAAATCAGGACACTTTAAAAAGAATTAAGTTAAATCTGTAAATGATGTATGAGGTTAATGCTTGTAGCTGCTGGAGACTGGGCTGGACTCTTACATCTGGTCACTGTCTCAGTGGAGTCTATACATTCTCCCAGTGTCTGTGCAAGTTTTTCTGTCCACCTATATATCTAAAAAAATAAATGCTATTTAAATTATTAACTGTAAACTGGCCCAGTGTGTATGTTTGTGTGTGTGTGCCCTCAGATCATCTGGCACCCCATTCAAGATTACTCTCTATCTTACACTGATGATTCTGAGGTTTCATTCCCTTAAGAGCCTGCACTTACAAATTTCAAACTAAATGGATAGAAGAACAGCTGGATTGATATTTTCTTTTTAAATTTTCTCGTATTTTAAATGGCAGACCCAGAAAAAAATAAATAAATCCAGCTGCTGGTTATGTTGTGTCAAACACTTCACAAGAAGCAGTCATGCTTTAACAGATGTGCAATTTTAGTAAATAAACCTGACACTGGATAAGCAGAAATATTTAGAGAAAATAATTTAGAATTAATTAATTTTGGATGAGATATCACAGCAGTGCATAAAAAGGGATGGGGTTTGGTGGGAGTTTTTATTGTCAAGACAATGTAGTGTGGTCGAATGATAGTAAAACCTGGGATCAAGGAAGAAATGTTGTCCCGTTTAATTCTGTCAGACAGAAATTAAAATGATGAGCGATAGCACTGCACACTGAACACATAGGCGGTTGACTTTTGTCTTTTTTAAAGTAAATGCTGCTCATTCAAGTGGTTCCATCTTCTCTATAGAGTTTTGCTTACGTGGCTAGCTCTGGTCAAAGTCAGACGCCTTCCTCTGCGGAGGTGCAGTTTTATAGGAATTCCCTCAGAAGGGGTGAAGTCAGTCATCCTCAGTGGACATTTTCTTTGAGCTGTGGAGGTAGAAACAGGTGATAATATTAGCAACAGCACCTCATCTCACTTTGGGGTGTACTACATACCTCAAGAGAGAGTGGAAGGCAATCCAAAAAAAAAAGAAGGAAAAAAAATGGAGAACACAAAATTGTGCAACAGGGTGCTTGGCAATGGCAAGGAAACAAAACACAGCATATGGTTGAACTATAACCATATTGTAGAGTCTGCAAGGGCTGGGTATGATAACCTGACCCTATCTAGTCATGAGTGTTTGCCTACATGAACTATATTCTAATGAGCACAAAAATACACCAGAATAGTAACAATCACACTGTGTCTTGGTATCCCTGGCAAAATGAAAAATGGCCACCACAATAATTCACACTCACACATGAGCATGCACAGTGTGTTCTGTCAAGAGAAGGAAGATGGCAGATGACAGAGAAAAAATTGAAAATGGGTCAGAAAATAAACATTAAGCAAATAAACAAATTTTGTCAAACCCAGGAAAGAAAGCATAATAAAGATCAAAACCCAACACATAAACCCAAATTAAAGTCGTAAATCTGTGAGATCACAGAATTCAAAACCTGAAACATTTTAAATAGCACAAGACGTAGCAGTGAAGTTCTGACATTGAATGTACAGAGGAGCCGGTTTAATTAACATCACTAAATATAACCTTCAGTCCCTGCTACCTAGCAAATTGGATACAGTTTCTTGCACAAAATGACCCGTAACAAAAAGTAGATGTTGTCATGGAAATATAAAAATGAACAGTAATTCATTTATATAAACATACAATTTTCATATCACAGTGATGTTTCCAAGATGTCGTTCTTGATGATAGCATGGCCACTTTTAAACTCAGAAGTCAAAGAAGGATCTCCAAACATATATAATAGAAAATTGTGATTTAAAGCATTACAAAACAAGATGGAAATATTAATAAAATGTGATAAACCATCTGTCATTAAAATTTGCTTCAGGTTTGTCCTCTAGTTGTATGGCCACATGAATATTAGGGCTTGAGGAAAAAGTGTGTTTTCTGCTGCAGATCAGTTTCATATAAAACAGTCTGAGCAGCTGAAAACCTTATAAATATAGTGACCTTATATTTCCCCAGTTATAAACACAGAATTCTTATTCCCTCCTTTGATTTTTTCTCCCGCTCTCTCTCTCTATCCATCTCACCCAATCTCCCACTCTTTTTAAGCCTATACCTTGCTTACTAATGTCAAACATCAATGTAGCCCAGAGACAGCAGGATAAGTTAGAACTTAAGTGTTGTGCTTGGGAAGTTGCAAATGTCTTGAGAGCTTTTTGAAGGCACCAAAGATGACAATCTCACTCTTTCTCACTTTCTTTTTAGTTTGAGGCAGTCTCCTGAAAGAGATTTCTGACGGCTTCCGACACAAATAAGACAGAAAAAGGTGCTGTGAAAGCTCGCGTGGATGCAAACCTGGAAATGTGTGAAAGTGTCATAATGAGTAAGGGAATATGTTAATACCCAAGTGTTATTTTGGGCCCTATTTTCTTTTCAACTGAGGAAGTGAGATCTTGTCAAACGCAGAAGGCTATGAATGATCATGTAAACATCACTTCCTAAGTTGGTAGAGAAATGAATGTGAATTTAAGCAATGGCTTAATTTAGAAAACAACTAATAATGAACCATTCAGTTTCTGCTTGCACAGTAATATAAGGGGTGAATGACAAGGTCCATGATTTCCAGAGCAATTTTTTTTTTCTTGTGAGGATTTCTCAGCTACTGGTACAGCATACGTGCAATTACAGAAGTGTAAGAAAAGCGAAGTCCAAATTATCTGCATTACGTTAATTTATTGAATGTGTCAGCCTAGAAGAAGAAGCGCAAACTAGATAGCTCAAAAATGAATAAGATTATCTCTTTTCTGCATTCAATTATAAAAATAGTCAGTACACCCAATCTAAATTGAAGAAAAAAAATCATTAAAAGTGTAAAAATTGGGTTTCTGTCTAGTCACTGCCATAGCAACCATTGAACCAACACAGAATCTGCATTTTTGGTACACTAGTAGGTTTAGTTGCATAAACTGAAACAAATGCCTGAAGTCAGAAGCCTAATGTCCTGATGTGGGATTTGTTCTTGTGGTCTCTTCTTCAGTTTTATCCTCAACACAGTGTCTGTTCAGTTGATGTCATGAAGCCACAACTCCTCAGCAAAGTCATTGTCATTTTCATTTTCAAAGCAAGTGGCACATATTTCATTTTCATTTTTAAATAACTTTGTCTGTCTTTGAGCTTTTTTATTTCTGTTTTGCTGTTTTAATCAAAATGAAGTCTAATGATCTCAATTTCTCTGTGACTCACCAATTCTGATCCTGCCCTCAAGCAATAAATGCCCAAATATTCAGCAATATATTGGTAAGCCCAGGAGGCAGTTCCTTTAGCTTTCTAACCCCTGCCTGTGCCTTAACAAAATGTCCTAATGGTGAAGAGCAATTCTGTGGGTAATGATCAAGATGTCTGCTGGATATGACATTGGAGGCATGTGATCGAATTTTGTGCGCAGTGTATGATGTCATGTGGGTTTGGCCATGTGACCTTAATAAATATTTTTCTCCAGTTTAAAGGAAGACGTGGAATAGCAGCTCTTCTGATATTTTCGTAACTGATAGACTGGCTTAACCTTTGAATTCCTGTCCTCCATTTGTGTCTGTGATTCTGCAAATTAATTTCTCCAGTATTTTTGACCACATTTTCCTTTTTGTGCTAATGTTTGTTTCCTATTTTAGGCTGTTTGCCCTTTTTCTTTCATCAGTACTGTTCTGTTTATTTTTATTGCTCTCTAGAAGCCAGTTTATGTTTACAAAGGCACTCACATCTGTCTACTGTATGTAGGGACTGTGCAGCAAAGCAAATCCATGAGAATTTGATCATAAGACTCACATAATTAGCTTCGTTTTTCAGGCTAGCAGAAGGGGCTTTTATAACTTTTAAACCTCATGCTATTTTTTGCATGTAGCCTCCCTGCTGCTGCTAAAATCATCTGAGTCTGCAGCACATTCAGTGCATTTCAATATTTAATTTAGTCATTTATTTTTGTTCATACATGCCTGCTGAATATGGCAAGTAGGCTTCCATCTCTGTGCTATCCAGAGTTTATAAGAAGCAGATGGCTACCTCAGTATTATGCAGATGCTGCCCTCATACTACCTTTGCAGTCTCCCTTGATTCTTTCCTGAGCATTCTAGCTCAGCTGCCCTAGAGAGAGGAAGGATATGACAGGACACTGGTTTGCAGGTTCTTTCATGCGAATAGCCAACACTTCCAATTATCAGCAACCAAGAGAAGCCCATTGCTAGCATCAGCAGAGCAGGCCCTTTGGTTTTTGCATTTGTTGCCCATTCATAGAAGCGAAGGGTCTCGCCTAACGCAGCATGTTGTTTACAGGCATGCACACCCTTTATAACTGTGGATAAGCTGCACTTCTTAGGGATTGGCCAGTCTTCTCTGTACACAAATTCAACCAATCGCATTCAGTATAAGCTGTATAGTCTCACACTGGTTAATTAAGATAAAGTTTAATTGCTGTCTGTCAACTAATAACACAGTGGTGCCAGCCTTTAGTAAAGAATCTAAGTTTAAGTACAAGTAATTTTGAACTATTTTTGGGAATCATGAACATGAATTTTTTACTGTTGTTTATTTTTGTCATTCTGATGGTGTCATCATAATTTTGGAGAGTTCACCACTGTGTTATATTCATTCTAATAGCCATGACCATGTTGTTTACTGATGCGATCCCCATTGTGTGCCATGTGTCCATCAGCATCATGATGTCATAAAATTGCTTTCATAATGGATTGTGGTCTGCAATACCAGTTATAGAAGCATTGGATGAATTTCACATTACAAAAGTGTAATTAACTCTTAGCATAGTGGAATCTCAAAGGCTCTTCCATAAACATATTAATGTTAGGACCCTTTTGCTTTGGTGTTCTTGACTCCAGCGATGAGGTTTTCTTCTTTCTTTGGATTTCTGACCCCTGCCCATGCCTGGAGAACAAAACTGATAGCTCCTTTCATGTTTTCCATCTGCTAGCCATTTCCCTTAGTAAAAAAAGAAGAGGAATAAGATAAAGAGTTGAGGAGTTACCTCTACTACAATGTTTAAAGATGAGATGAAAAGTTACACTAGAGTTGGACCCAAAGTGAAGCACATGGACCAAGGCATTCATTGTTTTAAAGAACGCTCCTGATTAGTAGATATGTCTCATATAGATGTGGGTTCTGAAGTGAACGCTGTTGTCCAGTTAGGATTATGGTTTTACTGCAGTATATGGCTGAGGAGATGGAAAAGGTAGGACTTTCTGGGATTGCAGAGGAAGTTATGTCACTGCTCTTCTGTTGCCTCCTGATCATGTCTACGGTCACTAAGGGAGAAGTCAATAACTGAATCCTCTCTTGGTCTGGAATACACATGACATTTTTAGCAGAGTCCCTCCTAATTGCACATGCCTGACGCCTTCTACTATTTACTCCTCTGAGCACCTGTTTTTGCCAGGCATTCATAACACCTTTGAGCATTGGTGCTGCTTTTTCCAGTTCACACAGTAATGACGTGACAGTAGTTTCATCAAGGGTCTACTAGATTAAAAGCTGAGAGTGTGCAACACAGCTCACAATCCAAATTGACAACTGGCAAAATGCACAGCAGACTCTGAAGTGGTAATGCTGCTCAGTCGGTCCAAAACCTCACATCTGAGTCCTAATGAAGGAGCCTGGTAGACTTGCACACCTTGTGTAAGCTGTCGTTAAAATACAAATCCCAAATGTGAGCATTTATCTGGTGTGTACCTAATTACCATTTACAATACTACTGTATGGAATTGCTCAGTTTCACATAAAAATAACAAAACTCTTCAAGCTGTTATGAATCACAGTTTTATGTTTAATAATGAGGGATGTTATGTAGTATAATTCAATACTCAACAATGCTCATACCTGCATTTTAAACCTGACATTCATGAATACAAAATAACAATTGCTTTCGTTAATCTTTTCATGTGTATCTGTGACCTAAAGTTATAATAAAATATACCTTGCATATTGTTGGTTGGTGTCAGGAGGGGCATCAGCCATAAAAACATCTGGTCCAAAATTTAAGACTCAACCAACCCCTGAAAATGGCTGCAGAGAGTGAGAGAATCCTTTAACTATGAATAATCACATGAGCAACAAAGCAACTTCTTTTCTTCCTTAGATTCAAATTCAAAGTACCCTGGCCTCACAACTTGATGTGAACTATTAGACACTTAGTAAATTATTAGGAACATCTGTACACTCACTTATTTAAGCTATTATCTAATAAGCTAATGTGGCTGCAAGATAAATGAATAAACTCATGCAGATACAGATCAGGAGCTTGAGTTTAATGTTCACATCAAACACCAGTGATTTTGAGTATGGCTTGATAGTTGGTGTCACACTGACTGGTTTGAGTATTTCGGTAATAGTTGATCCTTTGGGATTTTTACAAACAACAGTCTCTAAAGTTTACTCAGAATGATACAAAAAATGCTGACAGGAAGACTACAGTATGTGAGATAACCACTCTGTACAAATGTGGACTGAGCAGCATGTTGAACCTTGAGGCTGATGAGCTACAAAAGCAAAACCACATCGGGTTCCACTCCTGTCAGCCAAGAACAGAAAGCTGAGGCTACGGTGAGCACAGTCTCACTAAAAACTGGACAGTTGATGACTGAAAAAACATATCCTGTTGCCTTATTCTGAGAAACACAGATCATAGTGTCAGAATTGGGCACAACATCATAAACCCATGCCCCAGCTTGCCTTTTGTCTACAGTCCACTCTGTCGGTGGTGGTGTAATGGTGTGGGGATTTTTTTCTTCACACACTTTCTGCCCATTAATACCAATCAATGATCATTTGAATGCCACAGCTTATTTGAACGTTGTTGCTGACCGTGTGCATAGCTTCATGACCACAATATATCCATCTTATAATGGCTACATCTAGCATGATAAAGCACCATGTCATAAAGCAAAAGTCATCTCTGGTTTCATGAATGTGACAATGAGTTCAATGTTTTTCAGTAAACTTCCCAGATTTGAATCCAATAGAACATCTTTGAGATTTGGTAGAACGGGAGAGTAGCAACATGGTATGCAGCTGGTAAATCTGCTGAAAACGTGTGATACAATCATGTAAACATGGACCAGGATCACAAAGGAATGTCTCCAACATACTATGTAATCAATGCCACAAAGAACTGAGGCAATTTTGAGTAAAACAGGAGGTCCTATCCAATATTAATGTAGTGGTTGTGACGCACGTATGCATAGGGAGCTACATAAAGACCCGAACGGTAGCGAGAAAACTCCGGTCAAAGGGGAAAAGCGAGGTACTAACCTTTCCCTCTTTATTTCCCACAGAAAGAAAGAAGCAACACTGCCATGAAAATGCACAGGTTCCGTAAACATGTCTGCTACTTCTGCATTCATTCCCTCCCTTCCGTCTATCTCTGATGACGTCATGACTCCCACCTCGGTTCCTTCCCAGCATTCCTCTGTCAGTTCCAGTCCCACTCCATAAATGTTCCCCACTCCGCCATCTTAACTGTCTGAAATGTTGTATAATATTTCTGACCTGATTTCTACTTTTGCAAAGCTGTACAGTATACGGGGCCAGACAAACCTCAAACCTTTATGCTGTCTGATTGCATTATTTACATGGTCTTAAGAATTGGCTCAGTGAGTGTATAGATGATCTCAAAAATAAAAATGTACAAATGCTGGTATCAATCTGAGAAAGTAGAAGCCACTCAGCATTTTCAATTCCTTATGACCTGATAGTCAATGCTCCTTACTGTTAGATGACCAATTGGTCCTTTCACTGCAGACTCAAAGTGACAGAGATGTGTGACAAGAAAAACTGTGCCTTTTCCACTGAGATCTTGATAGGCCTTAATCCTGTTTCATCTAAACTTGTGAACTTGCAATACCACAGGGAGCTGATGCAAGCTGACATATGTGCACTGAAAGATGCATAAGGATAGTAAGAACTGTAAAAACAAGCATCTTAGGTTTAGCCAGAATAAAGTTATAGAGCACTCCCTCCTTTTGATTTTTTGCTAATCTGCTATTAGATTTCCCATGTAGCATATCAGCTCTAGTGAAGAGTTTATGTACTCTGTCTGTACATCCGAGAAACATCATATTTTACTATTACAATAAGTAAATTACAAGTTCACAAAACATACAATATTACATCTTATTTAAAATCCCCTAACCTATCTGTACAGAGCACAGACATTTCCAAAGACTTAATATGAGGTATTTACTCAAGGATAAAAAATATTGGAAAGGTTAAGAAGGGTTCAACATGTTCACTCAATCAAGGACAACACTTGGCTGACTGATTCTGAAAATATAGTGGAACTGTTGCTCATAAACTGAATTTTGCTTTCTAATTTTAAGTAAAATAATACATTTTCTATTGTGTTGAGGTAGGTGGGATAAGATTCCTTCAGTTTAGCAAAATTAGAAGGCCTGCTAGCGGCACAGTGTTAGTTATCACAGTAGACTAATCAGTAAATTACAATGTCTCACTGGGCGTTGCTCCATATAGAACTGTTGAAGAAACAGGGAGTATTGTGAATGGAAGACTGATTAATAAGCAATAAGCAATTAGGGGCCTTTCCGAAACGTGAGGCTTCGGTGACTTTGTTCACAAATAGGGTTTTGACCCAGATATAATTATGAAAATCTAAGTTAAGAAGATGTGTGTGGTGTACAGTTTGAATTTACTTTCACCTCATTTTGCCCAAATTTATTAAGGATGTATTTTATCAAGGGCTTCCTACTATCATTGTTTGGAAAATTCAATAAAAGATCTCCATCACTGGCCTGATTCACATTATCATTAAACAAATCCTTGACAAAAAAGAAAAAATTAGAGTAAGAAATAAAAAGGTAATGATATGATACACTAAACTATTCACTTGAACTTGCATTAATAAAGTTGTTTTTAATCACTGAGAGGACCAGAGGAAGGTGTGCTTGGTTTCCAGGCATATGAGAATCACCACTCCTTTTTCAGGCATGGTTCCAAAAGTTCATTTTTAATGGCTGCAACGGACAGAGTTTATTTTGATTTTTCGATATTTATTAAGTAGAAATTAGAATTACTGAGACATGAGACACAGACACCTACTCTATATATATTCTCTATCTTGATCCTGCTTGCCAAAGTGTATTTTGGAAGTAATTATGCTTGAATTTTCCTTTATAATAGGGGTGCTTACGTCCAGTCCCAGATGGCACAAAGGCTTAATCTGAGCCATTTTTTCTGTTTTACCCAGCTTAGATACCTACTACATAATAAAACACTACTTTCTGTGATTGTGCGTGACCCTGGTCCCTCCAAACAATCTGATTGGTCAGTTTGGCATTCATCCATTTGGTTTAGGTGACATGATTGATAGAGGAAGTCTTGATAAGAAAGGTTGAGACATGCAAAGATGCTAAGAAAAGGAGTAGGAGGCATGCTGACAGAGTCACTCTCAGAGACGTGAAGTATTTGGAAGTATACGAATGATGCTTTCATAGTGGGTTACAGGGGCACATCTGCCATTGGTGGTAATCAAAAAGTAGATAGGAGGTGAGCGAGGAGCCTTGAAATGACAGAGACTGAGAGCAGACTTTAAGGAAATGCAATCGAAAGAGGACATGTAGGCCAAGGCAGGTTCAGACTTATGAGGATACTAAAGAAAGGCGTAGAATGGGACACAGAAATCAAGAGATATCATAAAGCAAATATTTTACATTTATTCTATTACCTATTTTTGACAGTTAATGTGGCTAGTATGATATGTAAATCTAATCATCTATTGTAGGTATTGAATTACCATTTCTTTCTAAATTAGTGTAGCGGTTAGCAGTTGAACCTGAAAACACAAGTTGGTGAATTTTTTTACTTATAACGTCACATTACTCAACTTCTAATTGTAGGGGATACCAAACTGCTACTGACTTCATTGATCGAGGATGTCAATTTGCACAACTAGAAATGGCTGGGAATGTTCAAATTACATGACTGTATGATGACTTTTCACCACAGTTTCACATTTCCAAAGGATCACAACCTCAGACCTTTTTCTCACAGCCAATAATGTGCCAGTGGCCATGCAAATACTTTACAGGTATGGAATGCTCATCCTCAATCTTAGCATATTTTTTATTTTTTCCAATCTGTTGTTGTACACAAGACACAATACATCAGACAGATAAGCCTCTCTGATGTCCAAAACACTTTCATTCCATATTCCTTGTTGCTGTATTACACAGTATGCATTGTACGTGAAGGTGAGTGCTCATTGGTCATCAGCTCTCATGCATACAGAGCACACTTATTCAATCTAAGACAAAATCAGACCTGTTACAGTTGGACTGATTCACTGGGAATGTCAGACTAAACAACTGATGGTCACGGGAGAACCATGACAACACCGGTATCACTGTAATTGTGTAAATGAAGTGAATGACTGAAAATTGCTGGAAAAGGCATGTAATGTGACCTGGCCTTAAATGTGTGATACTGAGCAAATCTCTTAACCTGTCTTTGCTCCGACTGTAGGTGCCATGGGTAAAAATATCAGCCAAACGTATATTGATAATTATAATTAAAACTTACTTAACTAGCTCCATTGTGGCTGGAAATATGAAAACAATTACTTGAATTATAGAACACAGTTCTACCCCAGCAATAAATACTATTCTCTGTATGCCTGACAGTATGTCTACCATTACTATTATTACTACACTAACATTTACTCAAATGGGATGAATATACAGATGCAAAATAACCTAAGATAAACATCTTTGTGAATTGGCAGGAAAACTGGGGAACACTGAGAACAAAACACACATGGGCACACACAGAGAAGGTAAAAACCCCACCTACACCAGGACTGTAGTACTGTGAGACTTCAGTGCTAAAAACTGTGACCATATGTTGTCCACATCTATCTATCTATCTATCTATCTATCTATCTATCTATCTATCTATCTATCTATCTATCTATCTATCTATCTATCTGTTGTATCGTATTTAACTATATTACAACTACCTACCTACAGTACAGGTCAAAAGTTTGGACACACCTCCTCATTCAATGTGTTTTCTTTATTTTCATGCCTGAAGGCATCAAAACTATGAATGAACACATGTGGAGTTATGTACTTAACAAAAAAAGGTGAAATAACTGAAAACATGTTTTATATTCTAGTTTCTTCAAAATAGCCACCCTTTGCTCCGATTACTGCTTTGCACACTCTTGGCATTCTCTCGATGAGTTTCAACAGGTAGTCACCTGAAATGGTTTTCACTTCACAGGTGTGCCTTATCAGGGTTATTTAGTTGAATTTCTTGCTTTATCAATGGGGTTGGGACCAGCAGTTGTGTTGTGCAGAAGTCAGGTTAGTTGGACGATCATTTATTTTTCAACAGGACAATGACCCCAAACACACCTCCAGGCTGAGTAAGGGCTATTTGACCAAGAAGGAGAGTGATGGAGTGCTGTAAATGGTCATGAAAATAAAGAAAACACATTGAATGAGGAGGTGTGTCCAAACTTTTGGTCTGTACTGTATGTATTTATCAGTTGGCTTTTGATACCCAATTGCAAGCCAGGTCAAGCACCTTCTCTGCTGCACATGCAGTGAGAGCAGACAGTTTTCCTCACATGTTGCTCGCATGTACAGAATAACAGCCTATAGCTATCAACATCATATTAAACGAGCTGAAAGTGAAGCTAAAAAACTGAATAGCTTAATTTGCATAAGCATTCAGGCTAACGAGGAAAGTGTATGGCTTCCATTACCCGCCTGGCACCCTCACCACAAACTCTGAGTGACACTTAATGCTCTCCCTCCCTGGCTCTCAGCAGCAGCACTGCCTGCTTGTAACTGAGCCCAGCCATTGACTCATTACTGAATTGCTCAGCAAAGCCCATTCATTTTCACTTAAACCACTTGAAGCAATTTCCCTTTAATCACAGAGAAAAAGAAAACAAAGTCTGCTGCCTCTCCCTATTGATCCCAGAGGTAGAAATCACTCTGGGGTTTGCTCTTACAAGTTTATTAGTCCTGAGACAGAATTCCTAGTGTTTGATTTTTGATGTTTTCTTGTTGAAAATAAAGCACTTCATTCAGCTAGCATATCTTAGTCAAATATTAGGTGCCAAAGCAAATAGAGTAGCACCATCAAATATGTCCAAACTTACAAGTGGGCAGCTAATTACTGGGCCAGAAACAATACAAGAGGCCAGTTGAAAGAGAGCTCAGGATGTCTAGAAAGTGCCGTGCCAGCATGGATGATTCATAATCTTTATTTTGAAAATCAAGTAAGCATAAGTAAATTTAACCATAAAATGCACACCTGTCCAAGCTACACTTGCAGCTAGGAGGGGACACAGTTTGGGTTGGAGGAGTAGAATAATTCCTCCTGAGTGAGTCATTACAGAGGCACATCATGAAGGACTTTGGTCCAGTGACTTAACAGGCTTTGTTTTGCTCTTCTGTGTTTTTCCTCTGAGGCAACCACCTGAAAAGTCAATATTTTGAGATCATCTACATTTTGTTTAAATGTTTCTCTCTACTCAGATTTTTGAACACTATGCCGAATTACTGCACATCATCAATAACCACACATACATAACATGTATATTGTAATCGCATTTATGACATGAGGCTGTTACTCTGTTTAGTTACATTAAAATCATATTGACAGTCAGGGTGAGATTATGATGAATATTGATTATGATGTTAAATAGAATAGAAGCATTTTTAATTTAAATACATTCATCTTATATTATGCAGTTTTAACCTGGAATTAAGAATCAACTAAAAATAAAAGATGAGAAAAATGGTAGCACAGTGGTTTGTGCTGCTGTCTTTCAGCTCCAGAGTTCTGGGAGTGAATCCTGTCCTGTTCAATGTCTACATGTGGTTTGAACAGAGGTAAACTTCAGACATCATGTCCCTGGCCTGAAGACATAATAATAATTCTTTGCATTTATATAGCACTTTTCTCACCTACTCAAAGCGCTCAGCAATTGCAGGTTACGGGCCTTGTTCAAGGGCCCAACAGAGCAGAGTCCCTTTTGGCATTTACAGGATTTGAACCAGCAACCTTCCGATTGCCAGGGCAGATCCCTAGCCTCAGAGCCACCACTCCGCTTAGATGGCACACTAAGGTGAAAGGAGGATGGCACACTGATGGCCCAAATTGACTCCAAGCTCCCTGGTTGCTTCCAGGAGCCTCTTCAGCCCGTAACCATTGATAGTCATAGAGTGAGATGAGCAAAAGAGGATACATACATTTAGCAAGGCCTTGGTGTAAAAGTGTTCAGTCCTTTTATTACAATCAAAATCCAGTGCAGTGTAAAAACAAATCTTCAATAACTAAATAATCCATAAAATAAGTGAATGTGGAGGTTAAAATTTCAGATTAATAATTTAATTAAAACAAGGTTAAAAAAAGTCAAGGGTGAGCATCTCTTTTAAAACCATGAGCTTTGCTGCTTCCTTTTAAAATCCACCATCTCCTCCTCTTGCCCCTTTTGGATTCTACCAGCTTCCAGGCCCCTGTTGCCAGTCCGACAGTGTTTACAGGGTGCCGTGAGAAGCTTTGCCCCTTGCTTCCCACACACCACACCTTTTCAAGTCAAGTTTGCTTACCCCATTGGCAGATATGTTTGCTAAATAGCAAGCAAAACAGTTCCCATTTCAAGTTTTTCTGTCTAGTTTTTGCACTGGCCAAGTGCTTCTCTCGGACTAATTTTCCCATCTGTCTGCATTCCCTCACAATTGCACCGCCTCCCATCCTGTGACTACCATTTTCTCTATCCTTCTTTTCTTTAAGCTCTATTCCTTCCTTTTCCGTTCTTTTTCTGTTCCTTTTCTGATCTGATTTCCATCTCTGCTGTGCAGGCTCCCCTTTATCGTGCCTGATTGGGACCTGACTGATCCATTCCCATTTGCCCGATCAGCCAAGCAACCCAATCAACCCTGGAGTGATGCGTGCTTGTGCACGCCAACATCTGATTGCAGCCTACACTCTCTGGGGCATGAATATTTATTTAAAAACTGCACGTTGCCACGAACCTCTTATCACGGGCACACAATTCCAGAGATCAAATTCCAACCACATTAATTGTCTTTCTGCAGTTTGCATGTTCTCCTTATCTGTCCCTGTGTGTGTTTTCTTCCGTTATTCCATCCCACAGACATGGACATCAGATTAATTGGTGAATCTATGAGCTCAAGTCAGTGTGTCTATGAGTGTACCCAGAACAGGCACAATTATGACAGAAAATAAATAATAAATAATTGAATGAAGTTATGCTCTTAAACTCTGGAATTCACAGCCAATCAGCATTAGAAGTTGCCAGTGTTTAGACATGTTCAAACTGAGACTTAGGGCTATTTTACACGAACAAGTATTTAATTCTGCTTAGATATTTTCATTTCAATCATTGTATATATTTATATATTTTTCTGTTTTAAGTAACTTTATTTTATGTTGCTCTTTAATGGTTTGTACTTTGTGTGCTTTTATGATGTCTTATACAGATGCTGTGTAACCGGGCACTGAAATGAAATCCTTGGGTGTGTGTCTGAATGCGTATCCTAAATGGACACTAAACTCCATTGTGTTTCCAGCAGATGTCAATTTGAAGGTTTGCTGACCAACGATGGGTGCTTTTGCAACAGAAAACAGATGAACGATGTTCATCTGAAGCAGACAAGCCTGCATGCTGCACCAGAGACTATGCTTGGCAAAGTAAAGACGCTCTTCAAATTGCAATGTGTTCGATTGAAGAAGGTCATTAATCTAATAAAAGAGAAAAATGTCTCTGGAATTATATTAAGAGCATTTAAATTTCAGTTTTTACATTACTGTGCCTCATATGACTTTCCTGAAACAGAGCTGTTTTTAGCCTCAGCCTGTGGACGTTAACCTCAGCAGTCAGATCACTTGACTCTTAGTTATTTGCAAACAGTTTGTAAGAGATCCCATAATGGCAGAATGAGAAAGCTTGAAGGGTCAACGAGTCTGTAACTCATTTTGCTACAAAGTAACATAGCATTCTCCAATCCACTTAAACCAACTAAACCTAAGCTTAGCATTGACCAGAGGGCAGAAACCATCCTCGGTGGGGTGCCAGTTCATCACAGGGCCTACTGATAAACATGCACACATACTGTGGCAGTTTAGCACCACTGATTGACTTAACTTGGGATGTGTGAGGAAAACTTGAACATCCAGAGAAAAACACACACTTTGAAGAAGAAAGATTCAAAGGCGACACCACCACCTCACACCAGAAATGCAACATTTCAGCAGTCCCAACATCAAGACCCTGGAAGATGCAGGGATTTAATGCTAGCCCTGACTCTGCCCACTGGTTCATTTACTAAATCTTTTGCATCAATTCAACAGTTCTTAAGGACAAGACAGTGTGCCCGAGATTATTGTGAAGAGCAAAAGACTAGGGAATGATAAGGATGCCGAAAGACATAGTCAGGGAAAATAAGAGTGCAATCAGAATCGATCAACCAGAAACTGAAAGGTCCAAGTCAAAAAAGCAGTCAAAAGCAAACAAAGAATCCTAACACTACTTGGAGTAAAACTAACTACCAGTATGTTTTTATGATGGTTGTTAAATCCACTAAATGATAAAGCAGTGCACAATCACTGCCATATTTATGTGATCACATCCGATGTCATCTGTGGCAACGATCATAGTCTATGGAAAGGGTACCAAGATGGTATTGTGTAAACAAAACAGATAAAACAATAGCAAAAAGCAAATTTGTAAATTCAAAACCAGACATGAAATTAATATCAGAAATTACGATTTATGTGAAATTGATTCAAACCGCTTTTGGCCTGAGTGCAGCCAAGGTGGTGTATGTATCCTGCCAATGCCAGTTGATGCATATTTGAACCAAGGATCGTAATGGAAGCACTGGTCACACACAATTTCAATTCCACCCCGGTTGGGGTAAACGTTAACATCATACAAAATTTTTGTCTGTTTTACCTGCATTTTTATCTCTCTTTAATTTAATATTGTTCTTTATCAGTATGCTGTTGCTGGAGTATGTGAATTTCCCCTTGGGATTAATAAAGTATCTAACTATCTAGCAGTCCTAGTGGAAACTAAATCAACCTGATGGAAGCAAAGTGTTGGTGTGGCCATGCACGTGGATTTTGGCTGCTAATTTTGAGAAATTGTCCAAATTTGAGGTAAGTTGTGCTAAGATAAAAATACGTATCAGTTTATTGTTTGCTTGTGTGCTATATTCAGATTAACATTCTCCACTTAATTTAGCATCTTCTTGACAGCAAAAACACAAATAATTTCTTTTTTTATATAATTGTAAATACATTTAGGCAACAAGGGGTTAAACCTGAAACAGACAAAAATATATGCATAAAAGTGACTAATACTAAAGCAGTAGTGTAACAACCTGGGAGGTACTATGCAGGAGGACACAGAGACAGAGAAAGACAGAAAATCACAGGGAACCTGCTTGGGGCCATAAGTCTTTGTCATTTGCAAGTCATTTGACAGTACAGCTTACACTACATTTTAATATGTAAAAATCAAGGAAATCACCACTACTGAAACTGCAGTAAACAATCAAAATATTGCTCTGTTTCTATTAAAACTGCCACTACACTCTTTGGGGACTGAAATTTTCTCTTGACATTAAATTTATTACAAGCAGGAAAAGACTTTAAAATGCTGCTATTTCCTTGTACTACAGCATTGGGAAAATCCTGTGACTGCAACAAGTCAGATATAAACACGTTGCAAAACTGAGCTGACATGAAAGCCATCAAGTGCAGATATTTTAGCAGATACATTTCTGTATACTGGGGTCTTTACAGATTGTACATTTAAACATAAAACTTTTAAATAATACCCCTCAACTGTTTAAAAATAAAATCTGTGACATTTTTAGCAGACAGTTAATCACTACATACATAGTAAATTCAATACTGAATCAAGTCAACTGCAGAAATGTTCCAATGACACAGCTAGAGTTGGGGTGTGACGGTGGTGGGCAGGAGAATGAATACAGGACACTAGTGAAGGACTTGGTTGAATGGTGCAATCTGAACAATTGTATCTCGATATCAGTAAGATTTCAGGTGGGTCAAACCCACTTTGCTTCCCACTCTGTTCTCATTGATGATGAAGACGTGAAAGTGATAAAGTGGGGACATCTTAACAGACAATGATGGCAGGGGTGTCACTAGCTTCAGCACTTATTATGGTTTAACCCTTCCTCTATTAATGTCGATAGTCCTACACGTGTTAGTTTGAAAAGAGGTAGTTGGGTCCCCATTGGGTTTTCAAGCAGTCATTCAGGCATGTCAGAATATAAAATGGAGGGCACTTAAAGATCAGGGCTTGGATGTTGCAGATTATGTGATGGGGTTGGAAAGTCTTGGAGATCAGGGGCTAAAGCACCGGAAGCAACCTTAAGACACCACTAAATGATGCTGTGTGCAATATACTGTACTGTGCCAATGACTGACATCCCAAACTGTGAAACTGTAACTGATAACCATGCAACTGTGACCACTTTACACTTAGTAAATACATACACTTTGTTAATATACAGTGCTTATAGATAATTCTTCTTATATGTGTATTTGTACCTTGTTAACATACTTAAGATTATATTACCATATAAACTCACATTTAAGTTCTCTTGTGGATAAGTCAGGGCTTGATTTTACCATATACAGTAATTTCTGGTATTTTATAATGTCAGTCATATAAGTCAAATGCAATTTTATCCGAACATGTTATTGGTTCAAGAGATTATGATATGCTAACACCCACCAGAGAGAGTAACCATGGAGCATACTCCCTTTTTTTCTATGTAATGTGCCTATGTGACCACACGGTAATACCCAAACTATTCTGAAATGATGTTTGCTCTGATTTGTGTTTTTTGTATCTCACACCCTCATATACGTTTATCGTAAGAGCATCCCTTATCTATGATGGAGTGGTCGTTCAGAAGAAAATATGAAGCTGGTTTAAAATTAAAAGTTGTTGAAGTGGCGAAAGAAATTGGTAACTGAGCTGCTGCAACAGAATTCGATGTGTCTGAGAAACTGGTGCGAGATTGGAGGAAGCAAGAAGATGTAAAAAAAAAATTGTCGTATTTTTGAACGGTCGTATAAGTCAGGGTCTGATTTTATGATTGATTTTTTGGGTTTCAAGACCCGACTTATACGCAAGTATATATTACTTTACCTAGTACCTAGTAATTCTTGTTATTTGTATATTTGTTCCTCTTTTTATCTGCCGCTATAAAACTATACATTTTCTATCTATGTATATTGTGCAGTGGGTTTGTAAAGTGTTACAATGGAGAAAAGGGAGACAGAGAATGGGCTTCCATAAAGACTAGATAAAGAGAAAAAGAGAAAGAGAACTGCAGTGTGAGAGGAACTGGGCAATATCCCTCTACAATCCTGGTGGGCACATTACTGAATGTCAGACCATCTGGGCATGAGCAAAGAATACGTGTCACGTTCTGTATGTGGAAAGAAAAAATGAGACTACGGTTGTTTGTGACCAAAAAGAGTGAGACAGATACAATTTCAAGCACCAGGGTAGAGTTGAACCAAACCAGAAGAGTAACCAGAATCATAATAAAAAGAACACCGCAAGAAGCTGTCACACACACACACACACACACACACACACACACACACACATATGGGGAACATCTTCGAGGCTCCCAAATTGTGAGAATTAACACCCAGCACTGAGAGGAGACACTTTCATTAACACCTTTTTGTATTCCGTCTGAAGTTCATGTGCTTGTCAGCTCAGAGACCAGTGACTCAGTTTCCACTTACTTCCTTCAACTCTACTCCTTCCGGTTTGGCAACATAAAAACCCAACAGCCACCAGGACATTAGAGCTGGATGGATCAATTCTCCTTCTAGTTTCTTTGTGTGGCTTATGCAAAACCTTTATCACCCTTGCCTACAGGTTCAAATAGGCAACAGTCTGGGGAAGCCATGAATTAGGGGGCACCATTGTCCATCCAGGGGCCCTCCTTCCACTTCTTAGCTGATGTGCAGTGATCTTCAAAGAAGATTTACCACACCCAATTCTGAAGCCCCCATCCCCAGCTCCTTGATTTAATTTACAGCTGTGAGTGAACCAGTCCCTAAAGGGGACACCTCACCTTCTCTTTGATGTCAAGAACTGGGGGAGTTTTCACCGAAAACTGCACAAGGACACCACGTACCCTTGAGCCAGCGCTGCTTGTGTGCTATTTATTTTGCCTTTTCTATCAGTCATTAAACTGTGTTATCGGCTGGTACTCCAACCCCCTTTACGTCTTCTTGTATATTTCATTATTAGAACATTAAAACAATCTAGACAAGAACAGGCCATTCAGCCCAACAAAGCTCACCTGTCTTATCCAATTATGTCTTCTAAAAAAATCAAGTTTAGTTTTGAAAGTCCCTAAAGTCTTCCTGTCTACCACACTACTTGGTAGCTTATTCCAAGTGTCTATCGTTCTTTGTGTAAAGAAAAACTTTCTGATTTATGTGTGAAATTTACCCTTAACAAGTTTCCAACAGTGTCCCCATGTTCTTGATGAACCCATTTGTATTGTTTCTATCCACTGTACTAATTCCTTTCAGAATTTTAAACACTTCAATCATGTCACATCATAATCTTCTTTTGCTTAAACTGAAAAGGCCGAGTTCTTTTAATCTTTCTTCATGATTCATCCTCTGTAGCCCAGAAATCAGACCAGTTGTTCTTCTCTGGACCTTTTCTAGCACTACTACAGTATGTCCTTTTATAAAGTCCTAACACTAAAGTCTTCTATGATTTCTGGCCTACAAACTTCAAACCGGCTTAAATACTTCAGAAACAACTAAAGTTCATACTCTTAAAAAGGGACAAAGCCTAACAACACTTCAAAATGCCTAAATAGACAAAGCCCCAAAAAGAGAACTGCCAACCTCCAGATGCAAAAAAAACACAACTGTTAATTACTTTAAATCATTTAATTAAGGAAAAGAATACAGCATAGAAATAACACAAATTATAAGACAATTTTAAAATCCAAACATAAAGCCAAAATTCTCTAACAAAACTATAACTCAACATAGCAAATGTAAAGCTACTAACTGAATTTAACAAAGCTAAAAGTAATCCTACGTTACCAAAACAAGTCCATTAAACCAAAAAAAGTTAACTATGAATCAAAGCTAATAGTGCAACAAAAAAACAGAGAGTCAGAATGACAAATGGTCAAAAAACTACCAAACTTAAAAAAGGAAAAATCACAATGAGTGCCTTAACAGCAAAAGAAGGGAAAGGGTATATAAAACAGAACATTTAGGTTTTTCATGTTACATCTAAATTTTAAGGAAATTATATGTGACATAAAATACTAATACAATGAACAAACAGGAGCTGGTAAAACAGCAAAAAGAACAAAAAATTAAAAAGTCTAAGTGACACAAAGAAAATCTAAATACAACTCACTCTTTATCGGGTTGATTCCAGGCACCCAGTAACAACATATGAAGTCCAAATGATAGGAATTCAAAATGTTTATTAGTCCCTATAAGAGACAGGGAAGATAAATCTGGAGCTTCTGCAGGTTGGGACACAGACTTAAATGCAAACCCTCTTAATGGAACACCTGCTATAGCCTAATGTCTTCCACTGGACTCAGAAATGTCTCCTTCTGCATGCATGGTTTTGGACTCAGAAATGGGTCTTTCTGGGACCTGAACAACAAGATAGTAATGGCCCATAATGGAATGCCCACTGGCTTTGGTGCAGATGCCCATTCAGTGATGACCAGCAAAGGTGCCAATGTAGACACCCACTACTGAGTGTTGTGATATAGCTGCACAAAAATAGTAAAACAGTTTTTTAAATAAACTAAAACAAAACTAGGACTTCTCAAAAACTGACCTCATCCTAGGCAACCTGGCCCCAAACTTAAAAAACAGCATTGGAGGCATGCACAGGGCCAAACTGTGACACAGGCTTTTGAAAGTTCAAAACTCTCAAAATACACAAAAAAAATCCTTCAAGGGAGTGGATAATTGTCGAAATTCATACACGAGAAGACAAAGGCACATAATAATAAACAACAGAGGAACAAAAATTGTAAGGGAATGTAAAAAAGGCAAAAAGGCTATGCCTAAAAATGTAACCCTAAGTCTATCAAGTTCAATCTACAATTCAGTCATCAGTAACCAAAGATAGTATACAAATCCACAATAATCCAGAAAAAATTAAGAAAATTCTTGCAAAGAACACTCTGCACATATCTGCATATAAAGGTTGAGGGAGGTCTCTTACATCATGGTGGGTCCACCTCTTGGGGTATAATTGCACCAACAGAGTGAGCGAGTTCACAGGGATCAGTGGCAGTACTCATAATATTCTCACTATGGTTAGATAAAATACCCTTAAAATGAAAGTGATGCAAGTTTTTTTTAACACAAATGGAAGGAAAATCTGGCTATTGTACCAATTAATTGTAACACCACACGTTTGTGAAACAGATTAGGCAGTGATCTTACAGTATGCATGCTTCAAAATGTTCTGCACAAAAACTGCTGTAGCTCTGTGATGTCACGCTGGCTTCACAAAGCACTATGGGGCACAGGGAAAAAAAATGTTACTCTAAGCTGACTGCAGATTTCCAGGAAAATATTTGACAAACACAATCACTGCCGAAAACAGCTTTATTTGTTACGAGAAAATATTTTTGTTTTTTAAACACTTTTGGTGAGTTTTGCAAGTTATTTATTTTTAATCATATTCTTTGTAAGTTTTTTTTTATTTTTGCCTAATATTTCCCCTGGGTTTGAAATTCCATTTTTTTATGTCTTTTTTGTTAATTTTTTATTGTTCTGCTTTTGCTAATATTGTTGATCATTTGATTTCTTTGTATCTATTGTAATAAATACAAAGCACACGTTTGCAAGGTTTGGGGTTTTTGACTTAAAGCTTCTTTTGAGTATTGAATTACTGGATTTTGACTTCTGTGTTCTGTTGTTTGACCATTCTTGGGATTTATGCATTCGGGCACTCTATTGCCTTGTTGTTTCAAGCAATTCCTTTTACCTCTGTGCTCCTCTAAGGTTATTTTTATGCCACAGAGTATTTTTTGATAATAAATCTTTTATTTACACAGACCTTGTGTTTGCCCTTTCATGACTATCCAGGATTTGACAGTTTCCTTGCCTCTAGTGGATATTTGTCAGATAGTTTGGGACTGTTTGTTTTCTTTAAAGGCCTAACATCATTTTGGTGCATCTGAGCACAGCATTGGTCATAGGTCTTTTCATACTCTGGCTCTGACCTCTACTTGGAAAAATTACAGTTCTTTTGGTTTGCCCTCAGATTATTCATTTCCTCGTCCTTTACTTTTGTCACTTTGAACTGCCCACTTTTCTGTCCAATTTGTCCATAATACAAAGATGCAGTATTCTCAGAAGCAATCAGAGTGCATTGTACCATGAAGGCCACAAGATTTTTTAGATCTACACCTGGTCACTGGCAGAACTGGGCAGAAGTGATCTCTGATGAATATTTATGGTCAGAGACGAACTGAGTGCAGAATCAGGAGGAGAGCCTGGATGAACGCAAGGCAAGAAACAAAGCAAAAGGTCAAGATGAGCAGTCGTCATAAGTTTTTTCAGAGGAGCCACATTGGAATGAGAACATGAAATGGACAGCTTAGGGCAGCTAAGACCAGTTACAATATTATTAGGTGATATAAGCGGATGTGCGTATACTCCTCAGCGGTATTTTTTTCTAGCAGTTTTTGGTAGCCAGCCCAGATGTGCATTGGTTAGTCTGTTCCTGTGTTTGTCTTCATCATAGCTAAAAGGAACACTTAATTGTGGGAAGGTCTGTTTCACACATCATGTTTCAGAACTGCAAAACACATTGTTAAGAGAGACAGTCAATCTGATTGAGTATTACTTATAGCATGAAGTCTGTCTTTAACAAATAAGGAAAAGATGATTGTTGCAAGAGTCAAAGCAGAAAAATGTTTAATGGCAAAGCACCAAAACTAAAAAGGTAAATAAAGACTTTTAAAATCCCCCAGGCCTTTCCAAGATACAATTTGAGTATCCCTTACCCAAAATACCTGGGACCAGAAGCAATTCCAATTTTGGAACATTTTTGAATTAATTAGAATTTTTCCATATACACTTAGGAGATATCTTGATCAAGTAGGGAAATGCAACCAAACTAGCTAAATGACGTATAATAATTCATATCCCCGAGCCATTATTATAATGTGCATTGATGTAACAAACACATTAAACCTCAGAAGTAATGAATATGATGTATAAGCTGTATTTTAGTTACCCTTCAAGAGGCCAGTGCTTCATATTTGCACTAAGGAACTTTTATTTTTTTCATCAGTTTATATCGGCTATCTATTGTAACTTCTCGGGGAACTGACTAACAGGTCAAGAATATCTCAGTCAAACTTCACTCTATCATGTCTGCCATGCTGGAAGCTATTAACCAAGAAACATGGCACTGCTTTCAGTTTTCATATGGTGTGGGTGACACATGTATAAAACATAATATGTTTTTACCAACATAAAAGAATTGCCATCATACAAGTGTATGGTTTTCCTAGCATAACTGGAACAATTTACCAAGTTCATATTGCAATAAGGGCTCCTGGTGAGAATGAAGCTGCTCTTGTTAACCATAAGCAGTGACATTCCATTCATACACAAGTCATGTGCAATTTTATATGGGTATAAACTTGTAGACTGTGTTTCGTTAGCGGGCGCTTGATATTTCACGGTGTTACCCCCCCTGCCATCATCGATTGGGTGCCATATCCTTGTAGTGCTTGATGTTTGGTGGAAGCCACCCCTACTCACTCCCAGATCATCGGTCGTGTGTCTTTGATTTGTGGTTCTGTAATCTTCACAGGGGAACTCATACTCCCATCTCGATCTGAAAGAATAAATCCATTTTGTATGTTATTCACATCCACTTTTTCCACTATTTTCATCATCAAATCCAAGTAAAACTTTAAAAAAAAGACCGCTGGTCTGGAATGTTCCACTTGTGGTATCATGTTGGTCTCAAAAACTTGCAGAATTTGGAGCATTTTGAATTTAGAAATTTTGGATTAGGAACACTCTACCTGTATTTGTTTTTTAAGTTCCTTAAAGTTTATTTAATGCTCCTTAAACTTAGTCAAGTTAGGAAGGGTGGAAGTGTGTTGACACCACATGTTGCACCACATCTTTGTCACATTACTAGAAACAAAATGAGGGTACCCATTAAATCAAACCAAAAATGGAAGCTCAGAGGAAAACAGTAAATAAAAGGGCAGCATGAGATTATCACTAAAAATAATTCAACTTCCAATAAAAAGTTAATTTCATATGGAAGAATAACTAATGATGGTAAATTCATTTCATTTAGTGCTGAAGGTGTTACTGACCTATAGCTCCAAGGTTTTGCTTTCCTGCGTAGTGCATTCGGCATGAATTTGTTTTCTTTCTGTTTATTTTTTGATTTGTGTTCTCCCTGTGATTACCATTTCCTTGTGTGATTTATTTTTGAATGAACACCCTTGTTCTGTTTTGGGTGCCTCCTACAGTCACAGTTAATTCTTTTTAATACATCAACAGTGCAATACACTGTAATATTTTTAATCCTAACAAAACTTGCAAATGAACTTTAAATAACATAATACTCTCAAACCCACCTAATAGAATGTCATTAATACAATTCAGAGTCATGGTTGTTTCTTGGTGTTAATGCCATTCCATCATTTCCTCATACTTTAATATGGTATTTCTTTATTTTACACTGATTTTTAATTTTATGTAATGAGTTTTTGTTATGTTTCACAGTGTTTCATTTACTTTGCATTTGCATTATTTGATAATTTTATGCACTAGTATTTCAATGTTAATTTAATGCACACTTTCTTTATTTTATGCTGTTTCTGTGGGGTTTTTTTTTACACTTATTTAAATTCCTTTAAATAACTAGTCATTGTCTTGTTTACCTGTCTGTTCACATGAAGTATTGCTCGGCTCCCAGTAGACCAGTGCTGTTGAAACTTGGTACATTTATTCATCAACTAATTATTTTGTAAAAGTTATGTTATCATTGAATTACCTTGAATATAACACAAAGTAGAAAGTTCTGGAATTTTAAAATATCATATTAGAAATCAATGGTGAATTTTCAAACTTGTCTATCTTAAAACAGCTAAACATTACAGTATTTGTGACTTCAACAATGACTTACTGTTTCAAATTTAGCTTGAAAGTGGTTACTTCAACTTGCATATTTTCCTCTTTCACTCGTCCAGTAGCTGCTGGATCACCCATACAAGTTAGTTAAACTCCATTGGCCTCATGCATAACGCCATGCGCAGAATTCACACTAAAACATGGCGTATGGACAAAAGCAGAAATGTTTGTACGTACAAAAAAATCCAGATGCATAAATCTGTGCATTCACCAACTTCCATGTTCTTCCACTCCATAAATCCCGGTCAGCGTGAAAGTAATGTACATGCACGCGCCTGCTGCCACTCCCCAAACACCTCTCAGAATTACACCTCTTTGACTATGAAAATCAACATAAATAGCCTTTAATCTCAGCATTCTGTGAAAAGGCAATGGCAAAAGCAAGGGGGAAATAGAATAATTTTAGCAAATACCAAGTGGAGGCAAGGAAAAAAATACTATTTGTTGGTGTAAACAGTGGTATAAACAACAAAAGGAAGTTGTCAGAGAAACTCGAAAGCTCATGTTTATTTTGTCATTAAAGTAGAACATCATAAACTTCATCTTAAAATCGTTTAATTTACTACTTTCTCCAATCCAGTTGTAACTAAAGTAGCACGTAAAACTCTTTGTTTTGTTTTGTATGTGTTCTTCTATGTGCTCTACGTGTGTGAATTACTATGTGATCCTTAAACGGGCTTTCTCTTCCTCCAACAGGACACAGAATCCATTACATTCATGATATTACAGCTCTCTGAATAATTGAAATACTGAGATGTATACTTGATATAATTTTCATGATGATATGAATTAAAGCATGTATTAAGCATGGGATAGTGACAAGCTGGTACCCTGTCCAGAGATTGTTCATGCCTCACGCAAGATGCTTGCTGCGCTGTGCACAACAAGCGATTAAATAATTTATTGCAGCAGTACTGTCTCTTTCAAATGTACTAACCCCCAATTCCTGACCTTTCTTTTCTTTCTCCAAATACCCAATCGCCACACAATCAGCTCTGTGATAGACGTTAAGCCTATTGGTGATTCTTCAAAACTTTTAAGGAACATTGAAATATCTTCGTAGTACATGTTTAATTATTCTATCCATCTATCCTTCCAGTGTCTCGCCAGCCCTGCGCTGCAACACCGTGTCCTCACATGTTTAATTATCAATAATATAGATTATTTAAATGAAGTTAAAGTTTTATCTGTATAATATAATAAACATATTTTGCTGCATTTCATATTAAAAATGATATTGTCATCATATGTAAATACGTGCTTTTTAAAGTGGCTCAGGTTGTGCAATATTATAACTGTAGTGCAAGTTTACAGTGAGGTAATTGTATTTATAAGTGCAAACAGTTCTACAAGGAGTACTTGATGGACTGATTGATTGCGTTTATAGTTCTTGGGATGAAACTGTTTATGAACCGCGAGGTCCGTACAGGAAAGGCTCTGAAGCGTTTGCCGTATGAAAGCAGTTCAAATAGGTAGCATGGCTGAGGAAGCGTGTGCTTGATGCTGTATCCCGATAATTCTCTTTCCAATCAGCTGCTGTAGAGCTGTGATTCTACACTCAGATACAGTGATATAAATACTCTGAGTGGTGCAGTGAGAGTAATATGGAAAAAGATGATCCGCTGTGGCAACCCCTAACGGGAGCAGCTGAAAGAAGAAGAAGAAGAAGGTGCAGTGAGAGTAACAACACTAAAGCAGCTATGGTATTTAGAATAGTTTGACCATTCTGTGGACCATTATATTGTTACAGGTTAATTACAATCAGATGCATTAAACTAATAAACAATATGCAATTAATTTCAGTGTATATGATAAAGCCGCGTTAGGGTTGTGGATCTAAAAAAGAAAGGGAAACCACACTGGAACAGTAGCACTGTTTTGATGCTGGGTGCAAAACCGAGCGGAGAACTTATGTATGTCAGGGTTTGAGCTATCGTGGAAATGTGCGTGGCTTTACGCCAAGTTTTGGTTTTATACATTGCAATTTGAGCGTGGAAACAAGAGTACGCAACATTTATACATAAGGCCCCATGAGAGGAACACAATTCAAATATTTAATGTCAAAATAGTCTTGATTGTAATAGAAATGTATGATTTTTTCTCCCTCTGATGGAGGCCTATAGGGGGCTATATCCCAATAACGGAGCAAAAATTAAAAATTACAACATATTCATAATCACTGACCTTAAAATAGTCTAAAACCATATCCCATATGATTGTGTCTGAAATTGGTCATTATTAACCTTTAGGGAGTGGCACTTAATGGGCTCAGACCACCAGTAAAAAATCAAATATCAAAAATATTACCGTATTCTTGATCAGCAACTTCAAAATAGTATAAAATGACACTAAACATGACCATATTTGTGTTAATCTGCTAGCCTGGGCATTACCAAAGAGAAAAAATAAAAATTTTTAGGTATCTGCTTATTGAAAGGGGAGGAGAACCGAAAAGAGAACAGCAATTGCCTCTGTTGTGTAGCAGAAAACAAGGCAAGACAACACTTTTGCTAGCATTTCCATGCTGTTTCATTTGGGCAACGCTACACATTGTGGTCCATTCCTGCTTCAGAGAGACACGGAGGCTTATGTGGCTCCATGTGCAGGCCAGTTCCTTGCCAGCAACTCATGGCCACCCTCCTCTGAAGTAAAAGAAAAGAGGAGCAAAACTTTTAGTTTACCACAGAAAGAAAAAGAGGGTGGTGAGTGAGTTTGGTGTAGCTTAATCTTCACAGTACATCAAGCAAAGTGGCTTGTACCTTTTTCTGTATATCTTTTCTTTTTATACATAGAGATTTAAATAACCTCCTAACTAGAGTGCAGTTTTGGTGGAGGTATTTATATGATTTGGGTTTGTGTTACACTTTTTGTCTTATTGTATATACTGTATACTGATTTGTCTCTGTAAATATTTTTTGTGGATCGTATTATTGGAGGGACTGTGTTTTTTTTTTTTAATTCAGTATCTTTCTTATTGGATTCTTGTTTAGGAAGACTGTCAAATATTTGTGTTTATACATTTATTGTTTTTCTTTTTCTTTTCATTTGGGGACTTGCAATTCACATTGTAAATACTGTACAGTTTCACTATTATATTGGGACATTGATCCTTTGGGAGTTTTGTGTATCATTTGCAGTGAGGACTTCATAAAAACCCTGCCTGATACTGTTTTCCAATTACCTTTAAATAAAAACTCACTTTGATTTGTAACACCATCTTTTTGTGCCTCAATGTCTACCAGCTGTCAATTCTGATCCCAATCATTTCCAAACTATAAGATACTATAAGATGTGTAACCTGGTGCCATCTTTCATACTACATGGGGTGTCACAATATTACTGATTTCTGTTTTTGTTAATTTTTGTGAAAATGAGTAACTTTGACCCCTCATATCCCATTGTGGGTGAACCCATGGGGTTGGCTGATGTGGCATGAACAACTTCTAATTATTTTTGCCAAACACTCCTATTGGTTTACTCTTTATCATAAGGATGTAATTTCCTATAAAAAAATTTTGTTTTAAAATGGCCTAAAACTGAGGGTCTTTTGGGTCAAGAGAGCCTAAAATAGTGAGGAACCCCAAACAGCTTGACATCTTTCATAACTAGAGTGAAATAAATCGACCTTGACACCAAAAAGAGGTTTGGGGCAGCCACTCATATACTTGATTCAGGCTGCAAATTTTAGGTTTTTGATGCACAGAAGTGTACAGGTTGACTCCACAAATAGAACTGACTGCAAAGAGGCGGTTGGGTTTCTTTTATGGCTGGTCGGCGGAAGTGATGTCATCTGGAGCATCAACCGGAAGTGACGTTCTTGGGGCTGGAACCGAAAGAGGCATTCTTGATCCCGGAGACAGAAGTGATGGTTTCAGGGCAGAACCGGAAGTGACATGATTGGAAACATGCAGAATATGTTTGGTCTGGCATCGAATTACCTTCTTTTGGTCCTTTTAGCTGTCTCCTATGCACACGTGTTTAACACTAGACATAAAGACAAGACAAACAACATATTATGTGTGGTATCTACAAATGAATGTGGATGGAAGGTAATTATATAAGCGTCACTCTGTAAGCACAGGCATTTCAGTTTTCAATGATATGTATACTTCAGATCAAATTCCTATGTCATTGTTATACCTCACAGATTCAAAGACCTGTGAATATGTCTATGTCTGGGTGGAATGTATTGGTTTCTTCCCATGTCTGTGTGGCCTTTTTCCAACATGCACTGGTTTAATTCTCACACCTTAAACAAGTGTGATTTACAGTGTGTCTGAATTAAAACAATTCTGTAAAGAAGAGCAGGCCAAAATACCTGACTGATTACCTGTTATCGGACGCATTCAGTTGCAGTTGTTAGTGCACAATCAAGTTTTAAGTGGAAGGGGCAATTGCTTTTTCACATGGTGACATAGAAACTGTGTTTTTGTTTTCTCAGGTTGTCTTTTGTATTACACTAAATTTGTTTGGAAATCAGAAACAAATAGGAGTTAAAAATAAGCAAAAATAGAGCAAATCAGGAAAGGGGTCAGATATGTTTTTGTAGCATTGGGGGTTCAAAATTGTTTGGGTCTTGTTTGAATATAAATGTGGATGCATGCATTAAGGTACCCTACAATATACCTGCACCCAGTCCAGGGTTAGTTCATGCCTTATCACCAAGGCTTTCAGAGGGGTCTTGGTGCCCATGAAACTCCACTGGAAAAACTGCATTTCAGAATTTTATGTTGCATATTCTTGCCTTAAAATTGATTCTGAGTACCAGCTCCTTGTGAATGAAATTATGTATGTGACAAATGAATGGATGGACATGTCATACTATAGGCTGTAAATTATGGGCTCAAATATGTCAGAAAGGACTTTTGGATTGGAAAGATTTCATTCAGATGACGGCTCATTTTATCTTTGGCTGCTATCAGTCTTGGATATGGAGTAATGACAATAGTCTTGGCTTTAAAGAACTTTCTTCAGAGAGCACAATAAATGGAATAAAACATAAATCTTCTCCACATAAAAAACTAAAATGTTCAAAAGAATTCCATAGCGGTCAGTTAGGTTTTGCCAGTTACTGATCACTCTTTTTGGGCATTACTAAAAACAGAATAGCAGCCATGGTATAGATTTGTAGCTTGAAACAAAAAAATGACCAGACTCCATCCCTAAAATGAGCAGAACACTTTCTGTGATGTTTTATTTTAAGGAATACCTCTAGGATTTTCTAACATCTGGGATGGAAAGATTTATGTATGGAATCATCCAGATCCTCTCAGTTTCTACATAAGGAAATGGGAAAGGGTGTGAGAGAGGTTTGAGAGTGAGAAACAGGACAACTAATGAATTAACACCCAGATAAAAAGGCACAATAAGCCTAACATACAAGAGTTGCATATATACTGCTCAAAAAATTAAAGGAACACTTTTTAATCAGAGTATAGCATCAAGTAAATGAAACTTCTGGGCTATTGATCTGATCAGTTAAGTAGCAGAGGGGATTGTTAATCAGTTTCAGCTGCTTTGGTGTTAATAAAATTAACAACAGGTGCACTAGAAGGGCAACAATGAGACAACCCCAAAATAAGAATGGTTTAACAGGTGGAGGCCACTGACATTTTTCCCTCCTCATCTGTTTTTTCACTCGTTTTGCATTTGGCTACGGTCAGTGTCACTACTGGTAGCATGAGGCGATACCTGGAACCTACAGAGATTGCACAGGAAGTCCAGCTTCTCCAGGATGGCACATCAATATGTACCATTGCCAGAAGGTTTGCTGTGTCTCCTAGCACAGTCTCAAGGGCATGGAGAAGATTCTAGGAGACAAGCAGTTACTCTAGGAGAGCTGGACATGGCCGTAGAAGGTCCTTAACCCATTAGCAGGACCGGTATCTACTCCTTTAGGCAAGGAAGAACATGATGAGTACTGCCAGAGCCCTACAAAATGACCTCCAGCAGGCCACTAGTGTGAATGACTCTGACCAAACAATCAGAAACGGACTTCATGAGGGTTGCCTGAGGGCCAGACATTCTCTAGTGGGCCCTGTGCTCACTGCCCAGCACCGTGGAGCTCGATTGGCATTTGACATAGAAAACCAGAATTGGCAGGTCCACCAATGGCACGTGAAAGGGTCTGGAGAAGCTGTGGAGGATGTTATCCTGCCTGTAACATTGTTCTGCCTAACCGGTTTGGTGGTGGGTCAGTGATGGTCTGGGGAGGCATATCCATAGAGGGACACACAGACCTCTAAAGGCTTGACAACAGCACCTTGACTGCCATTTGGTATCAGAATGACCCATTTTCAGACCCTATGCTGGTGCAGTGGGTCCTGAGTTTCTTCTGGTGCACAACAATGCCCAGGCACATGTGGCAACAGTGTGCAGGCAGTTTCTGGAGGTTGAAGGAATTGATACCTTTGACTGACCCCCATGCTCGCTTGAAGCAAATCTATTAGAACACCTCTGGGACATTATGTTTCAGTCCATCCGACACTGCCAGGTTGCTCCTTAGACTGTCCAGGAGCTCAGTGACGCCCTGGTCCACATCTGGGAGGAGATCCCCCAGGACACCATCTGTTGACTTATTAGGAGCATCCCCCGACGTTGTCAGCCATGCATACAAGCATGTGGGGGCCAAACAAACTGCTGAGTACGATTTTGAGTTGCTGCAATAAAATTTCGGCAAAATGGAATAGCCTGTTGCATCATATTTTCACTTTGATTTTCGGGGTGTCTATGAATTCATCCCTCTTTAGGTTAATAATTTTCATTTCCATTAAATGATGTGCCATCCTTTCATTCCTAACACATTACACAGTCCATATCAGTAAAGATATCCAGCAGGATTTTTTGCCATTGAGATCTGATGTGTTTTCAAAGTGTTCCTTTAATTTTTTAAGCAGTTTATTTACATATGTATACATCTAATTACAAATACATCACAAATATCATGAGGTTAATCACTGTTTCAGAAAATCATGATAGAGGCATTGCTCATCATCTTTTTAAAAAATTCTGAAGGACAATTTTTGTTTTTAAGGCTACAGTAGACTTGGTAGTTTTAATAATGTGATTTTAATCATGTTGAATAGACCATTTCATCACTGCTGCCCATTAAAACTGCCGACATTAGAAGGCCTTGAATTAGCATGCTGTGATATTTTGTACCTAAAGAGGAGTTTAACTCTAAGACCATGATATTCTGGTATTTTAACAGAGGACAGCAATGCAACATTCAAATTTCTTGCTAAGCCTGCTTTTGTGCTGTGAACACGGTAAAAGCTGGACCGGACTGTTTTTTTATGAATTAAGTGTGTTTAAATAAGCCTATAGTAGTGGTGCTGCAGGTTTTGTAAGATTTTACAGAGAAAAGAGGTTTGACACCGATCAATAGCTCTTAAGAACATTAGGGTAAAGGTTAGATTTCTTTTTTGAGTGAAAGTCAAACAATAACCACTTTGAAGTGGTGAAGGACAATGCACACTAATGCAATTTTTTAAATGATATTAAAGAAGAGCATAGAAAAGACCAGAAGGGATTTCTTAAAATCAATTTAATTGGAATAGGATCGAACAAACATATGGTAGGCATTGTCAGAGAGAAAGGAGTTAAGATTAGTTAAAATTCCCCATTCAATAATGAATTGAAAATTAATAGAAAAGGAATCCACTGGGATATTGAAGTTAGTTTCATTTCTGTCACACGTGAAGTGATTTTCCTGTCTGTATCTTTCCATTATCTCATTTTATTTTGAGCTATTATAGCGTCACACATACTTATATCAGGGAAAATTGTACATGACAAATTTAACTTGCTACTTTTCAGTTTATTGTTGTCTTGTGTAATTTTTTTTTAAATACAACAAAGACAAAAGACAAACGACAAAGACAAAATTAATGTGGACTAACTGGAAGAATCTTGCATGGTTACACATCTGCTTATGAAACTAGTAAGCTAAAGCTATATGTGTGATTCTGTGATATTGTATGTATGGAGTATAACAGATTGCTGACATTAGGGTCACCAAGGAGGCTTCAAACATAAAAACACATGATCGATTTTGAGGAGAACAGGAGACAAGTTCACTCTACTGCATGTACTCAATGACAGACTGATTGAGTAAGTAACAGGCTAAAGCTCAAGGACCACTACAAACCAATACTGTCATGAGTCTGCTGTCTTGGCTCAATGGCATCCTATTGAAGAAGTTTGGTTTCTTTTTGGACTTACCTCTTATGTGGGATGACCCCAGTGATAGATACAACAATGAGCACAATGATGACCTTGTCCATTGTCCATAAGTGGCAAGTTTCTTCAGTCAATTCTCTGTATTTCTGTATTTATTTGTGTGTGTATTTGTAAGTTCTGTGTTTTTGGCATGACAATGTCAATAATATATGTCGTTTAATTGTGTTTGTCTACTAGTGTTATGTCTGATGTGTTATGGTGGATAGTTTTGTCTGTTAGTATCTGTCCCAGTATAGTTTACGTGCGGCATTGTCTAGTAGTGTGTTTGGGGTTTACTTGTAATATGGTTTGCATGTGTCTACAAGTGTGTGTTGTACTGCTAGTCTAATGTTTGCCATTGTGTCTGTGTCACTAGTTTACAGTCTGATGTGATGTATTACGTTGTTTTTTGCTCCTTGCATGTACTCTCCGTAATGTTAGCATCCTTAAAAATATATTTTTAGTACTTTCTTGTGTTTATAGTTTGACTGTATATGGTTAACATAAACTCTTCTGTCTCACCAAACAGATTACCACATCTTAAACCAGCTATTTGATATAATCTTATCCATACAAGGCTGATGAAGTTCATGTGGACATACAATGTTTCCTGGGTCCATGCTTTTGTTCCAAGTTATGTGGTTGTTATGTTATGGTGTCTGTGGTATGTAGGTTAAGTGGTGTGTTTGAAATTATTTATATCTATGAGACCCTTTCCTCCCTCTGCACGTGGAAGAGTGAGTTGTTCTGTAGTTGCTTTGGGGTGGTGGTGTTTGTATTTTGGGAGTAGTGCTCATGTTTTTCTTTGGAGATGCTGTTGGTCTATTTCTGACTAACTTATAACTATGAAGGAATAAGTAAATATTGTTATGGTGTATTTGTTAATGGCTTTATTTGTGTGGTGTGCATATGGGTGTATTTTGAGTAATCGTAAAAGATATGATAATTCTTTTGCTTGTGATGTATATTTTTGTCCTGTTGGAACACATGTTATTTGTATAGTTTATAATCTACCAAGGTCACAGCTCAGTTGCCATTTCAGTGGGTATACCCGCATTCTGTAAGGATGCCCATTTCTACATTAATTGTTTTACATTTGTCACATCCAAACTCCATGCATATGCCTTATGAATAAATTTTGATTATTTCTTGTAACTGTTGTAGTTATTTATTTAATCCTGCATATATCTTTATGTTGTCCATATAAAATAGACTTGATAGGGTGTATTGCTCGTGATGGTTTTTGCTTTATACTCCTATTGTGTCATGGAACCTGTTTAGTAATGGGTTGAGATCCAGACAGCATCTTATTTTTATTGAGTCTGTGTGTATTGATTTTTATTCATAACTACATGTTGTGTGGTTCTCTAGTGTCCCTTTAGTGTGATATCTGTACTAGCATTATGCATGGTACACTGTGAAATGCAGTTTTGTAGTTATTATTATTATTATTATATAAAATCAGTAATTACCTTGAGCAAGTTATTTGGTTCTGCATATTTATTTGATTTCAGCATTATTTTTATCCCAGAGAACCTCTCTCTATATTCTCCAAATCACTGAGTACCTCCTTAACAGTCCTTGTAGCTCACAGGAAGTTTTCTGGTGTTTTTGGAGAAGATCAACACATAGAATCAAATAAACATTTAGAATAAGGAAAGAGAAGCAAGCTGTTTGATTGGTTCTGTGCTGTTAGATAGTCACACCCATCTGTTGCTGAAACAAATTAGATTACTTGGTGTGCCACCTGATGCTTTTCTTCTATGCCTACCAAACTGTGACACCACGAAAAGAGTCAGAGGTAAGTAAGGAGTAATGCTCAACAGGTTGAAGCTGGAAACAAGATCAAAGTATATGCCATGCCTAAAATCACAAATTCTTACATGAAAACAAGAAGACCCCACCAGATGAAGTAAATAAGCTGGTGATACCACCAGTATAAGTCTGTATATGAACATTGTAAAATAAAGTGAAGAAAGCAGACGAAGTGTTGGGGTCCCTGGGGATCCCTAATTTAATTTCCTGGATGTTAAAATGACAGGAGAACAAATAATCAATAAAAAGGCACATCACACTAGACATGAAGGTTTTGAAGGTGATTGTCTGAAGTCAGAGCTTTGTCCTCAGTGCAAGCAGGGTCCAGAATGAATGCCAACTTCTGGTGGCCTGTGGGTTTATATAAGAAATTAATCAGAAGGGGTAGAGCTTGTGACATTGGGCAGAAGTGAGCTTGGGCATCTTCTGGTGACTTCACCTCCATTCTAAGTACTGAAACAGATACAAGGATAATAATAGCTGTGCATCATCCTCCCCCACCCCACCCCCACCCCCATTCCTTTGTTTTGCCAGTACCCATGGGACACTCCTTATGTTTATATAAGGAAACAGACAAAGTAGATTGTGATTGGTGGTGGGTTTGCAGACTCAGAGACAACCACAACCACATTTGTTTGGTGCACAGTATCATGAATTTAGGGTCTTGTAACATGTATAATTATACTGTGAATAATTGTGTTACTTTGGCTTTTAGTTTGTTGCTATTAAAAATGTTATCATTATCTTTATTACGTTCCATGCCACCTGTTTTGCAGTTTAAAAGTGTCCACATAAGGTACTTTAGCCTCCAGGGTTCTTTTCATATTGGTGGACAAGTTACTACAGGTAATACCTAAAGAATTAGTCTTGATAAACATGTACACCATGCATTACTTACCAATTTGACATTCAATTATCACTCTTATCTCAAATGCACAAATCAAATCATGTAATATGGCCAAGGCTGGAGACCTCAGCTTCAAAGCAGAGCAAGCAAGAATACCTTTACAGGAGCCAAGGGATTCCTGACCCTGGGCACTTCCTCTGAAAGGGCAACACTTCAAAATACCTTAGCAAAGGAACAGAGCCACTTCAAGAGCTGTGCTCCTGCTGAGACTCACCAGATAAACTACATTTGAAAGGGCTGCATAAATCAAACAGAGTGATTGAGGCTGGCGACCTCAGCTTCAAAATACCTTCCCAGGGTCCAGAGAGACACCTATATCTTTCATCCCTTTCATTGTTATCCCCAAAAGGGCTGCACAAGTTTAACAGAACAAGCATGGCTCACACCTAAACAGACGTAAAAGACTCCAACAAGATCAGATCTTTGAAAGAGCTAAACAAGTAACAAATTCCTCAAACAAGCACACTAGGGTAAATCATATCAATCAACAAGGCAAGTTTCAGTGAGAAATTATTCAACCTTTAATTTAGTCATTACTTATGTTTATTTGAAGAGACACCTGGCAATAAATACTAGAAGTCAAAAGTAGAAGAAGAGTATCCATACATCAAGCTTCTCTTGAGCATAACCAGAAGAGAGATATGCCTGTGTAATTTAAAGAGTCCGTTTTAAGAAGTTTCTTAAAAAGATGTAGCATAATGAAGAAGACTTGGTCTGCTTGCATTTTCCCTTCATAGCTGGCGCTGCACTTTGCTCCTTAGACAGCATGTCATTTTCAGTGCATCTTCAGAACCTGCCTTTTCATAGCAAACAATGTGATCTCATATTAACACCTGCGTCATTCCTCCATTTTGAAAGCAGGCATGTTGTATGCCTCACGTCTATCTCTCTCCAGAGATGGTTATATGTCTGCCTCACTCCAACTGGTGCTTTTTTAATACTGTGACTTGATGGCTGTTTTTAGTAACTGGCATTAGCCAAAAAATGTACAATTGAGAATTTACCCTTTAACTTGAAGTTATTTTAGGCTAATTACAAATTCAGGTTAAATGGCAAAGTTAACCAAAAGCCACCATTTCACAATTTTACAGGCATATACACACTGGTTAGTTTATCTGAGCTCAAACATAACAGAATACGAGTTTGCTGTATACCTGTATATTTCTACCTGAGTTCTCTTTATTAACATGTTTTTTTTTTTTTGCCTATGTCAATGCTATGTTAAGATGCATTTTAATTCCCATCAATTTGTATAGCTGATGGTTCAGAAGATTAACAGATCTAGTGGATACCTTTACTAAACTTCTCTCATGCTTGGCTCTAAAACTTGATCTTTCCCACTAGCCCGGTGGTTCTGAATCTGTGGGGCGAAGTAACAAAAAAGGGGACTCGAAGATGTGAAAAAAAGAAAACAAGAATCAAAAATATGAAAAATACATCTATTGAAACCAAAACAAATTAACTTAAACTACATTCTGATACTAGAAAAATAAATATAGAGTTAGATAAATGTCAATAAAAGTTAAGTAGGTATAATAAAACTTGTAGCGGTGTATCGGTAGCAAAAAATATAGGAATACATTTCATTAGGGTTTCAAAAAAACGTTAGGGGGGCGCGATTAAAAATGTTATGAAAACTCGGGTCGCAGATACTTAAAGGTTGAGAAATGCTGCACTAGCCCCTTGAATACCTGTCTTCATCCACCTGTATTTTAAATCCAACCCCCAGTCTTCCCTGGCTGTCTCTGACATTACGATGTCATCACTGAGCTAATTTACCTACTTGTAAGCACTTCTTGCCCTGTGCCTGTATTTATATTTATCCTCACCTTTATACTTAACTCTCAGCTAAATGCACACGATTAAAAGCAGGCTTAGTTCTCCCTTATAAGTCCTATAGTATAGCCATAATCTTAATCACACAGTTTATTGACACAAAAAGCTACATTTTAACTAAAATAAAACATACATATTAAATATTACAAGTATTATTTACTAAACTAAAAAAACTCATATTTTTAAACATCATTTCACCACCATTTTGTTTTAAATGTTTTGGATGCAGTCACCACCATCTTGTGCTTGCCCCAATGGCAGCCACTGTTTTGTTGTTTGCAAAGGTACAGCATTGTGGTCATGTGATCATTGGGTCGCAGATACGTGATGTCATGACTCACATTGTCCAAATTTCTAAAATTAAAACAAATCTTATTAGTGCATTTTCATAAGCAATATAGGCTTTCAGTATAAAATAATAAAAATTCTGATTAGTTGTTTTTTTTTGTGTGTTTTGATTTAGAGTGACTTCTGACTTTAACTAAAGTTTTGGAACTTCATTTCTAGGTCCAGCTGGCATTTTTAGTCCTGCTGCCTCATAGAAGATAGAACATTCATCTGGATAAAGTACATGACAGTTGCTTCTCAACTGAAGTGAAAACCAAGCCAAAGCAAAAAATTCCCTCCAGCTCAATAGACCTAGAGAGTTATAAACTAGCAAGACTCAGGTGACTTCAAACAGACTTGACAGGCATTGTCCTCCAAGACACGAGTCACTTTAGGAACAAACACAAAACAGGTGTCACTTGCTCAGAAACACACAGGTCAGCACACAGGAACAGAACAGCAGCTGCTTAAAGTGAGATGACAGGCCAAAGAATAGACAAAATGCAATCAAATAAAATAACAAAAGAGCAGGTCTATGTTCCAGTCTATAACCTGAAAATAAAACAAAACAAAAAGAACTTCAAATATGAAAAAACACACCCAGCAAAGGCAAAGTATTTTGCTGCACAACAACAGAACAAAAATATCTTTCCTTTTTTTTAGGTATTAGGTATTATCAATCCTGATTTCTTCAAAGAAAAAAATAACATAACAACAGCAATGGTGCTCAGCTCGCTGCATTGCTATTATTACATGGCACCCATCATGTTATATGAATGTAATGTCTTTCATACCAAATTACCAACAGAACAAAGAAGGAAAAGTAATAAAACAAATCATAAAACAAATGAAGGAAAAAGAGAGCACGGCATGACAAGGTGCTAAAATATGCTTCAAATGTCATCCTGGAACACTAAACCATGCAGTGACAGAGCCTGATGTAGAAGGATGTTCTCAAAGGACAGTATGATAAAGTATGTGCTCTGCCAAAAAAAGGGAAGAGACAAAACAGAACCTTAAACACCTAGGACCAGGAGGTGATGTCGACTTGGAATAAAAATGTGCAAAGTTCAAAAGCAAATAATTTTGAACATCAATGAAAAACCTAACCTGAAATACAGTACTAAAGTCGTCGCCAAAGATTTGTTACCCAAAAAAGGGGTAACAAGTCGTGAATGCCACAAAGTGAGCGAAACTCCCTAGAAGAAGCCACTACCCCACCACTCTCAGATAAAATGTTAATAAAACATTGTGGCCAATTAAGAAAATTTGCAAAGCATCAGGAGAATAGCAGAGAGTCCCAGCACTTATGTGTCTCCATCTCACGCCCTGGTTGCACCTGTGACATCACGTGAATCAACGGGACCAAGTATCGTGGCAATGGATGGCCAAAATGGCAGCACAAACATGAAAAACAAAAGGGATTCAAGGGAGAATGAAATTATCAAAGGAAGCAAAATGAATGAAGATGAAACAATGTTACAATAGAAAAATAAAGATGCAGATTATATTCTTTATTTGAAAATCACACAGGCACAGAAAAAAATTGATAAAAGTTCCATATCATAACATCCTGTAGCTGCCAGTTTTTCTTTTTAATTGAAATCCTACCAGTTTCCCAGTTTCTATGTAGAAATTACAAAACTGGGTTTGTTAAATTTGAAATGTAGCAAGCATTTCTATATAATTCATAGATATAATTGAATATTTTTGTATCTAAATTTGTATGATTTTCATCACAATCCTGATTTTCTTTTCTCTTTTCAGCCATTATTTACTAATGAGCAGTGCACTGAAGGGACACCAGCGATTAACAGTCAGTTCTGCTTGTCATTGTGTCTCCTCTGCTTCTCATAAAGGGACAGAAAAGGTGAATTCATAGGAAAATGACAAAAGAGTTAAAAATGTATACACATATTTCAAAATTTACCATGAATGTACTGTATATCTAACACTACTGCATTTTTCTGACTACAGAACAAGAGAGGAAAAATAAAAGACTAGCTGATTAAATGCAGAAAGCTAAAATGATACAGGGGTTGAACCTGAGAGCCAGGTTTGTAGAGAACTGGCAAAGCATTACTTGCAGCCCCTTGTACCACTAGAGGGCACCTAAGAGTCTGACTCGTTCAATTCTTATTTTTTTCTTTCCTTTTCTTTTCGTTACTGTTGAAATGTGGAAAGTGAGAACAGCACCCCACCAGCTAATGAGGTCCAGTGGGAAAGGTTTGGGTTTTGTGCTGTTTACTAAATAGTAAACTTATTTCTTTCTATTGTACAGTACATCCTTCCCTGGTGTTTCTTGCTTAACACAACTGTAGTTCTGAAATGTTTGGTTTCTGTCTTTTTTCATGGTAATATGTTACACAGGTTAAGGGCATAACGTAGTGACTTTTCTTACAATGTCTGTGAAGTAGAAGAGTCAAAGTAAATTAATTAATCAGTCAATACAACTGGACCTCTGAAAGGTATTGCTTCAGGTGGGGTCCAAAATTACCCCACTATAATTTATCCTATACAGTATTTTCAAATTAGAACATAACAGTTCTTTTTTTCATTTTATTCCTAGAGCTACTCTTCTGGCAATCAGATCTTAAATCTTCTATCTAGGATAATTATTCTAAATTTGGCAATGCTGACATCAATAAAAAATGATGCAATCACTGTTACATTAAGTATGCAATACGCAGCAGAAAATTAAAGTCGGTAATATAGGAAATGATAAAAGAAGTAATAAGGATGTAAGTCAGACTGCAAAAATGTTCTAAATATATGCACTTTTTACAAAATCAAGTCTTTTTTTTATAAAATCTCATAGATGAGAAAGGCTTTGTCCTTAATGACCCTGAACTGGATTAAACAGTTTTAAGAATGTTATGTTAAATACGTTATTTATATTAGCGGTTTAGTTAACAATTTTCATCAACAAAGCAGTTTGCATAAAGTATACCTCTTTTAAGTTTTTAATAAAAAATTGGTCTGTGTGGTATTTATACAGGGTGTCCACAAAGTCTGTGTGCAATTTAAAATAGTTGTAACTTTGTAAGTATATATGATTGAAAGAATTTATAAAAAGGATTAGAAAGCTTGATGTATCTAGTTTGTTTTTTTTTTGTCTTTAGAAGTTTTATTTTTGACGTATTTGGGGAAATGAAAATCCACATGAGTCTGTTGAACATGAAAGAGATTCTCCCAAAGTTCATGTGTGGTGTGCTTTAGGAAAAACTTGAGTCATAGGGCCATTCGTTTTTGCAGGGCGCGTTGTTAATGGTGATAGCTATTTAGAAATGCTGCAAAATGACTTTATTCCTCAACTTGAACAATTAGGACTGATAGAGAATACAGTGATTCAAAAAGATGGTGTTCCTTGTCACTTTGCTTTGTGTGTTAGATAGTTTCTACTGTACATGAGAAATTCCCTAACAGATGGATTGGAAGAGGTGGACCATTTTCTTGGCCTCCACGTTCACCAGGTTTGACTCCATTGGATTTCTTTTTATGGGGACATATAAAACCTCGATCTTTAGAAGACTTGCAAGCTAGGATAACTGATGTGATTGCTGGTATTACTGAAAATCAGCTTGAAAATGTTTTCTGAGAACTACAAATTCGTATTACTCTTTGTATTAGTAATGATGGTGGACATGTTGAAAATTAACAAGAATAATAAAAAACGTAAGTGTTTCTTTCTTTCTAATTCTTTTTACAGATCAGTTGTGAAGGAAAGGCTAATTCTGGTAGACTAAAAAAAGTATTGTGCTCATAAAAGAAATGGTTATGCACTGTAGGGTAGCTGTTCAGGAGTGAAGGAACTTTTGTGCCAACAAGGTATTACAATCTAATGAAAAGTAAAGCAGTTTGGCTTCCTGACAACAGCAGGCAAATGGAAAAAAAGTGTATTGCATATTTTTACAAACAGAAAAACCATTGGAAAGAAAGTGAGTTGAGAATGAACAGCTAGAGCCTCAAATGATGTAGTATCGGAGTATGAGGAAAAGTGAATGATGGTCAGGATGGTGGATGATGATATTGGGAGTTCTAAAGTCAAGGTGAAACAAGTGTGACGGATGGCCGGGATGCCTAGAAGAACCAAGAAAAGGACTATACCTCCCCTGGACCACAAGAGGGCAGCCGCCCTGGTCGGTATGGGGACCACGGGGATTGAGCATAGAAGTTCAACCCTATTGGGGCCCGTGGCCACCACAGGGGGGTGCCTGGAGGATTGAAGAGCCTTGGATGTCAGCACTTCCGCCACACCCAGAAGTGCTGCTGGAAGGAATTCCAGAGACATCCGTAGTGCTTCCGGGTGCTCATGTGGCACTTCCACCACACGAGAAAGTGCTGCCGGAAGACCTTCACAGAGCACCTGGAGCACATCCAGGTGGTTGTAAAAGAGTAGATGGGCCGGAGTCGGGAGGAAGAAGGCAACGCTTTGGAGGAGATTTGGAAAGGTGGCAGGACAAGTCCAAAAGGGAGAGAACCAAACAAAACAAAGGTGTTTAGTGCATGGGCACTGTGTTGTGTGCTGGACTTTCTAATTAAACATTTGGTGTCCGTCTGTTTGTGTCCGGGCTGAACTACCACACTAGTTACAATAATGGCATTGATGCTTCTGTCAGAAGTCTGGCAAAGGCAAAGAGCACTGGCTCTGCAACACGGGCTCCCTGCATGATATTGTATCATCTTCAAATCATTCCTACTAACTTATAACAGTATATCTGTGATCACTGCCACCTACTGAACACTTGAATGCTGGCCTCCTCAAAGGCTCCATAAGGTTCTTTGCTCAGGTGCCAATAACAAAAGTGAAAGCAGACCCAAAGAAAACAGAAAGAAATGGAAACTAACTGTATGATCTTAGGTTTGAGGGTGAATACAGAAAACACCAAGAATGTGTCTGAAGGAAGAGGAGTAGAAGTGAAAGAATTAGATCTACATCATGAGAAGAACTCTTTTCAGTGTATAATTTTCTCTTAAAAATAAAGGTGCCAGAGTGGTTTCTCAGAGCATTGTTATAGTGGAATCTTTCTTGGTTCCCAAAAGGCCCAATAACTTCAGGGTTCCAGAAAGAAACTTAATTTATTTAGATCTGCAACAGTAAATAACCACAAACATGACAACTGATTTATGAAATACCAATGGCACAAGATTTTAAAATGACTCCTGCAGCATACAACACAGGCTCATTTCAGGTTTTCTTAATCTGCTAACATCCTGCTAGCTAGCCTATCATACATTAAATATTTCAGCTTTTTTCTAAATATTAGGAAATTTTTTAAAGCACAAATAACCAACATTGCATGCAAAGAACTCTTCCCAGAATGAAACAGTGATTTGTCAAGCAATGGCTCTGTGAGGAACCACATAACCACAAAAGTGGCAAAGAAGTTCTCCTGGAGAGGATTTTGGTAAAATTATGAGTGCAGTTGAAGTTATGGCAAAGGCAAATGTGTCCAATAGTTAAGGGAGCTGTCCTTCATTTATGATTCTAAAGGAGCTATTTTATCATTAAAGGAATAAATGTATGCATGACACATAATCAGTTACTGGTTGAAAGGATGTATAATATGAATGATGAAGGTGGCACATCAAGTAACGCTGCAAGGTCTGAGAGGTGAATGAATGAAAAGCCAGATACTTTGAGTCAACAAAGTTGATATAGATTTAACATTAGCAAAAGTATACCAAAGGCACAGCCATATTGTGTATAACAACTGAGTCCATTGCCAGGCAAGTGGCTCATGTTATTACAGCTACTGGCAATTTAACATAGTGTCAAGGTAGATGTGACGTTCTAGTTTTCAGATAAAAACTGCAAAAGCAAATCTTGCAGGTAAAGGTTTAGTCAGGGAACATTTTTGTATTGATTTTGGGTTCTAATTTTTCTGGTTCTCATGATAGGTAGTTCTGATTATTTCTGGTATTTTGACCTTTTCTCTGACACTTGATTGCACTTTCATTCTCCATTATAGTATTTCATCTGTTGGTAAATCTTTTGCTATCTCTACCTTTGGCAGTTGATTTTTCTTAAAATATCCTTACTATTGTAAGTAATCAAATAAAGGACTTCCTTTCCACCTACTGTTGTTGGGTGTGTTATTGAATCTAGATAATGTGACAGTATCATTCTCCTTTGAAATGGTATGGTACCAAAGATGTTAGAGAGTCAAGGCTGGGGGGCTGTCAAGAGGCAGGGCCTGTTAAAGCCCATTGTGGCACTTCCTGTGTGATTTTGGGCTATACAAAAATAAACTGTATTGTATTGTATTGTATTGTATATGGGCCAGAGGGGTGACCTGACTGTTTACATCTGAAACACCTGTTATGGCTCGAAATTGTTGACCTCATAAAACATTTATTGCATTAATGACTTTCTGTTCACATGTTCTGCTGATTTTTAGGTTCTCTTAGGGTATACAGTAATCCCTCCTCGATCGCGGGGGTTGCATTCCAGAACCCCCCGCGATAGGTGAAAATCCGCAAAGTAGAAACCATATGTTTGTATGGTTATTTTTATATATTTTAAATCCTTAGAAACTCTCCCACACTGTTTATAAATATTCTCCGCACAGTTATACAGTAAACCCACGTTTATCGCGGTTAATCCGCTCCAGACAGATAAATGAATTTCCACGAAGTAGGATTCTTTATTTATAAATCTAATATTTTTGCAGTTGGAGCATAGAAAACCTGTTTACGACCTTCTAAATACGTTTTTTAACATTATTAGAGCCCTCTAGACATGAAATAACACCCTTTAGTCAAAAGTTTAAACTGTGCTCCATGACAAGACAGAGATGACAGTTCTTTCTCACAATTAAAAGAATGCAAACATATCTTCCTCTTCAAAGGAGTGCGTGTTAGGAGCAGAGAATGTCAGAAAGAGAGAGAAAAGTAAACAATCAAAAATCAATAGGGCTGTTGGGCTTTTAAGTATGTGAAGCACCGCGATAAAGTGGCCACAATGAAGGGGGTTGAATGTGAAGGTAGTCTTTCAGCATTTTTTAGAGGAGCGTCGGTATCCTCTAAGCAAACAGCCACTGTGCAAACAGCCCCTCTGCTCACACCCCCTCTGTCAGGAGCAAAAAATGTCAGAGAGAGTGAGAGAGACAGAGAAAAACAAACAATCAAAAATCAATACGGGCTGTTAGAGCTTTGAAGTGTGCAAAGCACTGCGCAGGAAGCATATCGTATATCATTGAGGAGTTTTATTTAATACGTAATACGTGCTCTGATTGGGTAGATTCTCAGCCATCCGCCAATAGCGTCCCTTGTATGAAATGAACTGGGCAAACAAACTGAGGAAGCATGTACCATAAATTAAAAGACCCATTGTCTGCAGAAATCCGCGAACCAGTGAAAAATTTAGATATGCTTACATTTAAAATCCGCGATGGAGTGAAGCGTGAAAGTCGAAGTGCGATATAGCGAGGGATCACTGTATTTGGATGTTTAAAGTCACTTATTACTGTCATCAACTAAACTCACTCTATATTATTATAACGTTATTTACTGTATTGGCATTGCTGTCCTATCTGGTTAAAATCTATAGCAAAAAGTGGATGAACATTAAGCTTGCCAGTCCTATCCACTGAATTCTTCTAAAACAACATTAAGTCAACTTTTGAAAAACCCTAAAGTCCTGCTGCTGCCACACTACCTGGTAACATATTCTATGTGTCTATGGTTCAAATTTCAAATGTTTGTTCAAAATTTACTCTGTGGAATACCAATGGCATACAGCTACCCAACTCGGACACAGGCAGGCACAGAGATATGAGTCCAAAGCAACACATGTTTATTTCTTAGGGGACAGCTTTTTCTTCACTCCCCGTCTCAATATATTATATGAAGCACAAAGCACACAAAGCTCAATCCTCTTCTTCCTTCTCTCTTTCTCTGCCACCTCCACTCCTCTCCCAACAAACTTCGTCCACCTCCTCCCAACTCTGGCTCCCCAAATGGAGTGAGGTGGCTCCTTTTATTCAGCACCTGGGAGTGCTCCAGGTGGTTCATCAGGATTAACTGGAATTACTCTCAGGTATAGTGAGAAAATCCATTAAAATGCTCTGCAGCTCCCCTTGGCGGCCCCCATGGAACCCAACAGGGCTTTACCAAACTCCAAGTCCCAGCGTGTCCTGTGGGAATCCATAGTGCCACAGCCGCCCTGGAGGGCTGCCTTCTAGTGTCCCAGGGGAGGTAGTGCCCCACAGATGCTCTTTCCCTTGGTCCTTCTATCCAGGTTGCATCCCAGCTGGGTAATGGCCGAGGCGGCCCATCACAACCCTTAACAAGTTTCCAGCTCTGTTCCCATGTTCTATTTTAAAGTAACAGTCTCGATCCACTGTACTAATTCCATTCATAATTTTAAACACTTCAGTCATGTCTCCTCTTAATCTTCTTTTGCTTTAACTGAAAAGGCTCAGCTCTTTTCAACTTTCCACAGAATTCTTCTCCTGTAGCCATGGAATCAGCCTGGTCGCTCTTCTCTGGACTTTTTCTAGTGCTGCTATGTCCTTTGTGTAGCCTGGAGACCAAAACTGCACACAGTGCATTCAAACCTAACTTTTTTTACTTCTTGCTTGTCATACTTTACATTTACTGACATTAAATTTTAGTTTCCACAAATCTGCCCAAGCCTGTGTGTTGTCCAAATCCCTCTGTAATGATTTGACGGATTCCAGATTATCAGCCAATCCACCTACCTTGGTATGATCTGCAAACATAACCAAATAATTTTTATGTATTAAAAATATGCCTGTTCACAGCCTTCTACAATCAAACATATCCTCACTAACATGTTTTTCTTTTCCTAGCCTTGCAATTAAATACTTTTTTAAGTATCGTACTGTGTATGATGACTGTTTCACCTTCTTGATGGTGTCTTTTCTAAATAACAATCATCTGTCATTACAATGATTTTAAATGTGCACTTCAATGGAAAAGAACAGCTGAATCACTTAATTTTTAATATTTCTAGACTTAAAGCAAACAATTTTCAGATTTTAGGGTATTTTAGGGTATTACTATTTCTATTCTTGCTCTTTTGGTGGGTGCTATTTTCATCATTATCATGTTATACAATTACTTCAGCTTTCCATTTGTGCACATTAATTAGTATAAAGGTTTCATATACTGTATTATTTATGATAAACTTGGACTATACAAGGCTCACTGCAGATGGAAAGATACACAGCAGGATTACACAGTTCACATCCAGATATTGCCTTATTCCGGTGGAGGATGCTTGTCGGTCAGAATTTTCTTAAGGGCCCTGCTGTGAGTGCTTAGTCAGTGTGAAATAGCAGTCGGCCTAGGCAAACAGTGCAGTGCCTTAGATGATGGGCTGTATGTCCCAAAGGAATGCATTCATCATCCAAATATAATATCACAAATTCACCATTTGCACAATGTTTAAAAATCAAAACATGGTGTCAGAGTCAAAGGGCAAAAATTATTAGTGAAGTGAATGAGAGTCAAAAAAGAAAGGGACATGGCATGAACAAGTACCAGTTGGAAGATGTCCACAGCCTTGCAGGTACTGGTTAGGGGTGATGTTGAGCTTGTGAAAAGATGTTGTGAGCAATTTGTACCATATGAGTGAAAATAATAAAATATTCCCTATCTAAATAGTTTGTTCTTTTGAAGGACTTTTGCTACATTAAAGAAGAAGAGGCTTTAAATGTCAAATATTAATATGGAACTGACTGCAATTCTCTGGATTACAAGTGCAACAGTCAGACAGATGGTGTGCTGTTACAGATAAAAATAACAGTCAACGTGGCACGCATGAAAGCTTGTTGGTTTTTCACATGATACACAGTGTGCTTTTTATTTTCAAGTGTGCCATGCCTGGTGTAAAAATGGTAAATGAAGTGTAGAAAAATCATAGTTCATCTGATTGAGATTATATACATGATACATTGACTGTATATAGAAAATAGGGCATAACTTGACATTCTGGGTGTATGCATCACTGCAGTCTGCTATGGAATTGTGTTTCATTTAATGTTCATTCTTATCTAAAAATATTGAAGTATGGCAAAATATAAAAGGGAAGGATTAACATATCAATGAATGTTGTATACAGTCATATTAATTTACAATAAAGAGGTATGAGGTAAAAAGAATGATTGTGTGGAACAATCTGGGTAGGGTGGGGGGTAATCTTGCGGTCTTGTATGCATGTTATAATCCAGTTGACACTCGAAACGATCACCAGAGGGTGAAATGGAGGTGGCTGCCAGCATGCTTTATGTTTGAGCACCACTGCGCACGTACTGTTGCTTTTGAAATTAAATAGAGTTGGCAGGTTCTGAGCCTCAACTGGGTGATAACATACATACAAGACCACAAGACAAGCACATTAGTGAGTCTTCATTGTTTGTTAATTTATTTTTATTTTTAAAGTTGTGTTTTTTTTTAATTATACTTTTCTCAAACAATGGGCAACGCTGGGTATTTCAGCTAGTATGTAATGAAACAGAAGAACATGCCAGAGTAATAGTACATGTGAAACTGTGTGGCACACTATCAGGAATCGTGTAATGTTCCTCCAGGTTACCTGAGTGCAGACAGAATACATGCCAACAGATGTCAATAGCTCATGGCCCTCTACTTAAAGTGGGAGAGGCAAGGTGGATTTCTTCTCAAAGGAGGGCCACATTGTGCCAAACATTCTATTCAGCCTCGAGTAGGAGAAAATGCTTATTAGCAGGATGGTGATTCCATGGCCCAGACAAGTGGTAACGGTCACTGTAGAGCGGTTGTTTGTGGCTGTACCCTTTTCTTGGGATGAATGCTGCATTGTGTTTGAGGCTACAGGAGAGACATGAGTAAATACAGAAAATGAACAGCTGGACAAATATTGAAAAGCATCTGGCTATGTACCTGTTTTGCCCAACAGTATTTTAGGCCTGTGATTTCACCCATGTAGCATCTCTTTCCACCAAGTAATAAATCCTCCTAGAGAATTACTGGTTTTGCCATGTGTCGGACTCTCACATACAAAAAAAAAAACCTTGTAAGTAATCTTTAAAATACTTGGACAGCCTCTTAAAAGTTAGAAATGGAAAGAAAAAACATTTGCAGAAATTGAAGCTCTCAGACAAAGATGATGTCAGCTCACCATGGTAAAGTGAATACCAGCTTTACATATAAAAGCCAGTATACGTTGACAAAGTGGGGGAGTGAAGTTATCTCTTCAACTTTAACATCCCACAATTACAGCAGCCCAGGTAAGCAGAGAGCTGAGAAGACTTCGTGCCAGCAAAGCAGTGGGTCCAGAAGGAGTATCACCACGACTGCTGAAAGCCTGTGTGTTGGAGCTGGGGAGTCCTCTACAACACATCTTCAACCTGAGCCTGGAATAGGGGAGAGTCCCGAGGTTTTGGAAAACATCTTGCATCACCCCAGTCCCAAAGGTATCACGACCTAGTGAGCTGAATGACTTCCGGCCTGTCGCTCTGACGTCACATGTGATGAAGACCACGGAGCGGGTCCACCACGCCCTTGACCCTCTGTAGTTCACATATCAGGAGAAGGTGGGAGCGGAGGATGCCATCATCTATATGCTACACCGATCCCTCTCCCACTTGGACAGAGGCAGTGGTGCTGTAAGAATTATGTTTCTGGACTTCTCTAGCGCCTTCAACACCATCCAACCTCTGCTTCTTAGGGGCAAGCTGACAGAGATGGGAGTAGATTCATACCTGGTGGCATGGATTCTTACAGACAGACATCAGTATGTGCGTCTCGGGAACTGCAGGTCTGACATTGTGGTCATCAACACAGGAGTGCCGCAGGGGACTGTACTTTCTCCGGTCCTGTTCAGCCTATATACAGCACATCGGACTTCCAATACAACTCAGAGTACTGCCATGTGCAAAAGTTCGCTGATTACACTGCTATCGTGGGCTGCATCAGGAGTGGGCAGGAGGAGGAGTATAGGAACCTAATCAAGGACTTTGTTAAATGGTGCGACTCAAACCACCTACACCTGAACACCAGCAAAACCAAGGAGCTGGTGGTGGATTTTAGGAGGCCCAGGCCCCTCCTGGATCCTGTGATCATTAGAGGTGACAGTGTGCAGAGAGTGCAGACCTATAAATACCTGGGAGTGCAGCTGGATGATAAATTGGACTGGACTGCCAATACTGATGCTCTGTGCAAGAGAGGACAGAGCTGACTATACTTCCTTAGAAGGCTGGTGTCCTTCAACATCTGCAATAAGATGCTGCAGATGTTCTATCAGACGGTTGAGGCGCGCGCCCTCTTCTACGTGGTGGTGTGCTGGGGAGGCAGCATAAAGAAGAGGGACACCTCACAAATTGACAAACTGGTGAGGAAGGCAGGCTCTATTGTAGGCATGGAGCTGGACAGTTTGACATTCATGGCAGAGCGATGGGCGCTAAGCAGGCTCCTGTCAATCATGGAGAATCCACTGCATCCACTGAACAGTATCTTCTCCAGACAGAGGAGCAGCTTCAGCGACAGACTTCTGTCACTGTCCTGCTCCACTAACAGACTGAGGAGATCGTTCCTCCCCCACACCATGCGACTCTTCACTTCCACCCGGGGGGGTAAACATTAACATTATAGAAAGTTATTGTCTGTTATACCTGCATTTTTATCACTCTTTAATTTAATATTGTTTTTTATCAGTATGGTGCTGCTGGAGTATGTGAATTTCCCCTTAGGATTAATAAAGTATCTATCTATCTATCTATCTATCTATCTATCTATCTATCTATCTATCTATCTAT
>JANRMT010062854.1:60344284-60434955 GCA_026402145.1 Polypterus bichir lapradei | reverse complement strand
ATAGATAGATAGATAGATAGATAGATAGATAGATAGATAGATAGATAGATAGATAGATAGATACTAGAAATTGTATTTATTAACACAGTATAGAAAACAGCATCATAATCAACAGTTCCCAACATAGTACACATTCCATACAATTTCAAACATAACAGAGCATACTCAAGTCAGTGAGTCCTTTTAAAAATTCATGTCACGTAGTGCTTGGGAGTGAAATCTGTTTCTAAGCCTGGTGCTCTTAGCTTTGATACCACAGTACTGTCTGCCAAACTGCACTGGTTTGAAGAGCTTGTGTCCTGTTATGGCAAAGCCTCTTGTGGCACAGGCTTTGGTTGCCATGGCATTCATTTGAATGACTTCTGCTGCAGATAAATCAGATCTTATGACTTTTTGAATAGACACCATACCCCTCCTGATGGCCTTTCTTTCCCCTGTGGTTTAACTACACTTGACTGTGATGCAGCTTGTTGATGCTATAGTGTTTTTAACATATTCAAATTTATTTTATTCTTTTTTTTGTGTATTCATCCTATATTTGCTCAAACACCTCAAAGAAATAAGAGCATCCTGGTTGCTTTTTCAGTATGACCTCAGTATTGTCATAAAATCTGATGTAGCTTCCACTTTTGCTCCATCCATTGCCTTCTTTCTCTCTGTGTCACTTTTGTTTTAGTGACATTCACATCAGGATCATTTTTCCTGTTGTCTGATCTGCAGCCTCTTTTCTGTATGCAGACTCACCTGTGATGTTAATCAACCTTGTTGGTATTATGATGTTAGCAAATCTGATGCTGGAGTGATAACTTTATTAGTCTGTCCAGCTATGATGAAAAAGGAGTAGTGTATAGGGTATGGCAAATGCCTGGAGGGGCACCACTATTAAAGACCTCCTTGAATTATCTTTTGTTAGGTAAATTTGCCATCTTTGGTCCATCTGTTAGGAAGTCCAGCGTTCAATTGTAGAATGAGCTGCACATTCGGAATCATTTGGAGGGTGGGGTCAAGAGTTTGGAGCAAAGTCTCGGACAGAAAGAATTGGAGAAGGGATTGCTTTGACCTTGTACATGTGAGGTGGGCAAGATTGAAAGCCATGCCACATGAATGACCAGCGACTGTTCATGAAGGGAAGCTTAGTTTTTATGAGCTTCAGTAAAATCAAATAACACATGAAAGGAAAGGAAAACCTGGAGGAACATCAGCATTTATTTCATCTTTGCTTTCATTTCTAGTTTGCATGCCTTTGCTATCCCTCTCTTGTCTTTTAAAGAAGACAAGCACCCATTGTCATAATGCATTTTTGAAGGATAAACGATTCATTTTTACACATTTCTTATTATTTTATTCTTATTCATTTGTTTCTTGTTTTTCCCAAAAATGGTATCAGTTCATCACATCACCATTTTGTTTTCTCTTTCAGTCGTAAACACTGCCATTTTGTGTCTCTTGCCGTTGTGGCAGCAGCCATTTTGTTTATATCTGCTATGCCTGCTCCCGATCACATGACTCAGAAGTCATGTGATTTATTACATCATTGCATTCCAGCTATTTAGGTTGGTGGTGTGCAGCTTCTGGCATCCTGGCTTTGGGATAATTCTAGAAACATCTTTCAAGGCAGCTTTGGTCACGACTATTTTTCTTCCTAGTTTGGTACAGACCTTTTGCTTTGTATTTTGGACCGTTTAGCTTATTCCATGATTTTTCTTTGTTACTTATATTTTTTAACATCCCAGTTTTACTAACCCCTGCTTGCATTTTGATTAACCCTTTGTGCTTTTAAATATTCTAATTAAAAAAGTCTAGATTTTCTAGGTGCTCCATAACACCCATTCTTTTAATTCTTGTGGTATCATTCTGGATGTGGGAGTGTGCCCATTCCTGTTACGCTTTCTTAAATTATGCTCTGCAAAAAATGTATATGCAAAACCTAGACAAAAAAAACATTAATTGGGAGTTGTTTTGCTTTTATTTAGCAAAAAAATGGGGTACGCAAAGTTTACTTGACAAGATTTTGTAAAGTAAGCTAAATAATCGTAAGTACAAATTTTTTCATAAGTCAAAAAGGAAATCAAGATTTCATTTCATGGTATACAGTAAATACTTTTCACTTGCTTAGATTTTATTTTGTTTTGCTGTGTGCTGAGGTCACCATCTATTTACCTCATCTGCTGCTCATACTAATTTATAATCTAAAATCTTTATTTATTAGGAAACACTCAGACTTACACTCATCAAATAATGGTGGTTCATGTGGAGCAAGCTGAACATTTCCATTGTGTCCACACATTATTTTGTTCTCCGTGCCCACAGTGAGCACATCGCCGATGCTTAACTTTTGTAAGTGGTGCTCTACAAGCAAACGTATGATGTAAAATTAATGTTTGCATATGTACAAAAGTTGTGAGTGTTTGATTATCTACTGATTCGGAAAACACATTTCTCTGTCTTTCGTCATTCATTGAAATTTTATATCCTGGAGTATGTGTGGCCTGTCAAAGAGCCACAGTATTATCCAGCCTCATGTTCCTAAAATTAGCTTGACACTAAGGAGATGTCGCCTCAGAAATCCTTTATCAAGCTGTGATGGTGTGTAGCTCCATATTTTGCAATCATAATAATCAGTTTTCAGCACAGGTCAGTTTTCACAGGCATTTGTCTGCCAATGAGTTATAGTAGTAGCCAGCTGTTCAATCGCGCTGCATTCAGGCTTACGTCTAGTTGTTCTTCATCACTGAAGTACCTTCTGTGTTTGGTTTGGCATTTAGAAGATGTTTTTTTTCACACCATCATGGTGTGTAGTGTGTAGCACTAATGCTTCACAGCACAGTTTGCGATCATCACGATCAGTGTGGTGTGAAGGCAGGAGCACATGCTGGCATGCGCAGGCATTTGTCTGTGTTTGTCTCGTGTCTGTTTCCCATACTTGACGCTCGGCAGCTTCTTCTTTTTCCTATGATCAGTCTCATAAATGTGGTTCATGGTCAGCAGATGTGGCCACTGTTCTTATACTTTGTGCCATGTCACTCTCTTGGGCAGTTTGTCGTAAGAAAGATACAAACCCTGATAACTTTGTGGAGGCTGCCACTACCCAAATGATGTGTTTCACTAGTGTGTATCAGTTCATAAGCTTTCAATTAAGACCAAGATCACTGGGTTTCACGAGTAACAACGTGACAGACAGACACAACCCTTAGCATTTTATATATGTAGATATACCTTGTATATTATGTATTAAATGTAATATGCTACAAAGGAGATTGCAAACATAAATTTGACTTTCACCCAGTGTTGCAAAAGCCAGGACCAATCCCAGCAAGCAATGGGCCCTCTGCAACACATTACCTTGTCTGGCATGACACGTGTGATAGCCAGACACATTCTCTAAGAGCAGAGGGGCCTACTTGACTTTTGCTGACTCTGTTCTGGTGTATATCTGGAAGGAAGTGGCAGCGGGGGTGGTGGGGCAGACTTGTACCTGTAAAAATAATCTTTAATGAATAGGAAGAAAAAGGTGTGGGCGACATGCCCCAAGGCGCATAATCTTCATGTCTTATTTGATTAACATAGGCTTTGGTGATCCAGGGTCTGAGAAAGGATGTGGGCAGGACTTGCTGTCACAATGGCATCTCTGACAGCACCACCCAATCCCAGTCTGTAGATACCCCTACGCAGATAGATTAAGAATGTGCATCCCACAAGGCAGAGGAGAACTGGAACTCAGCCCCTAGTCATTATTGTTTCTTCTAATTCTCCTGCTTTCCTGTATATCCTGCCACCTCTTTTGCTTTCAGACCAGCCAAACCCATTTAAGATCCCTTTTGTTTTAACTGCCTCTTTAACGCCTCACACCATTTTATCTCAGAAGACCAGGCTTGGCCTTGCTATTAATGCACGATGATTGACTTTATTTACTTCAAATTGGCAAAAAACACAAAATAATAATAAGAGCAGCAGAAGAAGAACTTTTGTCAAACAGATCAAGGTGCCATTTCAGGCATTCTGGATGGCTGCAGCCCCTTAATTGTTTTTCACAAGGTTAGAGACTATTATAAAATTTGCCCCTTGATTTAGTGGCTTTACCCCAAGGGCCTGTGGACTAAATCATTGCCTGTAGCATTAAGTCCCTGGGAGATGCTGCTATCTAAATGCCACATCAATGCATTTTCTTGCATTACAGACTGGTCTCCTGAGAAAAGTAATTCCATTGCCACCTTCAAATCTGATCTAAAACATCATTTTTAAAGCAGGCAATACAGTTTGCCTATCCTGATTTCCACTGTCACCTTTGTGCAATTTCCTCGTGTATGTTGCCATTACTGAGGTAGGTAGCCATGCACTGCAAGTAGTGAACTCTTTCTGAAATTGCATTGCTTGTGTGTATTTTATGAACAGTGCTGGAATTCTGATGAAATTGCATTGTTTCTTTGAATGGCATCAATAATAAAAGTGTATGAATACAAGGAGATAGTCTAAGTTGAATTAAAAATACCAAAAAAGAGTGTGAAAGTTTCTTGAATATTACTACATTTAACAATTACATTAAGGAGAAACTGCTATAGAAAGAATGCAAAGTAGTGAAGAGACTGACAAAAAACATCAATGGCAATCCTCCTGCCCAACTAGGGATTTCCTGAGCGTGCTGTGGTTCAGAATGGCCTGGTGGATGGATTATCGACTTTCTCACATGCCAAACTCACATTAAGCTCACTCTATCTCTCTTCCTCTCATATTGCTTCTCCATTAGAGCAGTACATCAGTCTTCACCTTATTGCCATAATCTGGACTCTAAGTCCCATTGAGTCGAGGGCAGCTTTTAGGTTTCATTCAAGTCATTACTGGGTCTGATGTGTGTATTGTGTATGTAGCATACAATGGAATGCGGTAAGATCCAGTATGATAACTAAACTCCCTTAGAGACCAGACTTTAAGGGTACTACTGTGCTGATTGGTGTCTGCTAAGACCAAAATGATTCCACTGCCAGCTGACAGCCCAAAGGAATTGTACTGGCTGGCTTCCAGTCCTCCAGAGGCTCTCCCACTTTAGTGGCATCAAAAAGATAATTTCTGGGGCACTCATAGCATATTAAGAGCCTATGGCATTCTAGACAACAGTGTGAACTTATTTTTTTAATTAATCTTTTGGAGGAAAAAAAAAACACAAATATTTCTTTCAATGGTAAAACTTTATACAATACAGTGCCCTTGAGGTACATCTGTCAATATATTTTAAAAGGAGGCACCTCTGTGTGCAGTCTTAACCCCAAAAAGAAGTTCACAAGTAACCTGTTTGTAAAAAATGGTGTATTGAAGTAAAGCAGTCAATAAAGGAAGAAACTACATGAGAATGCAAGAAGCAAATGAATCAACAGAAAACAAACCCTTGCTGCCCCTCCGGGTCTCATTATGCAGGTTTTCAGCCTCCTTCTGCCCAGCATGGTGGCTGGCCCACTTGCCCACTAGCCATCAATAAGTTGCTTTAAACAAAAGCTTGCCAAGCCAAACAAAATCCTAAAATGTGACTGATGGATTTCATTTTAAAGTATGAAAAAGTGAATAAGCATAAAAAAATAAAGATGCGGCAATTCTAAAAAAAATTGAAGTGTATTAATTTTCACAGATGTGCTAAGGTAGTGAAAATTTCATTATTTACCCTAATATTATTTTATATAATCTATCTCATTATCTTCTGTTTTCTCTTCAAATTAAGTAAATAATATTTTAAAGCACTGCCAAAATGTAAAGAGACACCAATTTCACAGCTGTGACACCTGTGAAAATTTGATTTCCTCCTACAAATTATGCTTTTAAGTAATAAACTGCTTCATTTCACACTGCATTCTTCATTTCCAACAAATGAAGCAGATAAGCATTTAAAAAAGGTAAAAAGTCTAACTGGTAATAAAATGTAAGGGGGCTCTAATGTGACCTGTGAAAATGAGATTCTCTGTTCAAATCAGGAATATAATGAGATATTTAAAGGGACTCATCTGTTACTTTTGCTTCATCTTCATCATTTGTTCATATATGTATTTATACACTGTACAGTAGTGGCCAAAGGTTTTGGTAGTGACAAAAATGTTGTGTTTTTCAAACTTTGCTGCTGCAGCATTTTTAGATTATTTTTTACATGTTTCAATGGTATACTGAAGAACAATTATAAACATTTCATAAGTTTCAAAAGCTTTTATTGGAAAATATATCACATTTATGTAAAGCGTTAGTATTTACAGCACTGACCCTTCTTCTTCATAACTTGTGCAATTCGCTCTGGCATGCTCTGGAACCGCTCCTGCCACACTACCACACCGACTTCTTAAGCCACCAGTGTGACAATTATTTATTTAAAATGGCAAGCAGCTGTGGACCTCACTTTACCACATGTGTTAGTTACACAGTAACTTTAAACAGAGCACCCAAAGTCTTACCAACAGGCTTGAACATCTGTCATTCAGGTGAGAGAACACCACAGGGCCACACCAAGCACTCCCTTTGCCCACTCTCTATCTCTGTATGCTTCTCTCTTTTTCTGTTCAGATCCTGGTATTCTGTTTGAAATTAATCAATAAGACTCCTAAAGCTGGCTGCACTATCTGAAAGAGAAGCAAAATACAGTTTTGGGACCCCTTCAGTGGCCAGGAGATATTTCCATTTTTGGAATTCCTACCTTTTGACCTTGCTCTGTCCATTAGGAAAGGATCACCAATTTCTTCCAGCAGTTACGTCACTTTCCTTCTTTCTCCAGGCTGCTTTTCTCTCTCCCTTTCTCCCTAGGCAAGGACAGGCCTTACTGCCTTTTAGCAGTCCCCTGCATGCCTAAAATGGCAAGTGCAAAACAACTGCTGCTGCCATATGGCCCCCCCACCCCAAATAGTTTCTTTAGGACTTGGCTCATGGCCGTGCCAACTGAGTAGTGATCCCTGTCCCTGTAACCTTTTGCCATCTGGCACTCCTTTAAAATATACAGTGTATCAGATATGTGCATATTTAGGAGCACCAAAGCACACTCATTTTAGCTTCTCTCCGCACCCAGAATAGCATTTCCACTAATCTAAGATAGCAAAATAGGAGTGTTTATTATGAAGAGACAATGGACAAAAGGGGAGATCAATAAGAAAGAACCACCACCTCCTCCTGGACACAATGCTGGGTTATCCCTCATGGGATGCAGTAAGCATGACCAGAGAATGACTGGTTGTTGGGCTCATCAAAAGAAATCACATGCAGAACATCATGACAGTGAATACATCATTGCTAAGCATCAATAAAACCTCAGACATATTTTTTTTTCTCAGATACATTTTCTCTGGCCAATTGTTTTTGAAGGTAAGTAAAGCTTTATTTTCAAGTAACATGGCTATTTGCACATATGTTTTGAATCAATTCTTTAGACAAAGATATTAATAATTTTGTTTTTTTCAATTTTAAGTGTATCACGCTTTCATTTAAGAGTTTTAGCATTTTGTTGGTCAATTGCTAAGAAATACCACCCAAGAGGCAGCACTGATCACATCACAAAGGTCTGCCATACAACTCGGCACAACACTTCATTTCTTTGTCCAAGATTACAGATTGTGGTAGATAGGGGGTGCTCTCGCTCCCTTGAACCCCTGTCCACGACTCCAGACACCAGGTAAAAGTCCTCAAGTTGACTTTATTTAACTTCCACAGTGTACAAACCACACTCTCCTCCACAATACTCATAAATCACAAATACTAAACAATAAATCAATCAATCAATCCTCCAGCTCCCAGACGTGTTGCCACCCTTCCACCCAGCTCAGCTCACCGTCTGGGAGCTCCCACAGTCCTTTGATACTCCCTGACCTGGAAGTGTTCCTAACCAACAATCCACAAGTCCTTATTCCTTCCGGGTCAGGGTAAATAGTACTTTTTTTCAACCCGGAAGCCCGTCGCTCTTCCTATGACGAACTTCCGGGTCATAGGGCACGAAGAACTCTTCGGTCCTCCCTGCAGCTCCCTCTCGTGGCCCCCATGGCATCCAGCAGGGCTGTGCGTAAAAACTCCATTGTCCATGATGCCCTGCTGGTCTTCTGAGGACCTCCATGCTGCAAGGGGGGCTCCACCTGGTGGCTTGGGGGTATTGGCCGGGATAAACGGCCGGCCATCCTCCACAGTATCCTCCCCCCCAGCGACGAATTATCATTCGGAGCGGCCTGTCCCGAGAGGGAAGTCTTCCTCCAAGAAGACATTCCGGTTGAGCCTTGATTAATCTTTACATCTTGATCCCTGGAGAATCTAGGGGGAATATTATTCCAATTTGACATCTTGTCCCCCTCTCTCCAAGGACAGTTCCGCCAAATATGGCCCAACCTTCGGCACCCGTAACACTGCCTCTGTCCTCCTGGTATTCTCCCCCTACGGGACTGAAAACAATAAGGAAAGGTTAGGTCCGCCCCTTCTCTTGCTGGGAGAGAAACCCCTGCCGCCTCTAACGGTGCTTTTTTTCTTTCTTTCTTGTCAGGAGACCCCCGTTTTATTTTTGGGATCTCCTGCTTAATCTGGGGTTTGTCCACAGTCTGGGTCTCTCTATTAAGTAAAGAGAGACCTTTTACTGTCTGCACCCCTTTTGGTTTGCAATTTACCGGTGGCGGCGTCTTTAGGGCCGTCTCGCTCCGGGAGTCAGCACTGTGTAGCTGCCCTGAGTTGATTAGCCCTTCCGCCGGCCACTCGGTTATCGTACCGGCCTCTCTTGTAGGGCACGCCGTGTATTGGCACCCGCTATTTATTAAACGCGGGCCCGGATCACACCGCGTCCCTCTATTATGTACGATACGGGCCTCGCTTACCTGTATCGCCGCATTATTCATTATGGGAGGCTCCCCACCAAATCGCCGCATGTAGTCCCTCACCTTCTCCAACGGCTCTCTGGCTGCCGCTCCCAATTCCCCGACGATCTTCTCAATGGTCGTCAGGACCTATAAAATACTTGCTACGGGCTCGATTAGTTTTTCGAGTTCCTGTAAGTCCATACTTTTAATTATTTCTACCGGCAGAAGACTTACTTCCTCGTCTTTCTTACCTGCCGGCCGGGAGCCAATGAGCACGACCGCTTCTGACACGTGCTCTGACGGGTCTCGCATGGCTTCTGGGACTTGGAGTTCTTTTCTTCACAGGTTGAGGATCGGGCCGCTTCTTTTAGCAGGCTGCGGTCTGTCTTTTTTATTATTTTTGTGACCTCCTGATCAGCCATTTCCCGACCCTCCTTACCTTTTCGTGGGGTGAGTGGTGCTTCGCTCGCCTCCCCCTTCCCCTTCGGAATGTCCAAGTCCTTTACTTCGGGTACGAAGGCGCAAACAGCGGGACGCGGACCTCCTCCTTCCCAGAAAGCACCGGGGTCGCTGCCGTGTTAATCGTCGGCTACCGTCACACGGAAGTCTTTTCCCCTGTGCTCAGGTTCCGACAGGAGCGCGCCGTCGTCTCCAGGGCAGTCTTCTTTTCCCTGCGGAGCCTCCAGGTGATCTTCTCCGAGGTACATGCATGGGACAAAGTGAGTTATAACAAAAGGATTCTCTATAACGTTCTCAGCACGTACCTCAGAGCACTCGTGGAATCCTGGAGGTTTTTCTGGACTTGAAAGGCCGCTCCTTAACTCCTCCCGAGCGTCGGCCATTACACACAGGTCACTCCCGCTGGCGATATTGCTCTGCTTGCCCTTCCTCTTCCCCATTTTGGACTTGGAATTTTCGGGGTTCGGCGATTTTGTGGTGAGTCCTGACGCCGTTGTATTCTTGAGGTTCACTGCCCACAGAAAATTTGTATACAGGTCCTCTGCAAATGACGCTAGAGTATCCTGCCGACTACGCCACTGTGGTAGATAGGGGGCGCTCTCGCTCCCTTGAACCCCTGTCCACAACTCCAGACACCAGGTAAAAGTCCTCAAGTTGACTTTATTTAACTTCCACAGTGTACAAACCACACTCTCCTCCACAATACTCATAAATCACAAATACTAATCAATCAATCAATCAATCAATCAATCAATCAATCAATCAATCAATCAAGCCTCCAGCTCCCAGACGCGTTGCCACCCTTCCACCCAGCTCAGCTCGCCGTCTGGGAGCTCCCACAGTCCTTTTATACTCCCTGACCCGGAAGTGTTCCTAGCCAACAATCCACAAGTCCTTATTCCTTCCGGGTCAGGGTAAATAGTACTTTTTTTCAACCCGGAAGCCCGTCGGTCTTCCTATGACGAACTTCCGGGTCATAGGGCACGAAGAACTCTTCGGTCCTCCCTGCAGCTCCCTCTCGTGGCCCCCATGGCATCCAGCAGGGCTGTGCATAAAAACTCCATTGTCCATGATGCCCTGCTGGTCTTCTGAGGACCTCCATGCTGCAAGGAGGGCTCCACCTGGCGGCTTGGGGGTATTGGCCGGGATAAACGGCCGGCCATCCTCCACAAGATGTAAACTCATTGTGTTAGGTATTGTGTTTAAGGACTCATAGCTTCACACTTCCAAATTCAGCTCATAGTCTTAGCATTTTGATTCTGATGACATTCTTATAATTTTGGTAATGACTCCTGGAAACTTTTGCTTATGATTTAGCCCTCTGGATTTTTTTTTTAATAACAATAATTCAGTATTCTACCAAACTGGTTTTATTCCAGTTCCAGTCTGTGCCATGGAACGGAACACAGTAACAAAGATAGGGTGTGTAGTGATAGGAAAGCTTTATGTTAATGTTTTGTTCTTTTGTTTGAACGTTTTATTTGTTTTTACCATTTATTAGTTGTGTGTTAGCAATGTCATCATGCATTGCCATCTTAGTATTTGGTTGCTATGTCACCAGCAATTGTTGGGGGTACGTTCTATATATTACATATCAATGGAGTGTGGTCATATGGATTTCGTAGCCAACTTATTTAAGGGTGACTTTTTTTTAAATTTTATTTCTTTTGAGCAGGAGTTTGAAACTGATCCTCCTGTTCAAAGCCAGAGGGCTAGGACGTTGGATATCTCTGGGTTCACGGTTCTTGAGGCTGATCCTCCAATTAGCTGTGAACCACCCAATCTCACTGAGATTACACAGGTGGTGAACCAGCTGAAGGGGGATAGGCTGCAGGAATCTGTGGTATTCAGGGTGAACTTCTCCAGGCTGGAGGTAAGGATGTCCTCCTGGCATTTCAAGCAATCTTTGCTTCCATTTGGGAGACTGGCATCAGCCCAACTGACTGGAAAACGGGACTTGTCGTCCCTATCTGGAAAGGGAAGGGTGATCGCCTGGATTGCAGCAACTACAGGGGGATAACATTGCTCTCGGTGCCGGGTAAGGTCCTTGCTAGGGTCGTCCTCAATAGGATCTGTGATCACTTGCTCACCTACCAGCGACCGGAACAGTCTGGTTTTATGCCTAAGAAGTCCACCATCAACCGCATCCTGGCACTGAGGGTTCTCATGGAGCGCAAACATGATTTATCGGCAGAGTTTCTTTTCAGCTTTTGTCGATTTTCATAAATCTTTCGACTCAGTTGATCGAGCTGCCCTGTGGGACATCCCGAGGGTTTGCGGGATCCCCTCCAAGTTGCTGGATATCATGGCCGGCCTGTACACTGGTACTGTGAGTGCTGTGCAGAGTGGAGGCAGAACCTCTGCGTTTTTCCCAGTTGATTCTGAGGTTCATCATGGGTGTGTTCTTGGTCCTACTCTGTTCAATGCTTGTATGGACTGGGTGTTGGGCAAGGTCATGGGGTCCAGTGGCTGTAGGGCATCTGTTGGTGAAGAAAGATTCACGGATCTTGACTTTGCTGACGATGCTGTGATCTTCGTGGAATCAATGGAGGCTCTGATAGAGACGCTCAAGAGACTGAGCGAGGAGTCTGAGTGTCTGGGCTTGCGAGTGCCCTGGATAAAAACCAAGATCCAGGCCTTTAATGACCTCTTGGGCACAGCCATCAGCAGTGTGTCAGTTTGCGGAGAGAGTGTTGACCTTGTTGAGAGGTTTACTTACCTTGACAGTGACATTCATGTCTCTGGTGACTATTTCTGTGAAGTCAGTAGACGGATTGGGAGAGCATGGGGGGTCATGAGGTCACTGGAAAGGGGTGTGAGGTGCTCCCGATATCTATCCAAAAGGACTAAGGTCCAAGTCTTTAGAGTCCTGGTGCTTCCTGTCTTGCTATATGTTTGCGAGACATGGACGCTACCCAGTGACCTGAGACGAAGACTGGACTCCTTTGGTACTGTGTTTCTCCAGAAAATCCTTGGGTACCATTGGTTTGACATTGTGCAGAATAAGCAGTTGCTCATAGATCCCAAATGAGGCACATTACCTGCATTGTGAGGGAGCATTAGTTATGGCCCTACAGCCATGTGGTGCATTTCCCCGAGGGTGATCCAGCTCGTAAGATCCTCATTATTGGGGACCCGAGTGGCTGAACCAGGCCAAGGGGTCGCCCACGTAACACCTGGCTGCGGCAGATAGAGGGTCATTTCCGAAGGGTGGGACTGGGCTGCTTGTCAGCCTTGGGGGTTACCAACCGGGATCCCGAGTTGTTTCGTCATGTAGTGGGTGCGGCAACGCACTTTACCAGTGCATGCTCCCCAACTTGACTTGACTTGACTTGAATAGGAGTTTGACTTTTCTCTTTATGTCGGTTGTTGAACATTTCTGTGGAGCAAAAGAGCTGTCATTCCTTCCTGTTTTCCTTGTCAATTCTCCATTTCAGTTAGAAAATAAAAATTAACCTTTGATCTACATTTTGTTAAAGGATCAAAATTATCTCAAGACCCATGTTGATAAGACAGGCGGAGAGAAATTCGAGAGAAAGACAGCCTCCCATGAAACTGAAACATTACAAGCATGAAGTTATATTTGTGTGCTTTATCAATTTTTCTCTTCAGTTTGTTGTGAACTGCTTGTTCCTCCCTAACGCTTTCAACCTCCTTCACTTGGACTGTGAAAACAGTGTTAAAAGTGTTATTCATGAGTGTCACTCAGGCAACTATTTAAATTCATCTTGACCCGAAGATTATCCTGGCTATAAAAGTGCTAACAAAATTTTTCCCGATTGTTACTCAGGCAACAGTATAGGCATATCTTACATAAGCGTCAGGCCCCAGCATTACCCTCATAATGGTGTCTCGTAAGAAACATTTTTCAACAGCCAAGTTGTTGAAACAAAGACAACAAGACCATATCTCCCTTGTTGTCACGTATAACCCACATCTTGAAGCACTTCAAAAAATTAACTTCAGCCAATGCTATACAATGATAAAACACTGAAAAATGTATTTCCAGAACCTCCCTTCCAGGCATACCAACAAACCTGCAGCAACTAATTGTCCGAAGCTCCCTAAGTGAACCAACAGAAAATGGCACAACTCCCTGCCTACAGTAAAAATGTAAACCTTGTGCTCACATTTAATATACAGACCGTGTACCACACTGCTGACTTGAACATCTCATAAAGGGATCATTTTCCTGCAGATCATCTAATTTGGTCTACCTCATTCTCTGTATGAAATGGTCTGACACTGCACTCTATGTGGGAAAAACTGGACAAACACTCCGCCAGAGAATGAATTTACACAGGTTCCACATTAAACAAGGCAACACAGATGTTCCTGTAGCAGCTCAATTCAACAGCCATGGACACTGTGAGAGGGACTTTAAAGTCACAGTGCTTATGGACAACTTCAGAATACAGCAAGAGAGAAAAGAATGGGAAATAAAAGCCATGCTAAAATTTAACACATTACAACATGGTTTGAATAGAGGCAAGAGTTTTATGGCCAGATATGAGGACTGTTTGCATCTCCCGGACTGACACAGACAACCTGTCTACAGACCCATTTTGTATTGAAAAACACATCAGAAACTTCAAAAGGCTTTGCTGGACAGTTATCTTATCCAAAGATCTTGACTATACATTATTCTCCTCTTTTGCTTAATGAATCTTAGCCTGAAGAGGTCTATTATTTTTTTTACATTTAAGATGTCTCACTTAAAGGTTTTCCAATGTTGTATTTGTCCTGGTGTCTATATAAACACAGGGAACTCCAGTTTCTATATTACATGTTGCCTGAAGAAGGGGTCTGAGTTGCCTCAGAAGCTTGCATATTGTAATCTTTTTTAGTTAGCCAATAACAGGTGTCATTTTACTTGACTTCTCACTAAGAAAACATGCAATAGTAAGTATGAGGTATTAAGCAGGAATCTACTGCCTGCTTGATTTAAAGAAATGTATTTTATTCCAAATATTCTTTAATAACTGCAGTGAAAAGGAGAAAAAATAGAAAATAAAACAATTCCAGTCTATATCTCTTTTTATCGTTTAAAAAATCATTATATGCTTATAGAATCTTTATTATCATGCACACCAAATACAGTTAAATTCTTACTTACATGTTCTAATCAACATGGAATACGTTGCTACTCTCATTGTCAACATCTTAACACATGCAGATGATTCATTGAATACAATGGCAGCTGAATGATTACCAAGCACTCCGTCTGAATTTCAGGCCCAGCTGATGATCTCCTCATTTGCCTAGTGCTTCCAAAACAATATGAAGATTTAAAGGTCCCTAAGGTGTTATTTTCTGTTATTTTTCAATTACAGTGCTAGGCAACTGCTTCTACTGTATATATTAAAACTGAATAAAGAAATATTTTCTAACATCTGACTTCAGTTTACCCTTTAGAAGACTTCAGCTGCTGAAACTTCATCTCTTCAGAATTTCAAATTCTTCTATCAAATCTCTTTTTCCATCATCATAAACTTACCTCCTTAACTCTTGTCTCCTTTCTCATATTTTATAGTTCTGTGATAATTCTTTTATCTCTTCTTTCAAGGTGAAGGCAAAGGTAAACTTAAAAATCTCGAAACATTAGTGGCTAACAAGAAGAAAAAAAAGAGAAAAAACTGAGAGGGATAAAATATGCAGAACATTAAAAATGTTCACTTATCCACAATATGCATGGAATCCAGTACAGTTCTTATTAAACTCAACTTCAACATTAAACAGCCTAATTCCTGAAGATCAAATGATGTTTTAATAGGTTCCTTCATTTGCCCGGCTAAAGTGGCAGAATTTTAAGTGCATAGAATGAGCAGAATTGGAATGAACTCTTGAAGTATGAGATCTGTGTGTAGCTATTCTAAAAGCATTTGATCAACCACAGTAAGTTTCCTAATACACTGGATGGTGCGGCATGGACATATCATCAATAATGAACCCAGGAATCATCAGACAACCACACATGGGTGACCCAGCCTGGGGTGATCAGTCCCCAGTTTGTATCCACATAGCATGCTACACCATGACGCTTTCTCTGCAGCTTCCATGATGTTGTTGGTGGCTCTTCTTTCATGTAAACTCCTGATGCCTTAGAGACTGAGTGCCTGACATACAGACTGCCATGCAAGGTTCCTGCAACCTACCTCAATGGGCTCACAGTGACCCTTCCACCATTGCATTCTACATGCTTCTGCCAGTTTGAGATATCTGACCTTCTTACACTCAAGGGCCTCCTCTATCTGGGCCTCATAAGGGACAGTGAGTTCCACCATTAACACTTGCTTAGAACAGTCAGATGTTAAGACCAAATCCGACCTGAATGTCATCTTCGCAATGTGACCTGGAATCTTCAACTGCTTCCCTAGGTCAGCCTTCATAAACTAAGACTAGCAGTCCAGTACAGGCTCTTAGCTCCAACTGAGGATTTTCTCCTGCCTTAACAAAGGCAATGTTGTGCCTTATTACAAAATGAACTTTGCTCTATTGAATTCCATTGCAGACAGTGTCAGCTACTGCCTTCAGTACTTCCTATACCTCATCTCTCCCAAAGCTTTTGGCACCAGCTCAAGATATGCTCCAAGGAACCTCTTGCCAGGCACATTGGGCATGCCAGGGTATCAGCTAGACCCTTGCAGTGCAGGTTAAGATGGGTTTGGAAGGACATCATACATTCACTAGATCAGAAACATGTGTCTAGCTGGTTCTAATCATGTGATCTTATGTGCAGTTATATAGTACTAATTGATCCAATCTACCTGCTTATGTATAGCCACTGTCATGCTGCAGTGTTCCTCTTCCACCTCTGTGCACATCTTAATCATCCCTTAATCTTAATTAATCACTTAATCATCTGACGTCTCACTCTCCCCCAGGCTTTATTGTAGTGCAGTCTTGTATAGCTTCTAGAAACTGGCTTGTCTGACTGCAACAGAACCTACCAGCCACTCTGCTCGCTACTTCAGTCACATACTAAAGCCTTAACTTGGTCATTAGTGAAGAAGGTTCCAGACCCACACATCAGACCAAAGGAATGGACACTAAAAAAGTTGGTGTTTACTTTTTACTTTAACATTCAGTTTCTGTCTCTTTTGTTATGTGACCATAAAAACTGCACACCAACACTGCAACAGTGTCAACAGGTCACAAAAAAGCAATTTTGAAATGTCTACAGTCACACTTCAAAATGTTTCTAAATTTTTGTTAATATCTGTTTTGTTTAGAAGTGCCAATGAGGAGTATCAATGTTTAAAAAGTCAGATTGACACCAAAGCAAAAATGATCCAATGTGTTTGTCAACATTCATGACTACAATGGAAAGTCTGTTTTACATTCGTTGGTGCTTCATATCTTGTGTTGACGGAGTAACAAAGATATGCACATACATACTGTAGAGTAATTGTGCCCTACTATTATTCCATTTTTAGATGTTAATATGTGGACAGCAAAGGTGATCAATTACTAATACACATTGCCCCAATATTGCTGATATGTTTAAGCATTATGTTTTCTAAGAAAAATATCTGAATGAAAAGAAAACAATTAAAGTGTTTGGTGAACATGTTTTAATTTATCACTTTGTTAGGATGTTGTAATTATGGCTGTTATATCTTGGTAGAGTAATATATTGCTCTACTTTCCCCTATTGTATTATTAATATGGAGCCTTTGTCAGAATGCCTAATCTCACAGACTTACCACTGTTCATAAGGTATTATTGTATATAACTTATCCCCACCTTCCCTTCTATATCTATAAGCTCAGGCAATTAGATGTAGTAAAAAGACAAGCAGGAGTTAAGTTACACATAAAATAATATATTACTGATAATATTCATAAATAATAACAAAATGCAAAGTACATTTGAATATTGGCAACCATACAACCTGATTAAATGGTGATGTGTAGTTTCAGGTGGCACACAGACTTGTTAGTTACTTAATGTCTCTAGTTAAGGCATCATTGGTGCTCAGCTTTCTTCAGAACAGGCCTCAAGCCTGTTCAATATGTCTGCTGAGCTGTGCTCTTCATTGTGCTGTTCTTGTCAGTTCATGGTGTGATGGTCTTCATCAGTTGTTAACAAGAGAAAGATACTTCTACATCATCACAGGTTAGCAAGAGATGCTTCTTCATCATATGTTGGTTAGAGAGAGAGAATGTGAGGTTAAGCACGTACATTTATAGATGTTCTCTCCAACCCCTAGAACCAACAGGACATCATGGTACTTAAAGGCCTCTGAGACAAGCCAATTCCATACCTCAGACCAATGGGTGAAATAGAACATGTTAACACCTGTCACCCCCCCAAACCATATGTTAAACATCCTGGCTTCCTTGCCAGGGGGTTGAAAGACTTTAGTAGAGAAATACTCATCAAACTGGTTTAAGACACATCCCCCCAAATCCTGTCGTAAAATTAGTCGTAAACGGTGGGGGGGGGGGGAGGCAAACACAACTACCTCTCACCAAAGTAACACTAAATTACTTTGCTTTACCTTGATTACAAATAAAGACATACAAAACATTTATCAAGTTATATGCAAAATCTCACATCACAACAATGGCGAATGCTTATCAATAGACTATCACAGAGTATGTGTTCAATCAATCAATTGCAGAATAGAGAGACAAGTGTACAACCATCTGAAAATGAAACGTTTGCACTTTTTTACTGGATAAATGTCTGACTCTTGAAAAAAAGATGAAGTTAGTTTCAGAGTGAAAAGTTTGTGCAAACTTGTAGGTGGTTGCACAGCGACCATTTTAATAGGGCTGTAGCAGCAAGTAAGTGAAAGGCTATACATCCTAGATAGATAGATAGATAGATAGATAGATACTTTATTAATCCCAAGGGGAAATTCACATAATCCAGCAGCAGTATACTGATACAAAGAAACAATATTAAATTAAATAGTAATAAAAATGAAAAAAAAAAAAAAAAAAGTTAGCATTTACTCCCCCGGGTGGAATTGAAGAGTCGCATAGTGTGGGGGAGGAACGATCTCCTCAGTCTGTCAGTGGAGCAGGACAGTGACAAAAGTCTGTCACTGAAGCTACTCCTCTGCCTGGAGATGACACTGTTCAGTGGATGCAGTGGATTATTCATGATTGACAGGAGTTTGCTTAGTGCCCGTTGCTCTGCCACAGATGTTAAACTGTCCAACTTTACTCCTACAATAGAGCCTGCCTTCTTAACAAGTTTGTCCAGGCGTGAGGCGTCTTTCATCTTTATGCTGCCACCCCAGCACACCACCGCGTAGAAGAGGGCACTCGCCACAACCGTCTGGTAGAACATCTGCAGCATCTTACTGCAGATGTTGAACGATGCCAACCTTCTCAGAAAGTATAGTCTGCTCTGACCTTTCTTACATAGAGCATCAGTATTGGCAGTCCAGTCCAATTTGTCATCCAGCTGCACTCCCAGGTATTTATAGGTCTGCACCCTCTGCACACAGTCAACTCTGATGATCACAGGGTCCATGAGGGGCCTGGGCCTCCTAAAATCCACCACCAGTTCCTTGGTTTTGCTGGTGTTAAGATGTAAGTGGTTTGAGTCGCACCATTTAACAAAGTCTTTGATTAGCTTTCTGTACTCCTCCTCCTGCCCACTCCTGATGCAGCCCACAATAGCAGTCCTCTGTAAAAATTTGCCTTTGTCAGTCCCAGGGATGATGAATATGGATGAAATTTAGTGTTTTGAAGTATGTACATGGTAACCCTCAGTTAGTTACTGTCATTGTGCAAGTTGGTCAAGAAGAGTGGCTTTTCAAACAGACCATTTACAATAGAAACATAATATAATAAATTTGCTTTCTTGGAAGAGTTTCAGCATCATAATATCGGTGCAGGTTCAGTCAATGCTGATGCAAATGTACAGACCAAATATCTGACCAATATATTAGTGCCCAATATTATTAGTGGGGCTCTAATAGAGTTGTTTTTAAGCATTTTTTTTCTTGTGACCCAATATTGCCTTTTGTGTGTCTTCACAATTCTCAATCTCCGTGCAGTATCATCCATGGTATGCACCCCCCTGAAGAACAGCCATGGAATATCATCCAGGAGATCCACCCCTCTTGTATAATTGCTAACGATTATCATTCCCCATGTAAAATTGCTGCTGATAGTTGTCCCTTGGCCTTGGAGAAACCCCATCTATCATCTTGTCATCCAGGGCAGGTGGTGACAGTTTCTCCTTGTTCTCGGCAACCCATCTCAAGGCATTCTGCAAACTGTTCACTACCCTTTCTCATTCGGTAATATTGTACTTTCACTGGCTTAAAGAATATGTTTGGTATTTTTCAAGTCACATATTTTTTTCATAACCATGTTATACTGTACATTAACTTGCCACAGATATTTTGTGTTCCTAAGTGAAGCATTTTTAAAAAAAATAAAAATATATCTTGCTTGTTTTTATGGTTTAACAAGAAGTTTATGGGCTATCACTTAAATGTAAAAAAATGCATTAAAACTTATGGAATACATTCTTTTTCAAGGCAAGAATGCATTGTTCCATATCTTGAGATTGCACCCATATTGTAAAGCAATTTATCCATGTTATTTTCAGAAACAAATATATATTTTTGTGAGATTCCGCCATTTTAAAATACATTCCCTAACCTTTCATCATTGGACATGGTTCATGACACATTTCCTTAGTCCTACAATTGCACTTTCAGATGAGAGGGATTGGAGAACTTCGGGAACAGCCAGTGCCTATCGAAACAAGATTTTCCATATCACCAACTTCCTAAATACACAGTATATGCTTTCAATACATGTGTATTCTATACTAATAATCAACTGAATAAAAATTACAGTTTGTCAAAAAATATGAAATGTGACAGACCAAAATCTGGCCTGAAGAATCTTCCTGAATGTAAATTTTTATCACAGCTACTGCAGTGATTCAGCTCCCAAACTCCTCTACTGGTAAGTTCAAGTTTGCCCCTTCTACTGCTTGTTGTGATTTTATTCTAAATTTGAAAATGTATTTTTAGTCCAGTAAATATTTGTTTGTATAAGTGTTAATACTAATATGCATTTTTCAACATACAAAATTTGGAAAATATCATTATTTTGTTATTATAAGTTATTTTATTGTAATTATTACTCTATTTTTACTGTTTTATTTTTGTTAATTTTCCCATAGCCCCATTTTGTTTTACGTAAGAGTGCCATTTTGTGTATTACTTATTCTGATTCTTTGCTGTGTTGCTAGGGGCTTGTCCCCAGAAGTCATGTTATCTCCGTGTCCCTATGCAAGGCTGCCTCTTGTAAGTTGTAACTTGTCCAAGTTTGTAGTACTGTGCATGTTTTTAAGATTGTCTGGCAAAGCCTTACCTTACCTTTTGACTTTGATTTTTTTGATTCTCCTTTGTCTCTGATGAAAGTATGTGTGGTTTCCCAGCTTTGCTTGTCTGACTTTAGCCTTACTTCATTGCTCTTGTACAGTTGCAGAACTTGTTTTCAAAAGCAACTACATTGTCATTTTATATTCACTTACACATACACCCATCCATATTCATACTAATCTGGAATTGCCAACTCACCTAGCCTGCATATACATAAGGATGAGGAAGAAAATCTCACTTGGAAAAAACATGCAAACACCCCATAAACAGGCTCAAGAGTCTGTAAAGCATCATTGTAAGCCTCCTACCCTACATAAGAGCAACGCATCTGTACGGTAGTCAGTGCATTAGTAAACAGCATTTCCATTGCTAATCCAGTATGGCTCCCTTTATCCCGGAGCTAAACACCTTCACATACATATGTGCCTTTGTGCTGTTTCACGTCCTTATTTACATAGAAACTCCCCCCACAAGACTATCTGTGAACTGATGACTGAACAGGAATGTGTCCCTAACCCAGGAAATGCAGAATCAATAATTAGTGGTCTCTTGTTGTCAATGCAAAGGCATGTTACTAAAACCTTTGCTGCTTGAAAAGGTTTTAAGACTTTCTTCACATTTGCATTAATGCCCCATACACCTCATTTTAAACCACAAAGTATATGTTAAAAAGTATAAAAAAATGTTTTATTTAAGCACACAATTCCCTATGACAAATTCACGCATACCATGATTTTGATAAAATACCTTCAACTTGGAAAGGCAAGGAGTGGACATGACTGACTTTATTGAACTGAGAGCAAACAAAAAACAAATTCTGACTACATGTACATGACTACACGGACTGAACTGACTACATGTACAAACTGAGTACATTCTGACTACACTACCCCAATCAATTCTCAGTGTGGATACGAACGCACGCCACAGTGTATCTGTAGGCCGCTGTGAGGGTGGAAGTAGCCAGATTGTTGAAGGAATGTGAAGCCCCAGAGGTTTATTTTCATTTCGGCATTGTCAGTTGGAGGGGTTTATTTCCTTTATTAAACAGCCAACTTCAATATCTTCATTCCTTTCTCTTATCCTGATTTACAGTATGGCTTTTTACTTTTTCTCTTTGGAATAGTAATAATAAAAAAAGTTTATAGTAGTTTGCATTTTATAAATGTATTACTTTATATAGCCAAATATGTGACTATATTATACACATGAAATGTATTTTGCTGCTGCTGTTTCCTGTTTGTAAATCTGTAATTAAACTCAGCCTCATTTCTGTAAAGAAGACTAAATAGTAAGAATTGTACTTAGCACAGATTATTAATCTTACCTTGGAACAACTATGTTATATTACATAAGACAATTAGGGGCTTATGTGGTTTACACACTAGAGGCTTCTTTCCATGTCTTAACTTGAGAATGATGAGTGCAGTAAATAATTCAAGCAAATCTATAATCTGAGTAATAAAACTGAAAATTAGCATTATGTATTTTCATTCACTTATAATTTGGTTTATATATGTGTATATTCCTGAAACTATTTTCTATTTTCTGGCATTCTGTTCTTTAATGTCCTTATTACTGATTTCATGATTAACATGCAACTCTTGTCCACACCCTGAGCAAATGATGCTGTAGAATCTGCAGAGTCTTCATCTGTACGGCATATCATATTATTCTAAAATGCTTATCTTCCATCTGAGACAGGCAAAAAATATCCTTCCATTCAGCTTATTTTTCAATAAATAAAACTCATCACTGCAAGAAGCTGCATGAGCCAACGATTTGTAATGACAGCCATTCAACTTTTTAGTTTGTTTCTGACAGTATTCAGGAACTTTTCTTGCCTAAGATATAACATTTCCTTTTAAATATTCTATACTAAGTTTTTCATTGAAATTGTTTTCTCTTAGCTTCAGGGACATGTATTGGCAGATGATAGAATTGCCTCTGGAAACACAGAACAAAATGTACACACAATTGATATAAGACAGCAAGAACAATTTTGCTTGAGTTACATTTGTATGCTCTGAAACTCTCAAAACCACCAGACAAACTATATATCAAATTGTTTTAATTAAAAACTATTTTAAATGTCTTATTTTTCCCATATTACTAAATAAGGATGCACAATTCCAGAATATATCAAATTTGTGTCATATCCCATTAAAAAGAACCTCAGAACAGTATCAACTAGATTGACCAGACCACATATTTTTCAAAATAGTCACGTATATCAGCCCCAGTTTAGGTGTCCCTAAGTACCAGGCTATTCAAAATGAAAGAGCAGATTTCAAAAATTTATTTCAAACAACTTGCATAAAACAGAAACACATTCTGCACATCACTGGATAGAGGAAAGTTCAAAATTTAAAAGCCCTAAAAGTACCAGTGAATGCCACTAAGCGCCGTTTCTCTTTTATAGTAAAATGGCGACAACACCACAAGAGAAATCATTTTGGAAGTCCGACATTACCTGAACGACACCATTCCAGGACGATGGATTGGAAGAGTTGGACAACAAGATCTTGTTCATCATCTGTGGCCTCTCGGGTCTCCAGACCTTACCTCCTGCAATTTTTATCTATGGGGGTACATTAAAGAAAGAGTGTTTGTTCCACCTATGCCCGCTAATCTTCAAGATTTGCGACATCGCATTGAGGAGGCTGTGAATTCAGTAACTAGGGACCAGTTGACTCGCGTGTGGCAAGAAATGGTCTACCATTTGGATGTTTGTCGCACTACACATGGTGCTCTTGTTGGGTGCGTTCAACCTCAAGGACCATAGGACCAAACTTTGAACTTTTGTCTATCCAGTGATGTGTGGAATGTGTTTCTGTCTTAGACAGTTTGTTTGAAATAAATTTTTGAAATCTGCTCTTTCATTTTGAAAAGCCCTGTATTCTTTAAAAATCCATGATCAGTTTCACAGTGTAGTAACTTAGGTAGACATTGCACCATGAGCAATTTTGCACACACTGCACTTTGCTAGCTGTACAACAGTGCATTACATTTTTTCACCAGTCACATGGACAAGATCTGTGGTTGTGAAACTCATATCTTTATCAACTATCACGGGCGTGTGCTTGGGAGGCAGCTTAAGGGTTCTGGTAAAGGTAGTTACCCACCAAACCAGGGGTTGTGTAGTCAATGCTTTCTTTCTTTGTTCCTGTGCACAATGAAAGATTGACAGATTGATGTCACTTCTGGTATGTGCCCACCTGCCTGGAACCCCTATGACCAGCAGTTTAGCCATCTTTGAGTCAGTTCATTATCAGACATCTAATTTATGTTTGTAAAAAGATGTTTGCCTTTTTTATTTATTTTCATTATACAGGGTCACAGACGTGCCTCAAACCTTTTTCTGTGTCTCCTTCTTGTTTTACACAAAGTACAAGAAGCCAGCTTGGTCACTGTGGAAGATTGCTTGAGTTAAAATGCAGCCTCTGAGATAAGCTGCTTTCTACCTTCAGGTATCTGTCAGAAATTCTGTTAGTAATAATGCCATGTTTCATGTTTTTGATTTAAAAAAATCATATTTTGAGATTATAGTGTCCTGTGGATTTGTTGAATGTGGAAGCAGAGTTAAGGTTTCATTTATGCTACCTAAAACTAATATTAGAACCAATCCCCCAGTCCCCATCCAGCATTAAGTCTGGGAGAGTCTAGTCATCTTATGAGCACAGAAACATGTAACATCACAGGTAATTTTTTTAAGATATTGTAACAATGACTGGTGCCTTCTCTCAGGAGTGGGAGAAACGCATTTAGGAGTGCAACATGTCAGGGACAGGACAAAATAAATGGCAAATGAGAGGGAGCAGAACCCTGGGAGATTCAGGAGGATAGGAGGAATGGAATAGTATACAATAAAGACTGGAAAACATCACTAGCTAGATCAGTCAGTCAGGCTGCATGCAGTTGTGATTTTCTAGTTTGTATCCTGTGCCTGGGACCTTAACAAGGGGCTGACGAGTAACTGCAGCAGGGATTGCATTGAATTAATAAAGCAAGGAGTTCTGGCTTCCACTAAAAGACTTGTCTGGGATTTTTCATGGTTCCTCTGAAGGCTTCTACAATATTTATATAATGCATAATTTGCTGAATTGTAATAAAAGTGATGCTATTTATTTTTTTCAATAAAACAAAATCATGCATACTAGGAATCATGGATAAATAAATCTTTAACAATTCTGGAGATCATGGATGATTTTATAGTAGAAAATATTAGGATTTCAACTTTTTTGTGCTTAATAATTTTTTGCCTGCTACCTTGCATTTGTTTTGTCTTCATTTCCTTTCTGTTTTGTCTTTTTTACATCTCTCCCTTAATCCGACCTTTGCCAATTTCAGGAGCTGCATCAATTCAAACAGCAGTTACCTGAGAGTCCTATGAAAGCCTACAGCATGTCACACATTTCTCTGTCACATTAGTTGCTTACAAATGTGTCTTTCGGTTCCATTTTGCGCTTCTCTCTTTTGTGCATCTCTCTTTTTTTGTTTTTGGACTCTCTGATTTTTTTACTTGATAGGTTTACTGAGAATTTTTTGGCTATTGGTGTTGTGGTTTATTTAGAGCAGTGGTTCTCAACGTGTGGGAAGGGCCCCCCTAGGGGGGCGTGAAGTAACAAAAAGGGGGGCACAAAGATGTGAAAAAAAAAAACAAGAATCAAAAATATGAAAAAAAATCAGTTGAAACCAAAACAAATTAACTTAAACTACATTCTGATACTAGAACAATAAATATAGAGTTAGATAAATGTCTATAAAAGTTAAGTAGGTATAATAAAATATGCATCTACAGTTCAAAAAAATGTTAGGGGGGGCGTGATTAAAACTGTTATGAAAACTCGGGTCGCAAATACTTAAAGGATGAGAAACGCTGGTTTAGAGTTATATTTTTAGGTTCTTTTAATTAGCTATTTGTGTTATTTAAATTTTATTTTTGTGTATATTATGTTATTAATATTTTATTCTATTTCTGTTCCTATTTTTAAAAATTGTTTTGTGTAAGTTATCTATTATTAATGTTTGAAGTGTATGTATGGACTTTCTGTTATGTACCCTGCTCTCTTTATGTGGAGCCTCAGGAGGTGGGACTACCTTGACATATCACCTTGAGAATTGCCCTCTACCTAAGTAAATATTGTGTTTGGGTGTTCTCCAGAGTATCATTGAGAATTGTAATGGAAACATCAGTGTTATGAGTACCTTTGTGGGTTTTCTTTTCTTTTTTTTAATTATTATGATGATTATTACTACTATTATTATTATTTGCTTTGGATTTTGTGAATATTTGTGATATTTGACTTCGGAGTGGGTTTGTTTACTTTTCTTTTCACTTGGCTTTGCCTCTGTTTTGTGTTTTTTTCATATATTTTGGTAATAAAATCTTCAGATTTTCTGTTTTCTCTCCTTTCCTCTGCTTTGTACCTGTGTAGGCCAAAGCCTAATAATAGTTTGGGGGAAAAGCCCATTTTTGATTTTAGGATAGATTTTGGAAACAAGGCTTTGGAGTTTTTTATATTTTATTTTTGAATGGCCAGAAAATTACAACAACTTGACACTTGCTTTTCTGATTTAGTATTTGGTTTTGGGAATCCACTCTTATCTATATTGTTATAATTTCTTTCAGTTTTTGAATTTATTGCTTTCCTGTGTTTTCCTTTTGAGCCTCCTTTTTTATTTTTAATAGTTCTGTTATTTTCTGGTTTTGATTTTTGAAGTACTTAATTATTTTCATTCTATATCGCAGATTTTCACCTATTGCTGATGGGTCTGGAACGTAACTTCCGCGATAGGAGGGGGATCACTGTATTCTTGTATGTATATTCATTATGCAACAAATGTACATTCTCCAATACTATGACAAACAAGAATGCATTAAAATAGAATACAAGACTGCATTTTATTTTATAAAAAACACACACTTTCCTAATGCGTTCTTTACTCTTGCTTGTGGAAGAAACACTAGAACTAAAGATTATATGCACACTAGCTATGTGTGGTCTTCAGGACAAAAAACAACCTGAAGACTCCCTACCAGTTTTATTACATTGATGAACTTGCTGAGGCATCAGCTAAGTGGGCCGGGACAGGTCATATCTTTTTGAGCGCAGCTTTGGCACAGATTGAGTGGGACAGGCTGGAACCTGTCTCTGGCAAACATATCATAGTGCGTTGTGTGAACGTACAACTTCAAATATATCACAAAGCTGAGTTTGTCTGCTTTGGTTGAACAAGACATGAGGTGCATGAAAGTGCTGAAAAAATGTAAAAATGTGTGCCTGTGCCATCTCACCGAGTGCAAGTCACACTTGTATAAGCTTCTATATCCTCCGTAGCATTCACACCAACTCCTTTGGCTGTGGTTAAGTGTGAAAAGAACGGACTGTTCCACTTACACACACACATCTTTCATAGTCGGAACTGAGATGCATACAACTGTTGAAAAAATTTCAAAGTGTAGGCATGTGTCATCTAGTGGTTGTGGTCGAGCATGAGCAGAGAGGACTACACACACACACACACACAGGTCTTTCATTTATATATATCTGATGTAACACAGTATTAAAATGAAAAACTACTTAGCTCAACTAACATATAATCTAGAATTTTGGTAATTTGAATTTTGAATTAAATTTGTTAAATGAATGAACTGATTCAATTTAGCATTCTCTTGGGCACAAATTTTGATTTTTAGTTATCTCAGTATAAATCACAAAAGAAAAGCTACAGTCCCAGGTTGCTATCCAGCAGAATTTAAACAGATACCTTTTTATTAATTTAGATTTGTTACTATTACAGTTTAACAGGAACGAATCTACCTAAAACTATATATTTCAAATTCTTTGTTTTCTAAGAAAAACAATCCTGTCTACTTTCCCTACTAACTACCAGTATTATGATTCTGGCTAAGGGTTCTGACCAAACAGAGAAAAATAAATTAATAAATAAATAAATAAATAACATGCTGATTTGATTATATCACAAGATCAAACTGGATTTGTTAAATGCTGACAACTGCTATCAAATCTCCAATGTATGCTCAACATAATATAATACCTCGACAGTAACAGAAATCCCCAAGGACCTGCTAATTTTACATGCAGAAAAAGCCTTTGACAGGGTCCAGAGAGGCTGCTTAATCACCACAGATTTGAGTTTGGCTCCAATATGCTGCATCTGCATAAAATAAACTCTTGTACACGAGTGAAAATGCTTCAATTTGTTTAAATAACATTCATTTTGATTTCTTTGGTTTAGAACATGAAACTAGAAAAAGACACTCTTCATCGCTGATTTTATTTGCCATTGAACTTCTCGCCATCTGCTTGTGTAAATAATCAGAGATTTTGGAATTGTAAGGGAAACACTTGAAAATGTATCTTTTTGGAGATGACATGCCACTCTGCATTGCTGAGCTCTACTTATTCCTTCCATATTTAATAAATGTATTACAGGACCTGTATAATATTTCATGGTTCAAGATTTCTTTGAATAAAATCATATTATTTCCTCTTATTTTCCTGTTTCCTGCTCCTCGCACATTAGCTTAAATGTTATCGGTTTTTCTTTAGCGTCTCACTTCAATTAACATAATTATAGACATATTTAAATTTAACTTTAATTACCAGATGAAACTTTTTAAAAATACTTCATCAACCACTCATACCTGTTAATATTTTTGAAATGAATAATCTGTAAAAACTGTGTTTTTCAGTGCATTACAATATAGATCACCAAGAACATCTAGAAATAAAAATTAATTGATGCAAAGAGGCCTAAGATAAAAATACCAGTTCTTCAGTGATATCTAAAGAAGACAGCAGCACAGACAGTTCTCTAATGGACTGCAAATACACATACTTTGAGATTATCAAAGGGATATTCAGAAATGAGCGTGTTCCTGCTTGTTAGTCATGTAGAGAACATCTCTCTATATGCTCTGCTTTGTACACCAGCTATCATAAATTACTGCCAACTAAATAAAAATCCAGTGGTTTAATATCTATTTAGAATATGGTGCCAGTGCAGGAAATAGTAGTAGGTAGAGATATCACTGTGAAATTCATCCTTCCAAGACAATCAGAAAAATAGCTATTCCTAAAATACACAATATTTAACATATGAAGTAAGCTTGGTATTGGGACCTCTACAGATTTGCATATTGACAATATTATTTACATTTTTTAAACATCTGTGCTGCAAAAATAACCGCTCTTAAAACATTTTTATCTCATGATATATGAGATGCTTTTTTAATAGAAACCTGGTTACTTTTCTTAATTGCATACACCAATAAATAATCTGTGACAGCACTGGGGACAGGACATTGTAGTAAGACATTCATATAGTAAATAGAAGATAGCTCTAGATAAACTATACTCTTCCTGAACATGTGCAAAACATGGTCTAACTTAACTAGGAATGCAAATAACAATTGTTTTGTTAATTGATTGATTATTATTTTGTTTAAATGATTTTTTTAAATGCAATGTTGATGCAAAATTGCAGTTGCATCTCTCAGACTGACACAGATAACCTGACTACAGACATATATTGTTTTGAAAAACTCATCACAGATTTCAGAGGACTTTGTTGGACAGCTATCTTATCCAAAAATCTCTTGACCATACATCGTTTTTCTCTCTCTCATTAAATTAATCTTAGCCTGAGTGAACCTATTAATTTTTTACATTTAAGATTTTTCCTTTAAAGATCTTGTCCTAGTGTGTGGATATAAACACAGGAAACTTCAGTTTCTGTATTACATCTTGCCTGAAGAAGGGGCCTGAGTTGCCTCGAAAGCTTGCATATTGTAATCTTTTTAGTTAGCCAATAAAAGGTGTCATTTTGCTTGGCTCTTCTCGAAAATAAACAAATTTTATTCTTTGCACAATGCTCTCCTTCATAGCAATACTACAGACAGGTTTATAAATTACATCTAAGTAAAACATGAGTACTGAAAAGCAGAAGTTAACCAGAAGAAAGTTTACACTAAGAGTGACTCTATGGGATCCCTAAATGTGATTGAGAAAGAATCGCCATTACTCAGATGTGTTTTCTTCTCAAGTTGTGTAACAACTGAACTCATGTTTACAGCTCTTGCAAGACACAAATGTAAAGTTGAAATGACTCCATGCTTTTGAACTCTTTAGCCTGCCACTCTATTTAAATCTTCCATCTCTGCCATATCTCCAAATGTTATTTAACCTACTTGTGGTGAATAAAGTCATACATCAACAAATAAATAATAACATTTATTGGCAATTTTTATCATAAGTTATTGTTGATGACATTGATTATTTCTTGCAGCGATAAACTCAACTCAAAACTGTACATTTCACACATTTCTCTCAATTCAGGTTTTTCAAAATGCCTCCTCATTAGACTATATTTGTTAGAGATGTCATCAGGTACCTGCCTGGGATATGTGTTTTAGGTTTGTCCCCTGCTTAGCTACCAAACAACTGATCATGATGGAGCTCACAGTAACCAAGGAAAGCACATTGAGGAATCAAACTAAATAAACCATGCCAAGTACTAGAAACTGGTAGAGCTGTGTTGAACTCACTGTGAGCCAATGGAGGTGGGTAGTCAGGATGCTCACTTTGCACAGCTTTAAACCTGTTGGGTATTACATGGTGCTGCAAACTGGACAGCCGTAAAATCTATGTCAGAAGCCACAGAGAAAGTCACTACATGGCTTTGGATTAAGAGTACTGATCTGTGGGCTGTTACTGCTGAGATGGAGTTTAGGGTCTGATCTACCCCAGCTGGGTCACCTGGGTGAGGGTCTATGATGTTATGATGGTAAAAGAAATAAAACACCCAAAGACCTGAGGTAACATCACCACTGTACATCCAGAGGAGTATTTTCAACTAACACACAGATCAGAAACAAAGCAATACATGAAGACATTGCTTTTAAGACAGTAATACACTGAGAAAAACCATACTTCCTATGTCTTTTTCAATTAAGATTTGTACATTTTGTGATATAATATGTTTTACATTTTAAGGTATTCAGAAGATCTTCAAAACCAGCTGGAATGTCATCACAATCCACTAAACTTAAAGCTAATAACATTTTAGCTCCCAATGGATTTGTCATTTTTATCCATCTTCACTAAATTACATTCCTGCATTTTTTTCCAAGAGCAGCTGCATTTTTTGCTGCATGCATTTTTTCTGTGGGCATTTGTCCTGAACACATTTTTCGTGTGCTCTTTTTTAGAGCATCTGTTTACTTAGGGACAGTTTAACATTGCCAATTAATCTATCACATTTCTGAGATGTGGCAAGAAAACAAGAGCACAGGGAGAAGGTATGAATTCCGTACAGGCAACAGCCAGGCATTGTATCCATGTGGCATCATTATCATCATCATCATTATAGTTTAAAAGGCATTTTCTTGGTTTACTCAGGTTGTCCCACAAATATTTTTCCTCTTCTCCCTGCAGTACCTCTCTGGGTGACACCCATTCTTTTCATAAATAAGCCCCTCAGTAAAGTGCACAAAGCAAACACTAGCACTGACATCAAATCAAATGAAATAAGTCAAGTGGCTTTATTGCCATACCATCCATACACAGTATTGCAGCATATAGTGGTACAAAATAACATTCCCTGGAACCGTGGTGCATGGTATCATTGCCCGGCCTTGTGAGAGGAGTACATTTATTGCCTAAAAAGTTATGCAAATTAGCTGTCCAGGATTTGTACTATTTAATAATATAAATGTTCCCAGTAACCCATAAAAACCTTTGGAGAGAAAAATGTATGATGACAATATTGAAGTAATGTGATGTCAAGATCAGTTGATAAATGCTAACTACTGTGCATAAAGAAGAAATAGCAAAATAAGACTGTAATTTGCAAAAGCTGTTTAGAAGTCGTTGACTCTCTCATCATCTTGGCAGTATATTATAATATAGCAGACAGCTTGATGACAGTTCAGACCTTCCTTGTAAACGATGTATGTTTTCAATTTTTTAACATTACATAAATATTATTTTCTACCTAGCTGAGGTCAACGTTGCCACTGTTTAAAAATCTATGTTGTGTTTAAAGCTTCAAAAAACATCTTTCTATACAAATAAATAAAGCAACTAGTTTTCATTTTTTACTTTCCTTTTCAGATTGCTTGATATGTTTGCCAAAGGTGGTTCCACCCGAGATGCTGCAACAAGCAAAAACAGACACATAATTTTTTTTTCATCAGCTGGAATAAAAAAAATACAGAAATCAGGGGAAAAAACAGCATACTGTACATAATATTAAGATTTAAATAGTTTGCTTCAGTAATTTGCTATGAATAATTTTATTGCAACATGCAAATGACCAAATCTTAAATTATATTATATATATATATTGTGACCACTAAGGGGCTCTCAGAAACCATTCCTCATAACTCGACATATTAGTCTTTTTATTACAATGCTCATTTAACAGAGTACGTAGCTCTGGGTTATGATATTTCACCTAACAGTTTCTAACTGGAATGCCTACAGTAGTGGTGTCTTATGCATCAAATTTAAATGTCGTGGAAAACAGTCTCTTTTAGGAAATTATGGATTTTCCCTGATGTTTGAGATGGGTCTTACCAAGAAGCAAGAAATAACAATGTCATACATACACCACACATTTTTTACATTTGCTCATTAAACACTGAAAAGCTGTTGGTGACTTATGAAACTCAAAGTTAGACACCTCTTTAGCTAATGTGAGTATCTTTTTAACTTACCAATTGTAGAAAGGTTGTCAATGGGCACATTTTCTCTTGGCATTAGATAATAATTAAATCATTACTAATAATTAAAAATTGAAAATCCTAGAAATTGTTGTACATCTGCCAAGAATCATCAAGTTTGAGTACAAGTACAGTTGGACTGGCCCACAGATTTCTCCTCATTGATATTTAATGCAAGCATTATTTAATTTTTGTTTCAACTTCTGTTTTTTCAGTCTCAGAAACTGTCTTTACTACTCCTGGTGCTATGTGCATATTGTATAAAATAAAAAGTTTAAAACTTGGTCTGTCATTCACAATATCCAAAAACTTGCTTGTTAAAGTCAGCAGAAATCTATTAGGGTATCTCCATCACTATTTGATGCTTTTCTCAGAGTTTCCTATTAACCCAACTGTCACTCTTGTCTGCATTTATTAGGATGTAAAGGAATGTAATTTACAGTCCTGTTCTTCTTTTTAACCTCATATGGTATCTGTCAATACAATAATGACTGATTAGGCAGTGGGGACTAATAGCATCAGTGTACCCCAGCTGAAACTCACGAACCACAGCCGTACATGTATGTAGTTATTCCTATAGAAGTTTTTTTTTTTTTTTTTTTTTCTCGAAGTTTGGAGCATCTGGCCTTTGCCTGGGTATAATATTGATAACTCCCTTTATTTCACCGTACTGCAGTACCTGACAAAAGAACTTTCTCATCTCTCTTCCTCTCTCTTTAGACATTGGCCTTTCTCTATCTTTACCAATGGAATCTTTGCTCCAGTCTCTCCATAAACAACAAACTTCTCACCATGAAACTACTTTAGATCCCATAATGGGTCACTTACAGCCAAGCCCTGCAATTCCTTGTAGGGCTGTATCAGCCCTACATTTGCTCCAAGAATACCAATCTATAATTTTAAGCAACAGGTTCTGGTGTCCCTGCACCCCTGAGCCTTTGGGTTTCAAGGTAACTTCCTATTTCCTTGCATTATTAGAGGGAGAGAGCCTAGCGCCATGCATCTTCATCTAGACCTGTTTTCCTGGTCTCCTAAAATTTTTCAACGGCCTACCTTTAATCTCTAATTTGAGGTCAGATATCCCAAAAGAATGCTGGGTAGTCTAGCCTCTCACATCACAGTGGAGTATTGTTTTTTGTTTTCTCTTGTCTTTCTGCCACCTTCTTTAGTCTGTGTAGATCACCTGCCTGTGTTTCTTCCAGAACTATAATTATTAAGGAAACAACCAGAAATTTTAGATAAATATAACTCTTATAGTATCAGTGAACAATAGGAATTTAGCACATTCGCTAAAAGATAGCTTGTAGTGGAAAAAAATTAAAATTTTATTGTCATCCATCTTAGGGGTAACACATTTAAACTTTCATGTGTTATATTCTCAGATTATTTTTTAAAAGTAACAAGTAACATAATACAAAACATTATATTGAAGTACAAATAACTGCATTACTTAAAGAAACAGGTTTGGAAAAGCAGTTACTCTGTGTGTGTGTGTGTGTTTCTTTTAAGTTGTAAAGACGTTTTCTTGCCATCTGACCTGCATTTGATTGAAGTAAGGCAGGTGCAAAGAGAGCTTGGTGCTATAGACAGCAAATGAAAAAAGGGGAATTAATTTCTATACATACTGTATGATTTTGGTTGTGTATTATATTATAGCAGCAGTCTGATAATTGTTAAACATGGTGTGTAGCCATGGCAGAGTTTAAAGAGGGGCCGGGATGCCTGGGCTTAGAAGTTAACAAATGTTAACCAGAGAAATGTGCAGTTTTTCATACAAAAGAAGAAAAAGTAATGCAAAGGTAACACAATGTTTATAATGCATTACATTTTATAATACGTAAGTATATAAAATATTTACTTTTGGTTCAAGTAATAGGTGTGTGTGTAATGTAACTAAATTACTTTTGAAGGTAACGTCCCCCTAACATTGTCATACTGTAAACAATCGGTAACAGAACATTGCGGAACTCACATAAAATATAAAAAATGTTAGGACATTTCTACTACAAGGAAATTTTCAGCTTTCAAAAACTTTTATTATTATTCTTGTAGTTATTCTTTTCTGTTTTCTTTATTTATTAAAGTTCGGTATTTTTCATATCAATGAGATATTTCACTCATAGAATGTTTAAATTGTGTTCCCCTCAGAACTTTCCCCTGAAGTGGGCTGGTAAAAAACAAGAAAATGTAGAAATATTTTTTTCTCTTGATGGATTTTTGAATATTCTCTTCCTCAGGGCCAGTTACATAACACTATAAAAACTGTGAACTTTTCTTTTTCAGAAGAAATGAAAACAGGGTTGCATGTATTCACATTAATATAGCAAACAACTATAAAATTGCAAATGAAGGCACGAGCAAACAAAACTTTCACAGGATACCAAACATCAGTCAGTAGTTATATGCATGCGGCTTCTGTCAAAACGGCAATTAAATCTGTCAATCAAAATGATTAATAACCCTTAAGCCCCGCCCCTATGATGTCATACTGGAAGTCCCGCCCATACCCCCCATGCAGCAATACCGGAAGTCCCGCCCGGTCGCCCCTGATGACGTCACACCGGAATTCCCCCGCCCCGCCCCTCTACGTGACCTAGCCCCGCCCCCTGGTGGCGGATTGGTGAAGGGCCCCCTGTCCCCGCCCAGACTCCTCCTTGAACCCGCCCCCGGCAACTGATTGTTTACATAAACTGTCAAGAGCCGTTTGATGGATGTCTGCCCCCTCGTTGAACCTGCCCTGCACCTGCTTGGTTCACCAAATGGTCAAGAGCCGTTTGATGGATGTCTGCCCCTTCCTTGAACTTACCACTGCCCCCCTCTCCCCAGGACAAGCCCGGGCATGTTACAGCCTTTACCTTGACAAGCCCAGACATGCCCGGGGTCTGCCTCGGCCCCCCTCTTCCTAGCACAAGCCCTGACATGCCTGTGGCGTGTCCTGACAAGTCCAGGCAGATTGCTGCCTTGGCCCTGCACAAGTCCGAGTACGTTCCTATCTGTACCCTGCCGGCCTGAAGGGCCTGCCTCGGCCCCAGTGAAGCAGCACCTGACGGTCAGCCTCCCCACACTTCCCTGCCAGTTCTGAAAGGCCGGTATAAAAAGCGAAGCATTTTGTTCTATCTATGATTTTAATATGAACATGAAATTAAAATATCTCATCTTTGCTTTATGACTTGTGGCTCCAGGCTTTTTTCCATCTCACAGACAGATTCTTTTGTCATCTTGCCGCAGCAATAGGCACATCAAGAAAGAAAGAAATCAAGCACCCCCGCTTTTAGCAGCCCCTGCAAGCATTTCTCAGCCCCAGGTTTTAGCAGACCCCTTGCAAGCAGGCCTGTGTGCTCTGTCTCTCTGTCTCTCAGAGCGCAGACATGGGCTGAGACAGCCCCCTGCTGCAGCGTGGACCGCGATCGCCTTCACACAGTTGTGTGCTTCGAGCACCCAGCCCCCGCTGGGTGGATCCCTGCGAGCTCACCTGCTTGTCAACAGCTGTCTGTAAACTCCCCTACCCCCATACGTCAGTGGGCTCGAGACCGCGCAGACCTTCTGTCCATGACGGATGGATCTTTTAAAGTTAAGGGATTTTTAAAGATTAGCTTGTAAAGCTTGAGATAACTACTAGTTCAGCCCTTTAAAACTCACACATAGTTAAATAAAATGCAGTAGTTCCCTTTTAAATTACGTTTGAGACGTCTAAAAAATCTAGCCTGGGCTGTATAATTTGTAATTATATTAATTAATATAATTATAATTTGTATAAAAATCGATCTAAAACAAGCCCTTTTTCTTTTAAAACTCACCCCACATTTTTAAATACATGTATCTTCAGTTGACCCTAAGGAAACATCTTATGGAAGCAAGCGGCCCGCATGGCTCAGGGAGAGGGTGATGGTTCCAGCAGGGGCCAATTTCACACTTCAGCTGTGTAAAGTGGTGACTGATACCAAAAATGTTCACATATATACAGAGCTTAACCTTAGGGCTTATTTTCCTGGATTCAAACTCATCCACATTTTAAATAATCAAATACATGTATCTTCCATCTCGCAGAAAATCCTCCAGCAGGAGGTGATTCAAGCTTTTCCATCTCACAGAAAATCCTCAAATGGCAGTTCTCAGAGAGAAAGACCAAGTGGTAGACCCAGTCAGCTTTCAGCTGACAGCCCATGCGAGCAGCCCCTGCTCTCTCTTTACACACAGAAAATAAAGTCAGGTATGGGAGGACTCTGTGAGTTCGCTTGCAAACAACAGGGGCTGATAATTGCTGTAAAATGGAAGGCTATTACCAAGCATTCACAGAATTTCTAAAATTTTGTATTATACAAAGCACTCTGAGTACCAAAGTGGTTATAACCTGTTGATGAAAATGCTGTTTTAAATTAAAGCCTGAACAAGATAACTGTATTCTATTCAACATGTAAAATGTTTAGTAAATAAAGAGAGACTAAATACAGTTTATAACAAAAATGGAACACCAATGGACGGCTGAATAACCAGGGGAATCTAATTTAGCTTGAAATGCCGCAGAGTGTTTTACAAATAAAACCCTACAACAGTGGTTCTCAAACTGTGGGCTGACCCTGCTAGGGGGCGTGAAGTAACAAAAAAGGGGGCTCGAAGATGTGAAAAAAAGAAAACAAGAATCGAATATATGAAAAATATATCTATTGAACCCAAAACAAATTAACTTAAATTACATTCTGATACTAGAAAAATAAATATAGAGATAGATAAATGTCGATAAAAGTTAAGTAGGTATAATAAAATATGCAAATAAAGTGTTATAAGAATAAAATCTGATTTTTTTCATGATTAGCAGGACAAAGATTTGGCCATTTGAGAAAAACTAATCGTATATTTGTGTTGTAAGGAGAATCTAAATGACTTGGGCTGGCAAGAAAAGATATATGATAGAACATATCAGATGTCTCCAGTTCCTTTAGGGACTTCATACTGGCAATTATCATTTAAAATGAGTACAGAAATTAAGTTATATGCTATGTTTGGGGTGGATGTGATCAGAAAGGCACTGATGATTCCAAAGATTAGTCAAGAAAACTGTTGGAAAAATGGGCAGAACTCTTTTGGAAACAAGGATTTTTCTTATGATTTTTAAAATCGGACCTTTACAAAGATGCTTGTAGATGCTTTATTTTCTACAGATGCTTTATTTTCATGTTAAAGCAACCAGTCATTTTACTTGGCTACTGAAAATGTATTCTTGTTCACTAACGCTTTAGTATTTAATTAAGAATTACCTGAATATTTGATCATTAGTTTAAGCTGAAAGAGTAATTAGCTCTGCTATTTTGTGAGCTATACAAGCGTGCTGAGCTGTTGGCTCCCATTTATGAGGTCACTAGCATGAGCTAAAGCTGCTGATTTTAAAAACACTATTTTAGTTCGATGAACTTCGGAGGTGCAGAAAAGCGCTTCTTACATCCCCTGCCTCTAGTTAAACCAGCACACCTCACTATAGCCTCCTGTGCTTTCTTATAAATCTCAGTTTAAATGCACAAGTGTATTTACAGAGTTTTCCTTTGTCAAAAGGCTCCTAGGTGATAGATGAGCTAAGCAAAAAATTAAAAATCACTGACCGCAGCAAATCCTAAAACACACGTGGAATCTGTCTCTCTTGTGCGGTGTGGGATTACTTTTAAAAATAATTTCATTATATTACTCACACGTCTAAAATCACCCGGATTTTGGGTTACTATTCTGTATTAAAATAATTACATTTAGCAAAATGAAGGAAAACACCGTTACAGTAAGCTCCTGGAGTCTGTCTCTAACCGGTTGTCCAAATGAGAGTTTATAAAGCAAAAATGTTTCATTATCTCAACCTTTTAAAAACAGGCGGCTCCGTACAGAGAGAGGCCGTTTCGAAAGAGTAGGCATTTCACAAGCGGGTCCCTTCTGCAAGTAGTTCAGAATACTTTTATTATGTCAGAGTTAATGCACCACCGGCCTGCGCTTTAAAGCCACTCCTGAATATTCTCAGAGGAGAGACCCCTGTTTGAATTTTCAGACACCGTGACAAAAACTACTTGATTGGATTACCCGTTTCGGTATGAAAAACTACTATTGTTTGCTTCAATCCTATGAATTTGTACATTAATCGTCATACACGTAGATAGAAAAAATGCTGCATCTTATATTATATGCACGCACGCGCTCACGCACGCACTTGAGAATCAACTTGGAAATATTAATATTAAGGATTCAGCCATCCATTTTTTAAAAACATACTCGTTTGGCACCTATTATAATCATGAATAGTCTGCATGAAGAATAGTTATATTTCATTTAATCCTATACAAAAAGAAAAGAAATAATTTTTCTAAGAAGTTTATATGGACGCTGGGGGGCTATGTGCTTTGGAAACAGTGGAAAAATGACCGATATATTCGTGGCTTGCCAAAGGGTGTTTTAAAGGCCTCTAGTTAAACCAGCACACTTCACTATAGCCTCCTGTGCTTTCTTATAAATCTCCGTTTAAATGCACAAGTGTATTTACAGAGTTTTCCTTTGTCAAAAGGCTCCTAGGTGATAGATGAGCTAAGCAAAAAATTAAAAATCACTGACCATAGCAAATCCAAAAACACACGTGGAATCTGTCTCTCTTGAGCGGTGTGGTGCTACTTTTAAAAATAACTTCATTATATTATACTTACAAAATGAGTAACCAAACATGTTATATAGTGTAAGGGACGGCACGCATGGGCTGGCATCTCGACATGTACAGGATGTGGTTTATTAGCCTGGGTGCAAGCCCCTATTAAACCTGAGGCCGGGGAAGGAATAGAGAACTTGATCACAGAGCTTTTACAGGCAGGAGTGTTAAAAGAGAGACACAACGTGTTTGTAACATGAGACTGCTCCATGTCTTTAAAGGTGATAAATCCAAGTGGAGGTTTGTACATGACCTAATCCCCAAAACATTCCTGAGACTACCAGCCGGCGAGCTCGCCGGGCCTCAAACAGCGGGGGATGGATGCTCGAAACGGGTGGGCTCAGTTGTTTGCAAGCGAACTCACAGAGTCCTCCCATACCTGACTTTACTTTCTGTGTGTAGAGAGAGAGCAGGGGCTACTCGCATGGGCTGTCGGCTGAAAGCTGACTGGGTCTACCACTTGGTCTTTCTCTCTGAGAAACTGCCATTTGAGGATTTTCTGTGAGATGGAAAAACTTGAATCACCTGCTGCTGGAGGATTTTCTGCGAGATGGAAGATACATGTATTTGATTATTTAAAATGTGGGGTGAGTTTGAATCCAGGAAAATAAGCCCTAAGGTTAGGTTCTGTATATATGTGAACATTTTTGGTATCAGCCACCACTTTACACAGCTGAAGTGTGAAATTGGCCCCTGCTGGAACTATCACCCCCTCCCTGAGCCATGCGGGCCACTTGCTTCCACAAGATGTTTCCTTAGGGTCAGCTGAAGATACATGTATTTAAAAATGTGGGGTGAGTTTGAATAGAAAAAGGGCTTGTTTTAGATCAATTTTTATACAAATTATAATTATATTAATTAATATAATTACAAATTATACAGCCCAGGCTAGATTTTTTAGACGTCTCAAACGTGATTTTAAAGGGAACTACTGCATTTTATTTAAATATGTGTGAGTTTTAAAGGGCTGAACTAGCAGTTATCTCAAGCTTTACAAGCTAATCTTTAAAAATCCCTTAACTTTAAAAGATTCATCCGTCATGGCCAGAGGGTCTGCGCGGTCTCGAGCCCGCTGACGTATGGGGGTAGGGGAGTTTACAGACAGCTGTTGACAAGCAGGCAAGCTCGCAGGGGCTGCTAAAAGCGGGGGTGCTTGATTTCTTTCTCTCTCGATGTGCCTATTGCTGCGGCAAGATGACAAAAGAATCTGTCTGTGAGATGGAAAAAAGCCTGGAGCCGTAAGTCATAAAGCAAAGATGAGATATTTTAATTTCGTGTTCATATTAAACTCATAGATAGAACAAAATGCTTCACTTTTTATACCACCCTGTCAGAACTGGCAGGGAAGTGTGGGGGACAGGGAAGTGTGGGGAGGCCGACCATCAGGTGCTGCCTCACCGGGGCCGAGGTAGGCCCTTCAGGCCGGCAGGGTACAGATAGGAACGTACTCGGACTCATGCAGGGCCAAGGCAGCAATCTGCCTGGACTTGTTAGGACACGCCACAGGCCTGTCTGGGCTTGTGCTAGGAAGAGGGGGGCCGAGGCAGACCCTGGGCATGTCTGAGCTTGTCGAGGTAAAGGGTGTAACATGCCCGGGTTTGTCCTGAGGAGAGGGGGGGTGGTGGTGAGTTCAAGGAGGGGGCAGACATCCATCAAACGGCTCTTGACCGTTTGGTGAACCAAGCAGGTGCAGGGCAGGTTCAACGAGGGGGCAGACATCCATCAAAAGGCCCTTGACAGTTTATTTAACCAAGCAGGTGCAGGGAGCGGGTTCAAGGCGGAGTCTGGGCGGGGACAGGGGCCCTTCACCAATCCGCCGCCAGGGGGGCAGGGCTAGGTCACGTAGAGGGGCGGGGTGGGGAATTCCGGTGTGAAGCCATCAGGGGGCGATGGGGCGGGACTTCCGGTATTGCGTTATACGGGGAGGGGCTTAATCATTTCGATTGACAGATTTAATTGCCATTTTGACAGAAGCCGCATGCCTATAACTACTTCAGTCCATAAAATACATTTTTCAAAATCTGACTGTAAGGCTATCAAGAAGAACAATAATAAGAGTCTCAGAAAGAAACATCAGGTATATGTAACATTGAATACAAATGTTTCCTGAACAGAACACTAAAACAGATAGATACAGGATATACAAAGCATTAACTAGAATAAAACGTAATAAACCAGAGTAAAATAATAAATTCAGTACTAAAGAAAAGGCTCAAAAATTACATTATTTGCGAGTCCAAAAATATAAAAGAAATAGAAAGGAATTATTTAAATGTAAAAATGTAGTGCAGCACTGTGTCAACTAAAGACAGTGCTAACTTACCAAAGCATTAAGCATTAGTTATTCAACATGTACATGGATAAAACTCACCAGAATTTATCTGTACATTGACTTAGGGGTACTCTTCTCCCAAGCAGCAAGACAAATTATAGACTTCATTTGAGACCACCTGGGAGCACAATGTCATATTTATACATCTACCAGGCTTTCTGCCTTAACAAGATTCTCCTGTAATCCCCTACCTCAGGGTGTGACTTCACATTATCTGTTACAGTGAAGCACAACTGAGTTACTGTGTGAGCCATCTTAAGAAAGTGTTTTGACGCTGGAAATTTTAAGGACCGTTTATACAAGGTGCTTTTTTACTTCATGGTCCTTTTACATATGGTACATTCATTAATACCACATGCACTTCAGAACAGGTAATCCCTCTGAAGCTAAACATATTTGGACCCACCAAGTACCTGAATGGGAGACCAACCAGGAAAAGCTTGGGTTACTGCTGTGGTGAGGCCAACCGGGGGTGCTTACTCTGTGGTTTGAATGTGGATCCCAATACCCCAGTGCAATGGTGGGGATGCTGTGTTGTAAAAGTAGTGCCATCTTTCAGATAAGATCTTCACTCTCTGTGGCCATAAAAAATCCTTAGGCATCCTTTGTAAAGAGCAGGGTGTATTCTGATGTCCTGGCTAAATTGCCCTCCATGGCCTAGTCATTTTGGCCCCCTAATCATCCCCTGTCTCTAATTGGCTATCTCTCTCCCTCACCACTTCACCACCTAACGGCTCATGTGTGGTGAGCATATTGGAGCAAAAATGGCAGCCATCACATCATCCAGGTGGATGCTACACATTAGTGGTAGCAGAAGTGGCTCCCCGTTCACTATGAAAAATGCTTTGAGTAGTGAAAAAAGTACTATATAAATGTAAATAATTATTATTATTATTATTACTAATATAAAAATGATGTCAAGGGTACAATAATATATAAACTATGCCCTTTGTATTATAATCAGAGTTTTGTATTAGTTTAATTTCTTAACATTGACAGTATCCCCTGTAGTTGCTTCTTTTCCAGGTTCCCAAAATTGAGCAGCAACTTAATTGGCATGGTAGGATTCAGCATGAGTCAAACACATAACAAAAGAAATTCCACAGTCCAATAAAAGTTCATTTTAAAAAACTTCAGTGACAATTTAAAAATGAACAAATCTTTACAAAAAAAGTTATTTTACGTGCAGAATAAAATGCAAAAAGGGAAAAATGGTTTCTTCTCTTTTTTATTACAATCTTAGTTTTCTCATGTTAAACTTTAAAAGTTATGTAACTTTTCAATGGTGAACTTACATAGGCTTCCCTCCAGTACGCTCAGTATGTTCAATAAGATCAGTGCAGTCTGAAACTGTTTGCTTTCCATGCCTTACGAGCTGCAGATCATAGACTGAACTTGTCTCTAGTCAAACTGACAAGAAATTATTAGAATATTTCATTTACAAGTTAGCTTGTAGGGCTTATAATAGAACCTTCCATTACCTATGCACTAATACATAGGCATTTTAACATAACTAGAAAAATACTTCTATCAGTTTAATATAACACAACTAACTAAAAGCATTTAACTTATGGACATTACAGCAAATACTTGCAATTCAGACATGGAAAGTGTCCCAGTTTTAATAATGTAGGTGGTGCGGATTATTATTAAACTATCAAATGTCAAAGTTTTTGGAAACCAGGAATAAAGTGTAAAATGTATCAGTATTTTAAATTACTATGTTTAATGAAGTTGGCACATTTTAAAAATGTCAAAGTACACACATGCCTGCTGTGTGGAGCTTTGTGATCAGGCTCTACAAAGGCATCTTTGGGCAGTTTTGTTAGTGCCCAAAAATTGTGAGTGCCCAATATCGAAAGACCTTCAAATAAAATTCTTGGTGTCTCCATAGTCAAAACAATTGGCTTATTTGTAGATTTGTAGGTAATCAGTGAAGTCAATGGACTTATGATATAATGAAAATCTGAAACCATCATCTTTATTATTAACCATCACATCCAGAAAGTGGGGTGGAGTGTCATGTCAAATGGCTTTATTGTCATGTCATCCATATACAATACTGCAATATAAAGTGCCATGAAATAACATTGCAGAAAACCATGGTGCAACATATACATAAACATGGGATAAGTGCAAGGCAGGTAAAGAATTATACTATACTATATGATACTAGAAATAAATAACAGATAAGTGAATAGATGGTAAAAATTTGAAATAGACAATAATAAATAAAAAATGCTAATAGCTAATAATAAAAAACAACAGTAGTTGCTAGTGTAACAAATGTACTGCATATAAACAAGCTACTAAGAGCAGATCTGAAGGCAGTGGGGCAGCACAGAGTTCAGAGCCCGGACAGCCAAGAGGTAGAAGTTGTTGCACAAGCCAGCAGAAGTGATGGTGCTACAGTACCTTCTGCCAGATGGAAGCAGGACAAAATGACATAATTTCAGAATTACTATCAGATTCATTATTGTGTGCACAAAACATATGTAATTCCTCTATTGTATCTAACCAGAGCATCTTTAAATATAATATGCTACCATGGCTGTCCATTTGTTTGTCCAGGATTTTAAATCACCTGTAGCTCATAAACCATTTGACCTATTGACCTGAAATTTGGTACACATATACTAGGTGATGTCTACTATCTGCTTTCGGGTTGATGATTGACCTCCAAGGTTATTCCTCTTTTTATTTTTATTTCATTATAGAATCAACTCTCGGCAGCGGTCAGCAGGGCGGCCATGCTCATCCCTACCACCTTCACCGTCACTTCCCCTAACTCTTCATATCTTTAATCATTCTTGAAGCAGATTGAAGACTTAAGTGCCATCTTAAGTGAAAAATTTAAGAAAACGTACTAAGTAATTGCAACACAAACAGTGACTTAATCAGTTTTAACACGAAAAGATGCAGACGAAAGAAGAGAAGAAGCGGGCCACTAGGATGGAGAAAAGAATAGCTACTTAGGAAGAAGCAAGCGCATCAACCTCTGAGCAAATGAATGCTAAACATACAGAGAAAGAGCATGAAAACTAGGAATGCTCAATGTCAAGTGTATTCACTGCACGTTGTTGTGCAGTGTGCCGTTACTGGTAAAAACATAATCAATAAACCAAATCCGTAATGAATTAATTTTAAAATATGTTTAAAGTGGTTCAAAATAAATGTCTCTCCAAAGTTTGCAATATACAGTACTTATTAGTAATATGAGGAATAAATGCCGCCCTAGAACTGCTCATTTATGTTGTCTAATATTTTTAATAGTAGTTTATCTTCAAAAACCAAAAATATTTAATTTCATAGCAATCTCTGTTAATTCACAGATAAAATCAATATATGAATGAAAAAGTATTGACCAATCATTTAAAGCAGAATGAAGAGCATCTGCCTGAGGGATGTTTGTACATAACAAATCAATAGCAAACTAAAATACGTGTCTGCAGGGTGTGTCTGAGTTTACGTATAAAATCAAAAGAATCTTTTCTTCCAGGCCATTTGGTAGATCCACCCCCACCTAGTGCCCCCTCCCTTCTACACTGCCATAATGTATAATGTACCAGTCAATGCAGGTTTCTCTTTGCTTCCTAGGATGCTACTGAGTCTTGTCTTTGTCTTGTACAGCACACCCTGGCTTTCAGTACTCCTGTTCTTACATGCAGACCTCACACTAGTCATAAACTCAGTCTGCCAGTTTTTATATCATGCAGACCTGTCCGCCAATAAAAGCCTTCAACTCTTTAAAACTCTTCTTTAACCAGGAAACTATGCCACATAGCACTGGGTGTTAAACAACAATTTTCTTGTGTTATTTTTCCTCTAGCCTGTAGTATTTTTATAGAAATGGAGAGTTGAGCACAAATGATAAAAATTATTAAATCAGTTGTAAATCATTCTTGGTTTTATTTTATATTAAATTTCACAGACTATTGTAAGCACTTTTTCATGAAGCACACATTTCAAAAAGAAGACAGCACTGGAAATGCAAAGCATATAAAACTCAAACACAAGGAAAACTGTAAGGGAACATACACATTGGGAGATGCAGATACATACCCCAAAGAATATTTAATTCACTCTTTTCAAGGTTGATGACAAGTGGCCAGAGATGGTCACTACCCTGGAGGGGGGTTAGACTGTCTAGCCTGTTGAGGACAAATGCAGCAAATGGAGCTCTTTCTCTTCCACTGCTCAAATCAAGAACCACTTGAAAGAGGGATAGAAGGACAGTTCACTTTCAACAGCCTAAGACAAGGAAATCCATCTTGTGGCCAACAGGCATAACTTAAAAGACGGGTCCCTTTTAAAAAAGTAAAGGAAAGGTTGAGTTTTTATTTCACTATAGTATTAATTTTTGTACCCCTTTTTTCGCTTTTTGAGTTGTTTTTGGTGATGCTATTGAGTTATATGTTTGTCTTGTATATGTTCTGTTTATAGCATTGTCAAAAGCAACCTTGCGACATTTGTTGTTGTCATTGGCATCCCAGTTGTTATCATGGGTGTCACAAAAAGACTCAGGAAACATCAAAGGTTTGGGGCAGCCCCCCGTATGTTATGCCTTGGCTGCAAAATTGGATAATTTGGTTGAGTTATGATTGGTTCAAGGTCCAAAACAGAAGTGATTTGAAAGAGAGGATGTGGCTGCTTCAAAGGCCATTACAGGACGTGATGTCATCAGGACCTGAACCAGAAGTGGTGTCATCTGGACCAGAAGTGACATCCTTAATAGGGCTGGACCCAGAAGTGACGTCTTCAGAACCGTAAGTGACATCGTCGTAACCGGAAGTGACGTCATAAATGCCACCAGAGCCGGAAGTAACATCATAAATGGTGCCGGAATCTAATAGGATTTCCCGTGGATGGTCTGCAGAGGATTGAGAGAGAGAGTTAGTGCAGCTCACCACCCCCTGGTCTGGTGTGGTACTACTATTATTCAGGCCTTCTAGCTGCCTCCTATTCGCACATGTGTGACATGGTGTTGTATCACGTCACCATGCAGCGCATATATAACATGTCGACAGCACTTATGTCTCATCCAAGTGTCTAGATATACTCTGAAATCTTTTCATGTGTGAGTTACTTAATAAGAGAAAGGATGTTAAGGCAGTTAGGAAGGCTTTGACTTGTTTTCTTACCTTCAATTCCTATTTGAAATTTGGGCTTTGATTATTCTGTTTGACTTCTGGTTTTCAAACGTGTGTTTTGAGACTATATTATTGCTTTGACTGTTCATTTCCTGGTCCATTTTGCCATTTAATTTGTATTTGTTTTAGATGTGCAATCACTACAACCATTTACAAAAAAAAACTGGAAAAAACTAATGGATTGAAAATAATATTGATAGAAAAGTTCTACTTCATAAACAGGAAAGGAGCAGAACTGAGAGTTTGTTTTTCCCTGTGAGTACACTTTATTTTTATTTCTTATAAACTCATCCTTTTTCCTTAGAGATAGAAATTGTAGTAAAACTTTGTGCTGGTTGTTCAAATGCCACTTATGTACACAACACATGAGTACTTATAGTATATAAGTGTGACAGGCTGAATAAATAGAGAGCACAGTAATTTACATTTACATTTAGTTGCTTAAGAGACAATTTTATCCAAAGCAACTTACAAAAGAGTCTAACAAAATCTAGTAAACATCAGTCTGGGGCAGTGTTTTGAAACAAGTTACAGGACAAGGCCACAAAATTGAGCATCTCAGATAAAGAGCTTAGAGCAAAATACAAGCAGGCTACAATTACTAGGCTACGGAAACCTGCCCGGTGGTTAGACAGACATTACTCAAGCAAGAGACTCTTCAGACACTCCTTACACACATTGATGGAGTCAGAAATTCAAATGGAGGTGGGCAGCTCATTCCACCATCTTGGTGGAGAAGAGTCTGGATTGAGATTTAATGCCTCACAGAGGCACCATTCATCAGCAGACCTACATATTTGAAAAGGAGCATAGGACCTCACAATTGTCTCAATATATATAGATGTTCGTGCTGCTACATTTTGAATCATCTATAGCAGCTTGGTTACACATACCGGTACTCGTGGCAGCACAGCAGCAAAGATGTGACAAAACCAAAGTCAAGACCAGGAAATGTGCCACATACTCTGTCAGAAATGGTGTGATGATGCAGATAATGTATAGATTTAATCTGCAAGATGGAAAAACCATTGAAACATAGTCAGTGAAGGACAGCTGGTCATCAATCTCCACCCAAAGGTTGCTTATAGACTAGATGGTTGTTAGTGATAATGAGCTGAGCTGAACAGAGATGGGTTGCTGAATCGATGAACAAGCTGAAATAATAAAAAGGTCTATTTTTGCTAGTTTGAGCTGAACATCAAAATGGTGTTGGAAAAAGACAAATACAATCCATAAATTTAGATGACATTCCAGCAAGAAAACAATATCAAAATTGAATTATGTGACCCCAAAAACCTTTGAGTGAATAAAAAAGAGCAAAGCAGGTGTAGAGAAACATGTAAAACATGAACTGTGATTAGTTAACCTCTCTTTCAGGTGGAGTGAATTGCCCAATTTCTTACCTCAAATTACTGCAAAACACTACGTTTTCTCACTTTATAGTTGCTCTTCCTTTTGCTTTCTATCAATCTTTTACTGTCTCATTCGCTTTCTTTCTTTTTCTTTGTTCTTGCCTTTACCCAACTCTGCTTTCACCTCTAAACCCAATAAGGTGGTTTAAACCCACTGGCAAGTTTTGGAATAACTCCATGAAACACCAGGCTGGAATTTCTTCTAGCATTACTAGCATGTTTCTCAATTGTTTTGGTGTTGCAACCCTCTTTTTCCCATTTAAGTGTTTTAGCAACCACCAATGTCCCCCTTTCTGAATTAAGGATGACCATCAAAGCTGTGGGGTGGGGATCAAGCACATTCATCAGAGTGGCAAGTCACCACAACCCACTATGTGACCCAATGCAACCCACTACCAATATAAACAATACCAATCTTAACCCACCAGCAGCAGTGGATGAGAAACACTGTTCTAGAACAAATGAGTTTTCAGTGGCCTCACTAGGGCTATGACTTCAAGTCAGTTTTTCTGCTACCCATTTTTGTAAAGGGGTATCCTAGACCCTGGTCTTTACCTTATGATTTTGCTTGCTTCCTGGAGATCTTTCATTCTGTGGCCAGACCTCCCTAGTCTCACTTTCTATTTTGATAAAGGATCAAAAATCTGCTGGGACACCTGGTCTCTAGTGTCCTGAGGGGATACGGTATACTTGCACCCTAACCACATATCACTCTCTTCGTTTGGGGTTACTATGTCTGTACCTATTATGAATATTACATTCACAAAATCATAGTGGCATGGTTGCACAACTTTCCCTACCTACCAATGTAGGAGCATCCTGTTGTTTCCACAGCACCTGAAAAGGAGGACCACTCAAGCAAGAGCATGGCTGGGCTGCACCTTCACCTTTAGAAACAGCAAATCCATACTGCTAACTTGGTGGAGGAGAAACAGACCTTCATTTCTGCTATGGAAGTATTGATGTCCTTTGGCGCTCTTGTAATTTCTCATTGTCCATCGAAGCCAAGGATAGAGCTAACTAATAAATAATATCTCCATATGTTACTTGTGTCCATTTCCGTAAATCTTCTGGGCAGTTTTTCAGCTGGTGTGACAATAATAACCCTATAAACCTATACACCTATTTACAAGACTTATCTTTCTCCACTGTCATGACAACATCCACCATCACTCGTAATGTGTGTTTTCCTTCTTCTCTTTAAGGATCTGAACCCTGCTGCTCCTCTGCGTCATCATTTCCTGTCTGTAAACTCCTTATTCACCAAACCAAACAATACAAGATATAACTATTAGTTCATTTCTCAATCCTTTTGATCCAGATGTAGGTTCAGCAGGAGTTGGGGTCTTTTCTGACAGCTTCAATGACAAAGGAGTACCCATTTTTGAAGGGTGCTACAGCAAATCTCAGGTGCACTCATGCATATCTGTACATTCATTCATAATGCACCATGATCAGGTATTTGCAGACAAGTTGTTTAAGCTTAGCATGCCCTTTTTAAGAATTGCTGCTGAACTTTCATTTTACTGTTATATTTCTTTTAATTATGGTGGATTGTTTTGCTCAGACATTGATAAGGCTTTTCCAATTTCTTTCTCTCACATTTTAGACACTGTCCATTTTGATAAAACTGTTGTCATTTGTATATTAAACAGCCCTTTTCAGAATACAGGTGATATAGGACATTTGGAATTGTGCTGGGCATTTAAGTGGAAGTGCACAATTCAATAAGAATACATTGAATTAAATGGAACATAAATATATGTTTTAGACATTGAAATTCTTAAGGCTTTTAAGGCAACCTAAGAGAGAAAAACACAAACTCAAGTAGTTGTGAATATTGAAGAAATTATACCTGTGGGAGTCTACAGCAATTGGAAAAGTCAAAAGTTAGAAGACTGGTTACTCAGATCTGTTTGCAGTCTAGCCCAGTGGTCCCGCAGCCAAAGTGGAGAGCCCATGAACTTTGAAGTGATTGTAGGGTGTTGAACCAAAAGAAATCCAGTAATGGAATTTGATATTTTCACACTGCAGTGGTGCTGCATATAGAGATGGATGTGAGTCGATTTAAAACCTTATTAGCATGGCTAAAGAAGAAAAAGAAAATGTTACATTTATATAGTGCATCCACCTGCCATTCTGCACCAGTACACTCACCACACATTAGCTATTAGGAGGTGATGTGTTGAGAGAGATAGTTAGCCAAGTAGAGAAGGGGGATGATGAGGGCAGGGGACAGAATGGGCAAGGGCTGTGATGGGCAATTTAACCAGGAGATTGGGAAACATTCTGCTCAGATGCACAGGGATCTTTTATGATCACAGAGAGTCAGGACTCTTGATTTAACATCAGGCTGCATAATGAGTGATGAGAGGTGGCAAAGAATGCAGCTTTCCAGACAAAGTCTGGAAAAATGAGGCAACCAGTCTGCAAGATATATATTGCATCAGCCCCAAATGGAGGTGTGAATAGGGAAGCAGTAGTGTTATGTTATTTGACGAAGTGTTGGACATTAAAACACAATCCAGTCCCTGTCTCACTGTGTGACTGACTGAGAAGTAACCATGTGCCTGTATTTCATTTGATAGTTATATGTATATGCAAATTTCTGTATTACACCAGTGAACCTGTGATACCTCTTAAGATTTTGTTCACAAAGAAAAAGTGCTGTGTGAAATGTTTGTTTTACTTTTATAATTAAGCTGTGTTCTTGTCCTGTTCATGTATTATTAAAAATGATCACAGTATCTTTAATAAGTGTTTTTTCTTAGCATTGTTTTTTATAAGAAGAGATTAATCCCTGATGACACCTAGGATGGCAGCCACGTTAGTTTGGTGCTCCGTCTTTGTGTGTCTTTTTATGTTACATTTGTTGTCACCAGGCAAATTCATTAAACATTTATATGCGAAGAGCCTCTGAATATCGGTCGCAGTGCTCCACCAGATATAAGTACATCCATGGATCTTGCAACTTTTTGATCACAGGTGTTCATGCAGCTAAGCGGGTAGCCATAGGACCAGAGGCAAAAGAGCTGGCATCCTGGTTCAGTCCCACTGCCAGGAATATGTCGATCTAATGTATGCTTGCTGGCAAAGTCGATGAACTGCATCTGTTAATACGTACTAAAAACTGACTTTTTTTTATCTGCTCTGTGCTGCACTGAAACATGGCTGCATGACTCTATTTATGACTCTGCATTGGACTTACCCAAATTCACGCTGTACCAAGTGAACCACATTACCGAACTTTGCAACAAAACAAGGAGTGTGTTCCTACATTAATCAAGGCTGGTATGATAATGCAACAGTTGTTTTGAAATCATGCTCTTCCAACCTAGAATTGCATATTAGAAACTGTAAGCTATTTTATTTACCACGTGATTTCTCCTCAGTGATTCTGGTCGGTGTTTACATGTGCCCTCATGCTAATGCTCATGAAGTGCAGTGGCAACTCGCAGAAGTAATCACCAAGATTGAAAAAGACAACCCAGACTCACAAATCATGAATTTGTGTAATTTTAATCATGTCTGGCTTAACCAGGTCCTTCCTAAATATCAACAGCAAATAAAATGCCCTACCAGAAATGAAAATTATAGATCACTGCTATGCAGCTATTAAGGATACTTAAGTCTTCTCTCACAATCCCCGTGGTAATTCTGACCATTCTATGATTCACTTTATTCCTGCTTACAAACAAAAGCTGAAAACTATAAAGTCAGTCAAAAAACAATTAAAAAGTGGACTAGCAAACCAATAGGGGAACTTCAGGACTGCTTTGCCTGTACAGACTGGAGTGCCTTTAAAACTCCCACCTCCAAAATTCATGAATACACTAATGCTGTAGCTTCATATACTAGTTTTTGTAAAAATGTTTGCGTTCCAACAAAAACAACTGTGAAGTTTGGCAATGATAAGCCTTGGTCGACCCCAGAGCTCAGACAACTGGGCCAGGACAAAGAGTGTGCTTTCAGATTTGGCATTTTGGGGCATATGTTCGGATCTTGTTTGTGGAGTTTAGGTCTGCTTTCAATACAATCATCCCAGAGCTCCTAGACAAGAAATGCACAAAATTCAACAGTCCCAGTTCAATCTGCCATTGGATCCCAGAATTTCTTACAGATAGAAAACACTATATGCGGTTGGGCACATATGTCTGACCCATTAACTCTTAGTACTGGTACAGCACAGGGATATGTCATTTTCCCACTACTCTTCTCAATATGTACAAATTACTGTACAGCTGGCAATTCATCTGTCAAATTTATTAAATTTGCAGATGACATCAAATTAATAGGCTTCATTTCAAACAATGATGAAACCATATACAGACAAGAGGTGGAAATCTGACATTGTGGTGCAGCCATAATAATTTGGTCTTTAACATTCAAAAAAACCCAGGAGATGACCATAGATTTCAGGAAACAGTCTCCTGCTCACCTATCACTTTCTATAAATAGCTCAGCTCATTGGGATGACAGAGTCATTTAAGTTTCTGGGCACTGTGCTGTCACAAAACCTTAAGTGGGATAATAACATCACATGTATTATTAAGAAAGCCCATCAGAAAATGTTCTTTTTGTGCCAACTGAGGAAATTCAATCTTCCTTAAGAAATATCAGTATGGTTCTACACAGCCATCATTGAGTCAATTCTGACCTCATTCTGTAACTGTCTGGTTTGGTGCTTTCTCTGTTCAACTTAAGGCCAATCAATAATGCATCATGAAAGCCTGTGAAAGGATCATAGGCTGTAAATTATGTCCATTTGAGTCTTATATGAGTTCAGGGTAAGGAAGCAGGCCGCAAAGGTCATTACTAATCCAAATCACCAAGGGCATCACCTATTCCAAAGACTTCTCTCCGGTAAACGCCTTCATGTGGTGAAAGCTAAAACAACATGTCACCTAAGCAGATTTTTTTCCAACTGCAATTGTTCTGACTAATCTGGTCTGAGCTTCTACTTGCACACTAGACTGCCTGGACATTTAAATCCTACTTTATCTCATTAGTTTTTCATATTGCCCTTGTATCCTACATCATATTTTATTTTGTATTTTACCTTCTTAAATTTATTTTTTGTGTTCTTTGTTGTTCTTGTATGTTGCACCTGGCCAATAAAGTGAGTTCTGATTCTGATGACAGGGCATGAAAAAAATGACCATTTCTAATAATCATCTCAATGGCTCACAAATACTACAGTAGTTTTGGATGCCTGCCAGCTTTCTTAGCAAGTTAAAGAGTACAAATAACTATAGACAACATCTCCTGTTTATAATCTTGACACATTTAATTGCATTCTAAACATCCATCCATCCATTATTCAACCCGCTATATCCTAACTACAGGGTCACGGGGGTCTGCTGGAGTCAATCCGCCAACACAGGGCGCAAGGCAGGAAACAAACCCCGGGCAGGGCGCACACACACACACACTAGGGACAATTTAGAATCGCCAATGCACCTAACCTGTCTTTGGATTGTGGGAGGAAACCCATGCAGACACGGGGAGAACATGCAAACTCCACGCAGGGAGGACCCAGGAAGCGAACCCAGGTCTCCTTACTGCGAGGCAGCAGCACTACTCTTTGTGCCACTGTGCCGCCCTGCATTCTAAACATTCATTTTTAAAATCATGCTTTTGCACATCATTGACCTTTATTTAATACTTTGGGATTCAAGCGGGTACTGTAGCTAAAACTGGATGGAATAACATGATGGATGAATCAAAGCCTTACTCAAACAATTTAGCTATTTATCTAAAACATGAATTAAATGAAAGCTTGAACTCTTCAACTTCCTTCATGAATACCGCATAATATTGTAATGGTCATTGGCTTCCAGTGTATCCTTTGTGGCAGATAGCTGGGGCTCTTACCCAGCCGGGACGCCTGGAGGATGGAAGGACCAGGAGAGAGACAATACCTCCCCCGGGACACGAGAGGGCAGCCCCTCTGGTTTGCATTGGGACCATGGGATTGGAGCTTGGAAGCTCAACCCTGTTGGAGTCCAATGCCACTGCCAGGGGGCACTTGGATGATTTTGGAGACCTGAACTGCAGCACTTCCACAACACCAGGAAGTGATTCAAGAAAAGGATCTGGGTGCACCTGGAGTACTTCCAGGTACCCATGCAGCACTTCTGCCACACCAGGAAGTGCTGCAGGAAGAGCATCAGGGAGCACATCCGGGAGCACTATAAAAGAGGCCACCTCATTCCATTCTGGGAGGTGGAGGACAGAGTTTGTGAGTGGAGGAATGAAGGCGGCAAAGGAGAAAGAAGAGAAAAGAGAAAGAAAGATGGGACTGAGCTTATTGTTGGTGATTTGTGCACTTAGTGCTAAACAGAACAAAATAAAGCGTGTTTTTTGGGACTTGTGAGTCTACATGTCTGTCTGTGTTGAGGCATTTGCCCAGACCTTATAACCTAATCCTAAAATTGGAGGAGACAGAACCCTACCCTGAAAATAGGAGTGATGCTCCACCAACCAAGAACTTGCCATTCAAGGAACTGGACCTTGATTCCTGTGCAAAATAAATTGAACACAGAACTTAAATATTTAATATTTACATTTTGCATTAACATTTTTTTGCTTAGCAGACATTTTTATGCAAAGAATGTCAATATAATTGAGTTAACTTCAGTCTGAGGACTGTTTGGGAAATAAGGGTTTATAGGGTAAGAGTAGAAAATTGCCTCAAAGTGAAGGGCTCAGAACAGAAATACAAGCTAATTACAATTCCTAGATTATAAAACCTAACAGCTAATATAAGTTAGACAGAAATCCACCAAACAAAGGAATCTTCAAACACTGCTTAAACACTGTGAGGGAGTCAGCCATTCAGAAGGAGGTGGGAAGCTCATTCCACAAGGGAGAAGCTGTATATGAAAAGTGTGTGGATTGAGATTTGATACCATGCATAGGTGGCATCACCAGACACCGTTCAACAGCAGACCTGAGTGGTTGAGAAGGAGCATAGGATTTTAGAATTATCCTGTTATTGTATATTATCTAGTGACACAAGCAGCAAAGTATTTTTCCTGGTCATGCAGGAAAGTTATAGGATAAGCAGCAGTCACAAGCCAAAGTAAAAAAAAATCTATTCACAAGTAGGGTAGCTTTGTGTTGTTTATGAAAAGCTGGGCTACTGAATTTGTGCTTTCACCCTTTTGGAGCAACCATACCTTTCACTAGCATACATCTAAAACATATGAATTCATTAATGAGGGTGCACTTTTCAGGAGGTAAATGTAGAAACATCCATCCATCCATTTTCCAACCCGCTAAATCCGAACACAGGGTCACGGGGGTCTGCTGGAGCCAATCCCAGCCAACACAGGGCACAAGGCAGAAATCCCATCCCGGGCAGGGTGCCAACCCACCGCAGGACACACACAAACACACCCACGGGCTAATTTAGAATCGCCAATCCACCTAACCTGCATGTCTTTGGACTGTAGGAGGAAACCGGAGCACCCGGAGAAAACTCACGCAGACACAGGGAGAACATGCAAACTCCACGCAGGGAGGACCTGGGAAGCAAACCCAGGTCTCCTAACTGCGAGGCAGCAGTGCTACCACTGTGCCACCCAAATGTAGAAACAGAACCTTGTCATTTCCAGGGCAGTACAGATTCTGAAAACAAACATTCTCTCCATAATCTAGCTCCTTTTCCACTGAAAACTTTTAGATAGTTTATTTTTCATATAACAATGTTCAAATGTTGTTAAACAGCTTTTAAAGTCATTTTCAGTTTATAATATGGTTTATATTATGGTTTCAAAATGTACCATGCTGAGCATTAAACTGGGGAGAGGAAAAATTAAGAAAATAGCCCTGCCATGCATCCACCTCTTCAAATTCAGTAATGTGAAAATTTAAATAGCTGATAATGTGAAAATTTAAATATTCTGATATATATTGGAACAGCAAACTACTAATGGTCAGATAATACAGAGACTACAAGGAGCTAATAAAAAGGTGAGCAAGGGCTTTCTCAAAGCACACATTTACATTTAGTTTGCTATCAGACGCTTTTATCCAATGCGAATTACAAAAGAGACCACCATAATCAAGTAAACACTCTATTTGCGTAAACTAATTACTGAGTTTGAACGCAAGTTGTTCTGCTATCATAATAGAGTTATATCTTAAAGGACGCAGAAGTACAAATAATAAATAAATAAGAACAGCACATTCATGCTTGACCCAAAGAAACTCACTTTGTTGACTAAGTAATGCATCCCTTTCAGATTAAGCAGAGGTTGTGGTCTCACCTTTGACTGGAGAGTAGGTTTTTAAGATCTAAATTTTAGCATTAACAATTATTTGAGTTTGGGCTCTGTTTTGACTGACATAAAATGCAATTGAATGAGAGAATAGCATAGACAAAAAAACAAGTAGAAGTCAGAACCGTAAGTCAAACTGATCTTTCGTCAAAGTTAAAATCGAAAAAACATAATCAAAAACCAGGGACCAGAACAAAAATTTCTTAACGAGGAAGAACAGCAAAAAGGCAATTAGTAAATAGAACACAGAGAATGTTTTTTCCACAAATTTAGATACCCAAGAACGGAATGTCATTATATTGTTGCTCGTATAATGTCATAGTGCAGCTGACCTAGGGAAATCTAGGTAAGATTACCATGGAGACAACAGACACAAACTTCTCAAAATGGCAGAGCTCATAAGAAAAGAAAGATGGAGTTAAAGCAACATACTCCATAAATTAAACATTGTCAATTGCTTCTACAAATAAATAACACGCTATTCTAAATCCTTGTGTCCAAAAATGCCAAATTAGCCATATAGACAAAAAAATCATAAACACTGCTGAGCATAATACAAAGATACCTGATAAGTGACTGTTCACAACTGAGCCTTCATATCTGAAACAATGGTAATGAATGGATTCCTTCCACCTCAGATTACATTTGTAGATGGTGAAATTTGAGAAGGAATTTGAAGCAAATCAATAAGTTACATCTTGAGTCAAAGGTTACAACAGAAAGGTTTCAATTTGCTAAAAGTATTCATTGGAAAAAACGAATTGTATATGAAATCTGAATAATGACATGAACTTTTATAAGTAAGTCTTACATATAATATCTGAAATGAATTAACATGATGGTCCAAAATGCAAATCCATGAAAGAAGACAGGCTCTGCTTCTCTTGGACTACAAATTAAAAGAACTCAACAGCAGTAAACATATGTTTAAGATTTTATACTCTCTCTATATGTGCCACAGCAACTGGATACCGATAAGAATTGAGTGCCTCTATATCTTGCTTGTCTATCCTGAATATAGACTCAGATCTTTACATGCTTCCAAGTTTAACTACAAATATCAGAGACTGGAAGAGCAAAGAAACATTTAGCTATATACATTATTTGTTCTTAGATATGCTCTTATGTTTTTGTAAAACAAACAATAATATATTTAAACTTGCTTTGCTACCAGCTTCACACAGGAAATTTCGTAAGACAACACTCCTCAGTTATAGAACCATCAGGTGTATCAGAAGTATTATGCAACTAAGAGATTTTCTCATACAATATATCTTTTTCTTTTTTTCCAAAGGCTATTATTATTGTCAGGCAGTGTGGTTAAGGCTTTGGACCTTGGACTTCAAACTCTAAGGTTATGGGTATAATAACTAAAGACCAAATCTCTCTTCCTCCCGCATCCCATGTACTCTTCTATATACCATCTCTTTAAATACAATTGCTTTCTCTAATGGAGGAGTGTCCCAACGCCCTTCGAGTGGCTCAGCTGCGAAATAGTGAGCACCCAGCGCCAGCCCCTAGGGGTTGGCAAGCAAAGCGAGCAGGGGACAGGGCCCCTAGTAAGTTATAATAATAATATTATTAGGTCACTGGAGTTCCTTACTCTTGAACAAGCTATACACAATTGACCATGAATAAAATATTCTTACATTAGATCAGTTTCAGCTTTTCTAGTGACTTGACTTTTGTTGATGATCATTGCAAAACACAGTTTTACAGGAAAGTGTATTCTTTGAATTGAAATAGGTAATATGTACAATTTTAAAAATACTGGTTCTTTAATGGCACTTTTAGGTTTCTTTACTGGGCTGTATGTTTCCTTGTTGAACTATTGCTTGGCAAAATACCATTTTGATCTGGGAAGGGTTCTTTGCATATGAAGTTGGTTCTTTGTGCTTCAAAAACCTCAAAATCTATACTAATAAAAGGCAAAGCCCTCACTGACTGACTCACTCACTCACTGACTCATCACTAATTCTCCAACTTCCCGTGTAGGTAGAAGGCTGAAATTTGGCAGGCTCATTCCTTACAGCTTCCTTACAAAAGTTGGGCAGGTTTCATTTCGAAATTCTACGCGTAATGGTCATAACTGGAAGCTGTTTTTCTCCATTTACTGTAATGGAGTTGAGCTTGAACGCCGTGGGGGCAGAGTTTCGTGTGACATCATCACACCGCACACGTAATCACGTGAACTGACTATCAACGCACTATGTAGAAAACCAGGAAGAGCTCCAAAATGCGCTGAAGAAAACATGCATTATATATTTGAGAAGGCAGCGAAACAATAAGTAGTGAGCGAGTGACATATACTACCATATTCATCAGTGCAGCTACTTCGGAAACAAAGCGAGGTATAAACCTAAACTTTAAATTAAGTTAATAGACAGGCTGCCGCTGGTGCTTTTCGTGCCCACGGGTAATGCGGGATACAAGTTTAATGAGAGGACGCAGGATATAAACGAGAGTTTTGATCACTTTGTAACTAAGTTAAAATTGCAGGTGAAGGGGTGTGCTTATGCAAATTCCGAGAGACTGTGTTTGTGGGGGATTGACAGTTAAGGCGGGTGGAGGAGTCACGTCATCATATCCCCTCCCATTTACCTCATTTCGCTCTGAGCTGAGCTCAGCGGCTAACGCCGTCTTCCGAAGCAACTTCGTCACACTGCCACCTAAAGTCAAAAATATATAAAGTCAGTGTCGGAATATATAAACTCAGCGCTGGAATATATAAAGTCAAATCTTGAATATATAAAGTCAGCGTCGGAATATATTGTCACGCTTGGGTCACAGATTTGCACAGAGACACCGGAGGTCGTAGAAACAAGAAGGATTTTTATTCAAACACTGCAAACACATGAGCTTAAACGTGCTCCATGACAAGTCAGAGATGACAGTTCCGCTAGGAGCAGAGAGAGAGAGCGATAAAAGCAAGCAAATAATCAATTTTCAACTGACAGGCGCTGCACAAGGCTTTTAAGTTAGCGGAGTATCGCGCAAGGTTTGCATTACACGTTATAGCGCAAGTGAGAAAGTAAGGAGCAATGTGAGGGTAGTCTGTGTTTCAGGGGTTGTGGTTTTCCCAGAGGCGTCTGTATCTTCTTGGGGTGCGATCAGCCCTCCAGCTCATACCCTCCCCCTCAGCTTTATTCACATTTCCCTGGGTGCACACTGGTTGCAAGGCAGGAACCAATCCTGGGCAGGGCAAATGCATCATTTTCAAAACATTAACCGAACAGTGTTTTTTTAATTATTTTTCTGAATACGTTTTTGTTAACTTACTTCAGTTCAGAGTCGTTTCAATCAATATATTTTGACTTTGAGTTTATATATTCAGGAATGAGTTTATATACTCCGATGTTGACTATATATAATCAGGAATGACTTTATAAATTCCGACGCTGACTTTATATATTCAGGTTTTCACTTTATATATTCCAGCGCTGACTTTATATATTCTGACGCTGACTTTATATATTCAAGTTTTAAATTTATATATTCCAGCGATGACTTTATTTATTCAAGTTTTGACTTTATATATTTAGAAAAAAGTTTTGACTTTATATATACCGACGCTGACTTTATGTATTCAAGTTTTGACTTTATATATTCCGACAGTGACTTTATATATTCGGGAATGACTTTATATATTCAAGTTTTGACTTTATATATTCTGACGCCGACTTTATATATTCAGAAAATCAATGTATTTGCCTGTTTTGCACCCCATAGTATATGTGTGTGTGTATATATGTACACATGTATGTATATATATATAAATATATATATATATATATATATGCCAGCAGCAGTCATGACAATGACAAAACAATTACGTTGTCAATCATGTTACGTTATTATTAAAATGTTTCCTTTTCTTTTTACTTCTCCGCTGCCAAGCGTGGGTATTTTGCTATATATATATAGATATAGATATTTATATATATATATATATATATAGATATAGATATAGATATATATATAAATATGACAACAACACTCATGTCAATGACAAAACAATTACATTAACAATCATGTTACGTTATTTTTAAAATTTTTCCTTTTCTTTTTCATAACTTCTTTTATACACTACTTCTCCGCTGCGAAGCGCGGGTATTCTGCTAGTCTTTAATATATGGTAGACTACCTAGCGGGACACTAACAGATTAAGAAAACCTGAACTTAGCCTGTTTTACTGTCTCTTTGCTACAAGAGTCCCTTCATATTAATATATTTCAAAAATCTGTTATCATCTGTTCATGATTATCTACTGCATGAGGTCTGTTATGGATCTAAATAGAGGTTATTTCTGGAACGTTCATGTGAATGGGTCTTTAGAGAACCAAAAATAGTTCCACTATAGCATTGTTCCAAAAAACTGCTTTGACGCCTCTATTTTTAAGAGTGTAGAAATAATGTGAAATTTGACTGTATATATATGTATATATATATATATATATATATATATATATATATATATACTGTATATATATATATATATATATATACTAACCATGTGCACCCAACTACGATGCGCATGTTAAAGTTGTCTGTGAAGGCCCTTCGTCGCACAGCATTATGATTTTTTATAAGGGAAACAAAATTACAAAAGAAAACCCTTGGACATTGATTTGATAGGAACGGCCTACTCGGAATCAGTGTCCAAATAGTAATTATGTGGTGGTTTAGGAACATTTCTGCTTCTGTCCGTTCACAGTCCGCCTCGTTTTCACAACGCTATCGTTTCCTCTCACGATGTCTTCTCAACCTTTCTCCAATCTCGCAGGTTGCTTTGTGGCAATCCAAAGAGTAAGGAAATATACACGGAGCAATGGTTATAAAAGGGGGACACATAGGTATCCATGCTCTTTAAAGCGTAAATAGGGATCACTTCACTGACATGTGAGCAAGCCACGGTACAACTGTGAGACGCACAGCCGGTGTTCTGACGATTTGTCCTACTTTGTCGAAGTATCCTACCGTAGTTTATTTCGACAGATATATCTATTATATCCGCTTATTGTAAGTCGTAACATTAAATTTATAACGTTATACCATGTCATCATTTAACATGTTGTATTTAGAAGTCGTCTATCAAATTTATGGAAATGTTAACATTTCTCAATTTACTCTATATGCATCATTTAATGCCCGAAAGAGACACAGCCTGATGCAAAGATTTCACAAGACGGTCATTACTCGTGCATTGATACAATGGCCTGTACAAGATTAAAAGTCACACATGCAAAATATACAACTTATAAAATGTTGACAGTAAATACTAAGAAAAGCATACATATTACAGATCAACGAACAGTTGATAAGCTTCGAGAAAAGTTGTGTAATTTTGGTCTGCACATGCGTTGTATCAGTGAGTAGATCATTTCGATGGGTAGGATGTTTTGTTAGAACACCGGCTACAACGTAACAATAATAATTTCCTGAATGTGCTGTTACGTTGTCATTCATTTTACCCACTGTCTTTCTTTCATTCATATGTTACGTAGGCACGTACCTTTTATCTTCGGCAATCTCATTTTCTAACCAGGCCTCAGGAGCTAACCAGCGTAACACTGTCCACCACCCCTTTCTTCATTCCGGTACATTGTTGACATCCGTGAGTAACAACAACGTACTAAACTGGAAGGTGGTGTACGCATGCGTGGAATTCGCGGACAAACAAAGATCAAGATCTAAATGAAGATCTCTTTAGTTAATTTAAAGCACAACAATTTGTTTAGTTTGAATGTCTGTGTTTTGAGGTGTGACTGGAGTACTACAGTCTTCAGTAGTATAAGCCTGGAGGAGATTCTTAATGCAATGCCTATGTTTTAGCCTGTCTCTCTACTGCCATCTAGTGCTTCTTCTTCTAATTCATTCGCGGACAAACAAAGATCAAGATCCAAATGAAGATTATATATAGAGATTGTAATAAACCACCATAGTGGGGTGAAGAAAATGATCACAGTGTAAAGATTTATTGGAGTTTGAGCCAATGGCTCCTTTATTACAAAATTTCAATCAAAACACTGGAAAAATGTAATGGGCTAAGAACTTACATCAAGCTATTACCATCCATTATGGAAGCAATGATGTTTTGACCTTGAAGCATGCCTGAAATGTCTCTGCACCCCACTCTGCTGTACTGATCCAGGAATACACACAACAGGCATCTCCATAACCTGCTCCGGTGTCCTGGTCCTGGGACACACCACAAAATGTTTCTGCGTCCCATTGCACGGTTCCAGTCCAGGAGAACAGTAACATTAATCCCTCAAGTATGCGCCGATGTTCTGGACTTGGAGGCAGATGTGTCCATGTCTGAAACTACTATATGCAGAAGACTTCATAAACAAAAATGCAGAAGACACACTGCATGATGCAAACCACAAGTTAGCCAGAAAAACAGGACAGCTAGATTAAAGTTGGTGAAAAAGTACTTGAAAGAGCCTAAAGAATTCTGGAAAAGGGTCTTTTGGACAGACAAGACAAAGATGAACCTGTATCAGAGTGATGGCAAGAGCAAAGTGTGGAGATGAAAAAGAAGATCCAAAGCATACAACCATATCTGTTAAATATGGTTGTGGGGATTTTGTGGCTTGAGCATGTATGGCTACCACAGGTAGGCTACTGGCACACTTGTCTTCCTTGATGATGGAACTGATGATGGCAGTTCCACAATGAATTCTGAGGTGTTTAGAAACATCTTATGTGCTCAGTTCTACTAAATGCCTCCAAACTCATTTGAATGAGTGGAAGCAGAGTAGTTTTTCAAAGCTAAAAAGTGGCATATTCTTGAATGACCAAGCTAGTCACCCAGTTTAAATCCAACTGAGCATGTCTTCCAAATGCTAAAAAGAAAACTTAAGGGGGAAAGTCCCAGAAACAAGCAGGAGCTGAAGATAGCTGCATTAGAGGCTTGGCAGAGCATCACCAGAGAAGATCCTCAACACTTCGTGATGTCTACGAATCACAGACTTCAGAAGTCATTGCATGCAAGGGATATGTGACAAGTACTAAATATGACTGCTTTAATAAACATACCATTACTATGTCACAAACATTATGCTGCCCTGAAAAGTGTTATCATTTCTACATTGTTTGACAGAAATGTATGGAAATAGCTTTACATTAAAGTCTGTAATGTGCTCTTTAATCATGTCTGAATTGATTTGTAATTATAAACTGAGGAGAAATGGGCTAATTCAAGGAAAAATGTGTCCTTGTCCCAAACATTATGGAGGGCACTATATGTTCCTCATATAGTTAATCATATGTCAGTTCAGGTTATCTATCACAATGGACGCTGTCTACATGATAACTTTGAGGGAAAACTGCAGGAATGTAGCTTGACAGCCTGGTTATCAGAAGGTCAATAAAACATAGGAACTGTAAATCATCCTCTACAAAACCTGATCAAAATCTCCAAAACACAACTTTTATCAAGATTGAAGAATGATAATGATCTAATCAGAGAGTAAACTAAACACCTGTTTCAATTTCAATTTCAAGCCCTGTGCACTTGATCTTGTCAAATCATACTATTATTCTCTTTATACAGCCTTGGTTTTCTTCCCAGCACAAACCTGAAAATTGATTCACATACTGTATTTCAGTTGAAGTGAAGGCTTCATCTTAGCTCTTACGAGTTTTTTGCATTACCTCCAAATCAGGTACTGAAATCATCTATCATGCCTTTCAGACTTTTCCATGGATTACTGACAATTCCCTCTTTATTAATTTTATGAATGAAGAATGAATGGACCATAACAATACTTAAATGCAGCAGCTAGAGGCCTGACTTGGAACAAGTACATTGATTAGATTACACCTAAGTAAACTTGATCGTATGGTTAGAAAAAGAAATACCTTCTTGATGTTAAAAAGCCTTCTTTAAGAAACATGTATTTAACACCGTGGCCTCTATTGTCCAGAGCACTGTTCCTAGGTATTTGTAAAGTTTCATTTAAGTGATACATTGGCATTCTTTTCTCACCTGTATTTTAGAACTGTTCCTCTTCCATTAAATTTTTGAAACCGACTCTCTAGAAATTTGTTGTAATTTTTATTGATTTTTAAGTGCTACATAAAGACTTGATTCACACATATTGATCACACATATCTTACTTGTGACATCACCTTACTCAACAGAACATTAAAACTTTAGAACAGTTTTGACAAGAACAGGTCATTTGGCCCAATAAATCTTAACAATTGTCCATCCATTGTCCATTGTCCACTGCCTTTCCAAGGTCGGGTCGCGGGGGCAGCAGCCTAAGCAAGGAAGCCCAGACCTCCCACTCCCCGGCCACCTCCTCCAGCTCCTCTGGGGGGCCCCCAAGGCGTTCCCAGGCCAGCCAGGAGATATAATCCCTCCAGCGTGTCCTGGGTGGTCCCCGTGGCCTTCTCCCAGTGGGACATGTCCGGAACCCCCCCCAGGGAGGCGTCCAGTGGGCATCCTGACCAAATGCCCAAACCACCTCAACTGACTCTACTCAATGCGGAGGAGCAGCGACTCTATTCTGAGTCTCTCCCGGATAACTGAACTCCTCACCATATATCTAAGGGAAAGTCCAGCCACCCTGCGGAGAAAACTCATTTTGGCCGCTTGTATTCACGATCTTGCTCTTTCGGCCACTACCCAAAGCTCGTGGCCATAGGTGACAATTTTAACAATTAACAATTGTATTCACCTAATTTCTAAACAAAAAGTATCATCAAGTTGAGTTTTAATGTTCCCAAAGGCCTGTTGTGGCTTGATAACTTATTTTATATATATGTGTAAAGAAAAAACTTTATGTGAAATCACTAAAAACAGTTTTATGTTCTTGTGCTCTTGATGAAAAACTCTTTGTAAAGAAACAGGAATTCATACCAATCAACTTCATAATTTTAAACACTTCAGTAATTCTTTCTGCTGTGAAAGAATGAGCATTCCCTGTGATGCATGTGGTGATCCATCTAGGGTTGGCTTCTGCCAACATCTAAAACTGTCAGCAACCTAACAAGCCTGTGCAGTAAAATAATCAGCAATTCAAATCACTGAAATGTATTCTTTAAATGGTTATGCAAACAACCTTTAATTGCTATATTTGCACATTTTACACCTAGATTTAGCTTGCATTCAGACACATACATAAAAGTATTTTTGCTAGTACTTGGAATGTTTAAGATATTATGGGATGGAAGACAAGGCCAGTTCAAATGTAAACATCTAGAAACTAAGTAAAAAAAAACAAGATAGTTGAAATGTACACAAAACATAGTGTACACACTGTAACTTTTATTGTGCTGTACTGTTCCCATTTTTGCTCATCAGTCTGCACTCTATCTATCTATCTATCTATCTATCTATCTATCTATCTATCTATCTATCTATCTATCTATCTATCTATCACAATTGCATTAATCTGGGAGTAGTGTGGTTGCAACTCATTAAGCCATTCAGCCTTTGGTCATTTTCTCCAAAACTAGCAGCTGGATAAAGTAGAAGTACCAAGAACTCAGCTACAGACAAAAAACTCACCCTTGTTATTGTTGTACCAGAGACTCTTATTCAAGAAGTGCTACTTTTCTGTCATCATGAACTAGAAGTCCAAAGTATTAAAAGTTGCAAAAACACTTCCAAAAATTTCCAATGATGAGAAATTTACTATCAAACTCCAGCTAGTAATAGGATAAACACATAACCTTTATAAATAAAAAGATTTATTCCTTACTAAAACTGCTCATAACAAGAATGAAGCTCCATAGGAGCAGAAAAGGCAAAAAGGAGTTGCCCATAACACCAAAGGCATTCCAGAGCAAACATGTCCAAATACAGATATTCAAAGAATACAGAGCAGACAATCCAAGGAATCAAATAAACACAAGTAAGCTCACCACTCCCAGGTGCATTCAGAATGAACCGCCCCAAGTAGCGGGAAATCTTCCGGGTTGATAGGGCAGAGGGGAGTTCCTGGCAGTGATTGGCAGGTGGTGACAACTCTAGAAAGATTATCCACAAAACACATACAGAATTACACAGGCAGGTTACATAAACAAAATCAAATATAAAGAAGAAAATAACAGTAACATTAACATAATGAACATTTATTAAAGAATCAAAAATGAACAAAAGTGGCATAAAACAAGAATTTGAGCTCCAGTCAGGGGAGGAACCCTGGCTAAGATATGACACCTGTGTGTTAAGTCAAAAAGTCATGCATAAAAATGTGTTGCCATTTGCTGCCTGTTTTGAGGTGTACATGTCTTTGTGGGCTAACACTGAACTGAGAGATAAAAGAATGTATTTTTCAAGTAGTGTGTGCTGTGCTGTGACTCTACAATTAAATGAAATGGCTTTGAAAATGGAGCGGTGGATATTTTTAAGCTTCAGGCTGGTGGTATACTGTATTTGTGTTTGTCCTGCTGTTACTAGTGTTACATAAAATTGATTTATTAATTTGATCTAGCAATGCACAAGATTCTCAATGAGTGCATGCTGTTTATATTTGATCTGAAAATTGTACTTTTATGAGCCTTTGCCAGTTTTTAAAAGACTGTTGCCATATGCTGCAAATTAAAATTTACTGTACATAATTATATAAGTTTTCGGAAATATCTTCTCATCTCTCTTGCCTACTTGTCCCTGTCAGACAATGCACTTATTATATTGACTTTCTGTTTAATTTTCATAATGCACTGCTTTAACTTTCATTTGGATTTTTATAAATTGGTTTGAGTTCATGACAATTTCAAGCTAGACAGTTATAATAAAGGCAATTTTTAAAAGTTCATTTTTAAAATGAAGGCTTTGCAAAAGATATGGATAGGTGAGCCAGCTTTTGCAGCTGATATCCATGGCTTCTGGTTAAGGCAGTTTCCATTATGCAAGCCTATAATTTTCTAAAATTGTGTGCGAGATGAAATTGCATGGATCTTCAGGCTTTACAAGGCTCTGGTTTATGACTTGTAACTTCTAAGCAGCCATTTCTGTACCTTCATAAACGACCTGAATGTACTCTACGTGAAGAGTTATTCCAAGCTTTAAATCTGTCGCTGCTAAGCATCATGTTGTGAAGCACACCTGTCAATGTTACCAAATTGGAAAACAAAACATCTGCCGCTTCCTTTTAAATTATCAGACAATGATTGCTGTAGGTTGTTAAAAATTTAAAAGTAACCTGAGTCATCTATTCCAAATGTAACACAAATGGACACTTTACTTTTGTTGTTTGTTTTCTTTTTCTTTTTTTGGCTTTGTTTTAATCACTGTTGTTGTAAGGGTTGAGAGCTGCAGCTCAGAGGTGATTGCCATGGGTAAAACGTCTGCCTTCACTTTATACACCAACCTTTATAGTATTTTTTTTTTCTTTCTTTAAAAACATATGTGCCAGAGGGCACACTGTCAGCATTTACAGACATCTTTTTAAATACACTCTCAAGGCAGACTTGCCTAAATAATTCTGTTCAGTTCTCTTTTGCGTATTTGCTTATATGATTCTCCAATAGAGAGCTGATCTCTGTGGCCTTTCCTTTTATTGTGAACAATACTCAGAGCTAACCCTCCTATCAAATCACACAGTGTCAGATCCAGATCCAGTACACACAGAGGCTTCCAACTTGTAAACAAACAAACTGGTTTCTGCTATTCCATTTTACAATTTACAAATATAGACTTCCAGAGTGTTGTTTCCCAAGGGGCTAACAAATGTTATGGATGTCTAATGATCAAGTCATTTTACACTGGGCTGTATAAAACCTGAAGAAACTGCAGCTCTCCAGGGATTATGATAGAGTATCTCCAATACATAGCATCAGCTTTAGAGTCTGTTAAACTGGCAAGCCATTCAAATGCAGTAGCAGTAACTGGTCTCTTGCACTCTTAAAATGACAACTACCAGAATTTGCTCATGGGAAATAGTGTGATTTCTTCTTTCAATTAGTTGTAATTAGTGTAATTAGATAGGATTATTACTCTTAATTTGAATCTACTCTGTGATATTTGGACTTTTCACATGCAGATGTGCCTGCAGTATGCAACCTACAGGTTTATCAGCTCTCCTTCATTCAGTGCACGGTTAATGTGGAACTTAAGGTCGCTCGTCTAAGAAACAGCCATACTATGCATTATGTATGATAGACCAATGCACTCAAAGACATTTATTAGTTAACCCCTGTTAAATTAAGACTAAATGGATAGGATGCCATTCAGATGCATGACACACACATCTATAATTTAGAATCAATTAACTTCTACAATAAAATTAGACAATAGGAGCGAACCATGCTCTCTGGAGAAAATCACGTTGAACAGATAGTAGGCAGACTTCAGATAGAAGGTATCACACCTGGAATGTGAATCAGCAGTGCTAACTGACAAGCCACCATGTTACTTTAATCTTTATATTATTGTAAGGATGGTGAAATCCAGCAGACAGTTCAGGTGTGTGCACTGAGTGTGTAATGGGCTGCTTTTGTGTTCATTGGTTTTTCATGATTCCCACTGCCAGAAGAAACAGTTCTATGTGATGTGAATGTTATGTTTCACTTCTAGTAGCCTGAAGAGCACTTTCTCCTACTACTTCTGGTTCAATTCACATATCGGGCAAGATGAGGAGTGTTTAACCTGCTTTATCACCACATTCATTCAGTAAATGTAGCAGTTTGTGATTTTACAGACCACAAAGATAGCAACCCATAATTATCTCACAATTAGTTAGAAGGTTCCCATCTTCTGGCTGCACATCACACAGGGCCATCAAGGGCCACAGAATAATGACATGGTAAATTTGCTCATTTTGTGTTTATTAGGTTTGATGGCAAGTTACATTGTGATTAGCACATGCAAGCAAGAATTGTCGTACTCCGTACATGTGATAATATTCTACTTATGAACCAATGAAAACAGCCCACTGTTCTCTTCCTCTTTTTGTTCTCAAAGCATGCTATGAACATCAAGTGGGAAAACATAATTAGCAACATACCAGGATACCTCGGCTGAAATTAATGCATTATTCTGGTAGGGAGACTTCCAGATGTTCTCAAATGAGAGTTTTCATTTTTTCTATCCTTCCTCATAATTTGAACATGTGTTCTGTAAGTTGCTTTGCTCACCTCAAACCGCATGTGCAATGTCAAGATGACCTTGTGGTTGCCTTCTGTACGGTAACTTAAATGGTGAAAATGCAGTGGAAGCCTGAAGAGGAGGGGTCTTTCTGTACTACCTTGGGCAGCATCACTTTTAACTTCCTGTTATAGAATTCAGCTAATCAATCTGTTGATGATACACAAAAGTACACAGGTTGTTATTCTCAATATTAATTTCAACTCATTAAAGAAGGATATACAGACAGATGCATAAGTATTTGAACAGTGGCACAATTTTCACAACTTTGGCTCTGTGAGCCACCGCAATGGATTTGAAACCAAGCAATAAAGATGTGATTGAAATGTAGACTTTCAGTTTTAATTCAAGGGGTTTAACAAAAATAGTGCATGAGCTGTTTAGAAAAGATGGACATTTTTATACATGCCCCCCTATTTTCAGGGGCTCAAAAGTATTTAGACAAACAAACATAATCATAAATATAATGATCATTTTCAATATTTGGTTGAAAATCCTTTACAGTCAATGACTGCCTGAAGTCTGGAACCCATGACCTTCTCCAAGTGCTGGGATTTCACCCTACTGATGCTTTGCCAGACCTTTACTGCAGCTGTCTTCAGGTGCTGCTTGTTCGTTGGACTTTCTGCAAACCGTTTTGTCTTCAGAAAGTGAAATGCATGTCTGATTGGGTTGAGATCAGTTGGCAATTGAAGAATATTTCACTTGATTTTCTTTCGCAGTATGTTTTGGCTCATTGTCCAACTGTACTGTAAAGTCTTCCAATCAGTTTTACAGCAATTTAGCTGAAAATGAGCAGATTAGCATAGATCTGTACACTCCAGAATTCATCCTGCTACTTCAGCCAGCAGTGATATTATCAATAAACACTAGTGAATGACGTCCATTGGCAGACATGCATGATCATACCATAAAACTGCCTCCACTACATTTTATGGATGATTTGGCATTCATTGGATCATGAGACATTTCTTCTCTTCTCCATAGTCTTCTCTTTCCAACATTCTGGTATATATTGATCTTAGGTTCCTTTGTCCAAAGAAAATTATTCCTTATATGGAGGGGACTATGCCAAAAAATAGCTGTCATTCATAAACAGTTCATAAGATATTTTTCATAAACCCGTTAAATTAAAGCTGAAAGTCTACACTTCAATCACATAATGATTGCTTTATTTCAAATCCATGGTGGTGGTGTACAGAGCCAAAATTATGAAAACTGTGTAACTGTCCAAATATGAACCTGACTGTAGAGGGTATATGCTTCGGTCAATAAGTATTTCCTTGGGTATCCCACCCTGAGTGTATAAATTCTTTAGTTTCTAGCTGTTGTGCTGAACTCAAAGAAATGGCCTTTGGATATGGTGGCACATAGTACATCAGTGAACCCTGAAGGACTTTTTAGTAACCCTACGATATTGAATGGTATAGTGGTAAGGGTATAAGTGGAGAGCAACTTAGCATCACATTTCCTGTGAGCTGACACGCCAGGCATAATGCTCAGTAACACCCAGTGTCAGTTACTACATTGGGTCAATAGAGCCAGTGAAGAAGCCGTTTTTCAGTCTTCTCTGTCCCTAAATAGCCACTTACAGATGCATTGTGAGTGTCACAATTCAGTATGGATGAGAATCTCCTTCTCCATGTTCCTCTCAGTTTCCTGATATAAGATACCATTTAAATGACAAACTGGGGGTGCACTGATCAAGTTGTTCTCACTTGTGATTCTTCTTCAGCTCCTGAAATATTTGTAGGTTTTTGCAATTTCAATGGTCTGCTCTACAAAGTGCACAATGGACCTCATTCCATAGTAGGATTCTAAACACCTGCAGCTACTTTTTCTCAGTGTTTTGAAGACTATCTAAGCAGAGGGCCGCACATCACTTATACATCCCTACAGTTACTCACTGGCCTCCTCATCTTGTCCTAGACCAGGCATACACAGAGCAGCACAGAAAGGAACAATTAACTTACCATTTTCCCACTGACATGTAACCAATCCTTCCCCAGGATAATGACAAGTAGGGGAAATGGAGCAACCATGACACAGAGCTGAGTGAAATTCCCTTCTATGGTGATATTTACTCCCACTATTGGGTAAGCTCTTACATCTCCATGTATGTATTTCAGCAAGCCTTTTCAGGTAGAGTGCTGGTGTTAAGGAATCCCTCCATGTCATTGACTATACTTCCTTTTTCCTACCCAGTCGCTCAGTGTTTAGTGGTGGGGTTAACTCCATTGTGATAGCATGCTAAGATCAGTGTCTGTGTTAGCCATCTAGATCTTCTTAACTTCCTGTAGTTCCTGCAAGATTTAAAGTTGCAATCTCTCCCAACATTATTTTAAATCTGTGGACGTAGTATTTGTGATTGTCAAGAGAAATTATGCCACAACCACAACATGCTAAAGATAAAAGAAGAAATATTTGTTTATTTCCAGCAAACATTAATAGCCTACTACGCTTTCTACAAATTATTAGGACTTGTCATCAATCGACTTTTAAAAGCTAGGCATCCATAGGGTGAAAAAAGAAAATGTTAAAATGATGCTTTGGGAAGCAGAAAGAAGAGATATGCAAGCATCAAAAATGAGAGAAGAGGCAAAAATAATCATTGACAAACATGAAAAGAAAGGTCTTTATCTAACTAGAAATTCTAAATACCTAAACAAAAAAGTTTTTGAAAAAAACAAGTTTTAGCATTTATGCCAACACAAGGACATCAGATAATGTGCATCACCATCTTTTTTAGAGGTAGAGCAATGACATCACTGGCCGCGGTATGCTTGTTAACATAAACATAGCCATTCTGCTGAATCAGGGTCATGGCACCAAAAAAAGAAAAGAACGATTTGAACAGAATGTTTTCTAACATTTTTTTCTGTCTTTGTGATAGAAAGAGCTGGCAAATCAAGCTTCCTATGACATATTGCTGCCTTAACCAAAGGTTGCACGGGAAATTTTGGGGGCAAAAAAAAAAAGTGATCCTATGATATGAAGGCCAGATTTAGTATAGGTACTTTTTGTATTCTGCAAAACAGGAAAAATTATGTATATCGGGATATACAGCTCCTCAAACCCGGACACAGACAGGCACAGAGGCACAAGTCTAAAGTCCCACACATTTATTTCTCGTGGGGCAGCGCTTTTTCCTCACACCCCATCTCAATACAGACAAGCACATAATGCTCAGTCCCACCTTCCTTCTTCTTCCTCCTCCTTCTCTCTTTCTCTGCTGCCTCCACTCCTCTCCTCTCCCAGCAAGCTTCATCTTCCTCCTCCTGACTCTGGGTCCTGACTGGAGTGAGGCAGCTCTTTTAACTCAGCACTCGGTTCAGGATTACCTGGAATCACTCCCAGGTGTAGCAGAAATCATTTGGCTCTGGAGCTCACCCTGGTGACCCCCATGGAACCCAACAGGGCTTTACCAAATTCCAAGTCCCGGCATGCCAGAGTGGGAATCCATGGTGCCACAGCCACCCAGGAGGGCTGCTCTCTAGTGTCCCAGTGGAGGTAGTGCCTTGCAGATGCTCTCTCCCCTGGGCCTTCCATCCAGGTGGTGTCCTGGCCTGGTAATAGCCGAAGCCGCCTGTCACAATGTATATGCATATACAGTATGTGCACATTGGGGGCAGCTTAAAAGCTCAGATAATAGTAATTTCAAACCAGAACACACCAAGGCGCTGTTAACTGATTCCTTACCTCTTCTTCACTCTGTAGACCGTAGGATTGATGGCTTTAACACCCGTAATGTCACTTCCGGTGTCCACCTGCCTGGTCCTTATCAGCATCTTGAATCAGTCTGTTTGGAGACTTGTGTCAACAACAACATTTCTTTTTCTTTTTAAAATATTTATAACCCATATTTTCTTTATACAATATGGGGTTTGCCTATGGTTACCCCAACTCTTCATAGTTGTCTGTGTTTTTCCTTACAGTGGAGTACGCAGCTGAATTATTTGATCATTACCAGATGATAGGCCAACAGGAAACCATGGCCAGTATACCTGCCTTTATGACAGAAATCCAAGCATTTAAAGTCCAGGTTGGGGAATAACAGACTCAGTTTACTCAGTAATCAGATATGTGCCGTTCTATTGGTACCATCCCAGGTATTACTTCTGTTACACCCCGATGACAATATTGAGAGTTTTCTCCTAGTACTTGGATATACCACTGCCCATCATTACTGGGAGTGGGCACACATACTGGCACGGTTCTTGAAGGAACTGTCACAGTGGGCATATTATGACTTCAGTTAGTGGGCTGCCACCAAGTACTACCTACTAAAAGCCAAGGTGTTGCTGAGATATGGTGTCAGCGCAGACCAGCCAGAGAGAGCATGTCAAGAGTGGAGATTTAACCCTGATCAGCCAACTCGCTCCCAAGTAATCAAATTATGGGGCTGAGTTGGGCACCAGTTAAGAACTAAGGACAACTGTCATAAAATGATCATTGAAAAGGTGGCTTGTGACTACCTGGTGACTGCCCTACCTGATTTTCTCACTCGGACAGTCCATAGGCAAAAAATTTAAACCATGGGCAACCTCATCACAATCCTCTAGTTGACATTGTGTAGCTTTACAACTGGAGTGTTCAGAAAAGCCTGCCGTTCACCAAAAATCCTGGCTAGAGCATGTTGCCACCCTGAGCCTACCCAGTGCAAGACATAGCCGGTGGTGAGACCATGGGGGAAGCACATTACTCCTCCCTGCTGCTAAAAGTTCAGGGAACTGGGCCACACCATCCCACAAGCCAATGAGCTGCAGTTGGGTACTGTTGGTACTGTTATTTCCTTTCACTGTGGTTGTTGTAGTATTGGTCATAAGATTGCCACACTTACTGATTCCAGCAGTAGCATATCAATTGTTTCTCACCATTACATGCTTCTATGACGAGTCCAGAATGACAAGTCTGACTTGTATTAATGGTGAAACTCGATGGTATAGGTCCGCTTCTTGTATCTTAACAAACCATGGGTGTAACCCGAAAATGTAGGGTGGATGTCATACACAATACACCATATACGGTGATGCTGGGGTGAAACTAGTCATATATTAAAGACAGAAAGACATGAACCAACCTGGGTAAACCTCTGGGTTTTATTATAGACACTGATTTGCTGTCTCAAGTTGCCGCATCATCAGCCAGCAGCAGAGCATGATTATATGATGACCCTGTATGACATGAGTGACGTAATGCCATCTCGCACTTTATCTCCATGGAGACTGATGGTGAGATGATATGGAATGTTACCCTGCCCACTGAGGTCACTCCAGATCCACTCACTAACCTACATTTTCAATTTATGCAAACTCTGGCATTTTTCAATAGAGAACAGTGGATTATGACCATGGCACAACACTCTAGGATTTTTGATTTGGGGATATAGTCATGGTCTTAATTCCAACTACCCATTCTAAATTACAGGCACATTGGCAAGGCCCTTATGAAATTAAGGAGAGGAAGGATATGGTTGTATGTTTGGCTAAACAACCAAACTGACGACAAACTGAACAAGTTTACCAAATTAATCTGTTGAAACTGTGAAGGACATGTACCCTGATCCCTACTCTGGACAACCTCAATCTTACTTCACTCAAAACACTATCCTTAATTTTTGTCCCAATTTGAAATCCAAACAACAAATGGGTTTGAAACAGCTATCATGTCTGTCCCAGAAGTGGTTAATGAGCAACCCAGAAGAACTTCCCTGATTAGCCATGACATTATTACAGTACCGGGGGTCATCATCCAAGAACAACATATCATGTTCTGGAAGCAAAAAGAACAGTGGAACTTGAAATCAGACGGATGCTAGACCTTGGTGTTATCAAGGAAATTTTTTGTCCCTGGTCTAGCCTCACAGTCCTGGTCCGAAAACGTGATGGTAGTTGATGCTTTTCAAACAACTTTCATTGGCTTACTCAGGATTCCTAATTCAACAATCTGGACAAACTAATCAAATGACTCTGTAAAACTCTACACTTTTCCACACCTGACATGATGAAAGGGTACTGGCAAATTCCTTTAACGGAATCTTCCAAGACAAAGACTGTGATTAGCAACCCTAGTGGCCATTGGCAGTACCATGTTCTCTCATTTGGATTGCTTAGGGCTCCCGCAACTTTCCAACATCAGGCGGATAGAGTGTTTCGGCCCCACAATACCTAATGTGCACATGGGAAGAACACGTGCAGCAGGTTTGCACTCTGCTCCTGACACTAAGTCAAGCTGGCCGATGCATTAATCTGAAGAACAACAATAGGCAAGTACAAGCTTTTTTAGGATTGGAGGGCTAATACCTCTGGTTTGTTCCTTGTTTTTCTGAGAGAGCTGCATCCTTGACTGATCTAACAAAGAAGTGGGCCCATAATATGTTAGTATATGATGCTAAACCAGAGTCCGGATTCTATGACTTAAAGTGACTCTTACATCAGCACTGGTATTGATAATTGCCTGTTTTTTCTTCTCCTTTTATCTTAGAGACCAATTCTTCAGACACAGGTCTTGGTGCTATGATGTGTTTTTTCTTACAATATATGTATATATATATACAGTGGTGTGAAAAACTATTTGCCCCCTTCCTGATTTCTTATTCTTTTGCATGTTTGTCACACAAAATGTTTCTGATCATCAAACACATGTAACCATTAGTCAAATATAACACAAGTAAACACAAAATGCAGTTTTTAAATGATGGTTTTTATTATTTAGGGAGAAAAAAAAATCCAAACCTACATGGCCCTGTGTGAAAAAGTAATTGCCCCCTTGTTAAAAAATAACCTAACTGTGGTGTATCACACCTGAGTTCAATTTCCGTAGCCACCCCCAGGCCTGATTACTGCCACACCTGTTTCAATCAAGAAATCACTTAAATAGGAGCTGCCTGACACAGAGAAGTAGACCAAAAGCACATCAAAAGCTAGACATCATGCCAAGATCCAAAGAAATTCAGGAACAAATGAGAACAGAAGTAATTGAGATCTATCAGTCTGGTAAAGGTTATAAAGCCATTTCTAAAGCTTTCGGACTCCAGCAAACCACAGTGAGAGCCATTATCCACAAATGGCAAAAACATGGAACAGTGGTGAACCTTCCCAGGAGTGGCCGGCCGACCAAAATTACCCCAAGAGCGCAGAGACGACTCATCCGAGAGGTCACAAAAGACCCCAAGACAACGTCTAAAGAACTGCAGGCCTCACTTGCCTCAATTAAGGTCAGTGTTCACGACTCTACCATAAGAAAGAGACTGGGCATGACAGATTTCTAAGACGCAAACCACTGTTAAGCAAAAAGAACATTAGGGCTTGTCTCAATTTTGCTAAGAAACATCTCAATGATTGCCAAGACTTTTGGGAAAATACCTTGTGGACTGATGAGACAAAAGTTGAACTTTTTGGAAGGCAAATGTCCCGTTACATCTGGCATAAAAGGAACACAGCATTTCAGAAAAAGAACATCATACCAACAGTAAAATATGGTGGTGGTAGTGTGATGGTCTGGGGTTGTTTTGCTGCTTCAGGACCTGGAAGGCTTGCTGTGATAGATGGAACCATGAATTCTACTGTCTACCAAAAAATCCTGAAGGAGAATGTCCGGCCATCTGTTCGTCAACTCAAGCTGAAGCGATCTTGGGTGCTGCAACAGGACAATGACCCAAAACACACCAGCAAATCCACCTCTGAATGGCTGAAGAAAAACAAAATGAAGACTTTGGAGTGGCCTAGTCAAAGTCCTCACCTGAATCCAATTGAGATGCTATGGCATGACCTTAAAAAGGCGGTTCATGCTAGAAAACCCTCAAATAAAGCTGAATTACAACAATTCTGCAAAGATGAGTGGGCCAAAATTCCTCCAGAGCGCTGTAAAAGACTCATTGCAAGTTATCGCAAACGCTTGATTGCAGTTATTGCTGCTAAGGGTGGCCCAACCAGTTATTAGGTTCAGGGGGCAATTACTTTTTCACACAGGGCCATGTAGGTTTGGATTTTTTTTTCTCCCTAAATAATAAAAACCATCATTTAAAAACTGCATTTTGTGTTTACTTGTGTTATATTTGACTAATGGTTAAATGTGTTTGATGATCAGAAACATTTTGTGTGACAAACATGCAAAAGAATAAGAAATCAGGAAGGAGGCAAATAATTTTTCACACCACTGTATATAAATAATGAAATCACAAACAAGCAAATATAGTGAATTGTGAAATTAGTAAGATGTTGGAAGTGCTGAGATAGTTTTCAACCCTCATAAGCCTGAATTGGATTAAGCTAATATTAAGCTATATTACTTAAGCTTAAGTTAGGGGATAAAAGAGAGCCACCAGTGGCATATATAATCTTTTTCTATTAAAAGTATCAACAACCAATAGATGTGATGTTCTAAGCACTTGTATCTTTCATTGAAATAATAGATTGAGGGTGCAGTAATGTCTGCAAGTATACATAGGTTTTGTTTAAATAGCCTACTTTCCTCTCACATCCAGAAGATGTGCCTGCCAGGTCACTTGGACTGTGTGAGTGAATTTGTGTGTGTGTGAGTGTGCCCTCTGTTTAGAATCAACAGAGTTACAAAATTTAATGAATGCATGGATAGATAGATACAATAATTACTCAAGCCACCTTTAGAGGTACCATGTTACAACCCAACATTTTAATGACTAATTATAACTCATAACTGCATTTTAGGAATTTAAATTTGCCATCTACATAAGTGTGTTGACCAGTGGGTAGTGCTACAGACTCACGGATTCTAAGGTCTAAGATCATACAGTATTTTGCGTGATTTTCTTTGGGTTCTCTGATCTACCTCCCAAAGACATGTGTGTTAGCAATTCGAATTGTGTGGGTGTATATGAGAGACCCCAATCAATGTTCCTTCCTGTTATGCACACTGTGCTTCCAAGAAAGTGTCTAGATGAATGTTATTTTATGTTATGTTATTCACTAAGGATTAGTGATGAGTGAAATGATGCACCTGAAATTGAACTTGCAGCGAAATTTGGTGTTTCACTTAACACAAAAATTCTCAAAACAAACTGTGTTTCATTTACAGTGAAATGTGTGCCTTTCACAGAAGATAAAGATATGTAATGAAAAAAAACAACCAGAGGTGTATATATCCTAGGATAAGGCAGTTGCTAGGTAATGGTGAGAGGCAATGGTTTGACAGTGGATACCTTCCATTTACTAAGTTTTCCTGTGGAGAAGAAACAGTATTGTGCACAATGGTGCATTCTATGAACATAAGAACAAAAGTAACTCTTTGGAGAGACAATATGCAGCATATCACATTTTTTAAAAAGTGTACTCTTCCATGGTGACGTGAATGGGAGTCAAAAATAGAACAGATTATAATGGATTAGATGCTTTATGCACCTGCAAAAAAGAACAGGGAAACACTGAATTGTGAACAAAGCTTTAGGAGCAGTATTCCTTGTTTTCTTCAAAAAACTTATTTAAAACCCCCAAAAAACTCTTCAGATCATAGTTTGAAATTGCAAAAATCACCTGCAAAACTAATTTTAGTGTCAGTTTCTTAAAACTGTATGGAAACTTATTTTGCTCATCAGTACTAAGGTGCATTTTTAATTTTTAATTCTAGCAATAGGCTTTAACTAACCCCAAACCCTGCCCTGGATAAGAAAACTGTTGATTGGATGGATAGTCAGTATGTTGTTCTATATACACTCACTGGCCACTTTGTTAGGTACACCTTTTTAGTCCCAGGTTGGTCACACTTTTGCCTTCAGAATTGCGTAATTCTTCATGGCATATATTCCCACAAGGTGCTGAAATCATTCCTCAATGATTTTGGTCCATATTGAAATGATAGCATCACGCAGCTGTCATAAAGGGATGGACATGGTCAGCAACAATACTCAGGTAGGCTGTGGGATTTAAATGATGCTCAGTTGGTACCAAGGAGCCCAAAGTATGCCAAGAAAACATCCCACACCATTACACCACCACCACCATTGATACAAGGTAGAATTGATCCATGCTTCCATGTGGTTGACATGAAACTCTGACCCTACCATCCGAATGTCGCAGCAGAAAATGGAGACTCATCAGATCAGGCACCATTTTTCCAATCTTCTATTGTCCAATTTTGGTGAGCCTGTGCAAATTGTAGCCTCAGTTGCCTTTTCCTAGCTGACAGGAGTGCCACCCAGTGTGTTCTCATGCTGCTGTAGCCCATCTGCTATGCCATGACATTTAACATGTTGTGCATTCAGAGATGCTCTTCTGCATACCTTGGTTATAACTAGTGGTTATTTAAGTTACTGTTGAATTTCTATCAGCTTGATCCATTCTGACCATTCTCCTTTGACCTCTGGCATCAACAAGGCATTTTTGACCAGAGAATTGCCTCTCACTGGATATTTTCCCTTTTACTGACCAGTCTCTGTAGACCCTAGAGATGGTTGTGCATGAAAATCACAGTAGATCGGCATTTTCTGAGATACTCAGACCAGCCTATCTGTCACCAACAACCATGCCACAGTCGCTTAAATCATCTTTCTTCCACATTCTGATTCTCCATTTCAACTTTAGCAGGTCACTCCCTTGTGATTGGCTGATCAGATATTTGCATTAACAAGCTCTTAAACAGGTGTACCTAATAAAGTGCCCGGTAAGTGTATATGAGCATGTAATCATTCTAAACAAGGAAAGTCAAGGATTGTATAAAAATCTGAGTATTTTCTTTTTCATTCATGATGAATGCCTTTCTTGTCCATTCTTCTTACCGTTTGGCTTGGTATAGTTTTGTTTGAGTGACTGAAGCTTATATTGCAAAGAATCAATGAAGAACCTGTCCTGGATGGGAGACCAGTCTACCGTATTAGCGCACACGCCCAGTTACATATGTACATATATTCTGAAAGCCAATTGAATCCAGTTCAGGGTAGTAAAGTGTCAAAGCCCTTTCTGAAAGCACAAGGCAGGAAACCATTCAGTTCATCACAGGGTGCACACACAGGTACCAATTAACATAACCTGCACATCGTCTGGAATTTGGAAGGAAAAGCCACACAGACGTGGATAGAGCATGTGAATTTAACATAGACAGTGACCAGGATTGGTTTCAGATTCAGGTCCCTGGTGGTATATGGCTGCAGAGCTAACTACTGTGAGAGCATTCCACTGACATTACAAGAATACTTTTAGCAAATATTTTTATATTTTTTTTATTTGCTTAATTTTCTTTTTATTGCGTGCATGTTGCAAGCCTGGATCTCACAGTATATTGTTCTAAATTGAAAATCACACTCTGCTAGTCACCACCACAACATGTTTCAAAATATCAAATAGAATTAGCACAAGGGGAAGTGTACATTTATTTAATTCAGTTGTGATTACCTTCATTATCAATGGACTGTAACTGAGAGCAGGTGTTATTATGGGGAGATTTTCCACATTAACTTTAACATTCTTTTCTCTATCCTGACTGGTTGCCTAATTACAATCCCATGTCTTCAGAGACTATTGAATTGTACGGATGCAGTGATAAAGTGTTAGAAAATAAAAGAATGAGGGAGCAAAAGAGGTGATGTGGGAAACAGGCACAGGGGGTTTCATTAATGTATATTCTATCCATCAATTTACTGAACCTGACTAACTTCAATTTGAGGGTCTCTGAGAGCCTATTTAAGAAACATCAGGAAACCAGCGTATTGATGGAAAGCCAGTCCATAATGGGCTCAACTTGCACACACAGCCACACTCAGTTTAACTGGGCTGTCCGGTTACCTAATCTGCATGCCTGGGCACTACCTACACGTAGAGGAAAATCCACACAGACATGGGAGAACATGCAAGCACCACAAATCCCTGGCCCATGATTCAAGCTCTGTCACCTGGAGTTGATCATGTGTCACTCATTATTATGCTTAAAAGATAAGATATTATAATTTATTAATACAATACAATACAATACAATTTATTTTTGTATAGCCGAAAATCACACAAGAAGTGCCGAAAGGGGCTTTAACAGGCCCTGCCTCTTGACAGCCCCCCTGCCTTGACTCTCTAAAAAGACAAGGAAAAACTCTCAAAAAAACCCTTGTAGGGAAAAAATGGAAGAAACCTTGGGAAAGGCAGTTCAGAAAGAGACCCCTTTCCAGGTAGGTTGGGTGTGCAGTGGGTGTCAAAAAGAAGGGGATCAATACAATACAATACAAAGAACAGAACAAATCCTCAATAGAGTATAAAAATAAAACTTTTACAAGTACGGAGCAAAATTTAACAGTAGATGATATCACATAATATGATTTGGATTTGTTTAGAGTCATGGAGACCTCATCCATCAAGCTGCCTCCCCCATTTGGCCATTTCACAGCTGAAACAGCTCTGGGCCAGCCAATCCGATGAAAGGACCCCTCTACCCCACGATTCCTGTGATTCTCCATCAGGGATGACTTTACCTTAGGCAGGCAAAACAACTTTGCAGGTGGGACGTGGCACCAAGTGCCACATTTACTGTAAGTACCAAGAAGAGAAACAGAATAGGTGAGGGTTAGTAACAAATTATAACAATCATGTTACTTATGTTAATCCCAAGGGAAATTCTTATTCCTTCTGCATACTCAGTACAGCAAAGGCAGAGATACAGGGTACAAAGAGATTGTCAATAATTAAATTAAAATAAATTAAATTAAATTGAGGTAAAAGTTAGCACTAATGATGATAAAAGTAATAACAATTGATAAAAGTAGTCAATCAGGGGAGAGGGATAATATTGCACACAATGCAAATAATTTACCATTTGCAACAATTAGTTTTACTGAATCAGCCATGTAGGTATTATCTTTGACACTAGCATGTCTTTTAAAGCGCACATTATAAAATTGTCCAAAACATGTTTTTTCCATCTTAAAAATGTTGGAAAATAAAGCCATTTTCTAAATATGCAAGATACTGAGAAATGAATTCATCCCTTTATTTCTAGTAGGATTGATTAAAGCAAAACGGTGTTCACTGGATGTTCAAACTGTTCTTTATAAAGCTTTCAGTTAATTCAAACTGCTGCTGCAGGAATTGTTACAAGAACAAACAACAACAACAACATTTATTTACATAGCACATTTTCATACAAAAAAATGTAGCTCAGTGTTTTACATAATGAAGAATAGAAAAATAAAAGACACAGTAAGAAAATAAAATAAATCAACATTAATTAACATAGAATAAGAGTAAGGTCTGATGGCCAGGGTGGACAGAAAAAAAAAAAAAAACTCCAGACGGCTGGAGTCACAAACACATAATTCCAGTTCTTAAATCCTTACATTGGCTCCCACTTAAGTTTAGAGCAGATTTCAAAATTCTCCTTTTAACATAAAAAGCCTTAAATGGCCAAGGCCATACTTACTTCTCTAATCTTATTGTTACTTACAAATCACAAATCAAAAATCATCTCTGATAAAGGAGCACTGGAATAATCAGGTAGAAGGGTCCTTTCATCAGATTGTCTGGCCCAGCACTGTCTCAGCTATGGAATGGCCAGTGAGGGGGAAGTAGCTTGTTGGCCGAGGTCTATAGGAACTTCTGAACAAATCTGTATACTCGTGTGATAGTTCTGTATTTAGTGACTTATATTCTAATCTTGCATTTTGCTTTGTAGTTTGCACAATTGTATTGTATTCCGGATAGAGGGTAATGATTTATTGGCCATCTAGGTCTGTGAAGAGCATTACTTGTGTTCTGTTTTGTGTATTGTGTTATATTTCCCATATTTTTTGACACCCATTGCATGTCCCACCTACCTGGAAAGAATCTCTCTCTGAATAGCCTTTTCCAAGATTTCTTCAAAGATTTTCCCTACAAGGGTCCTTTTTTTTTGGAAGTCTTTCCTTGTCTAATTAGGCACTCAAGGCTTTGGGGGCTTTCAAAAACAGGGCCTGTTAAAGCCCATTGTGGAACTCCTTCTGTGATTTTAAACTATACATAAGAAATAAATTGTTGTTGTAGTCTTCCACAACAGAATGCATTATTTTGTAATTTGGACATTTCTCCATCAAACACATAACTCTGCACTCCAGGAAAACTTTCTCACTCCTTATGAGTGCAATCAGTCTGTCCATCTTGTTAACCAGAAATTTCAAGATCCTCATCACCACTGAAGGAAGAACCAGGCAAAATCTTCTCTGTTGTCTTCCTCTCCCAGCCCTGTAACCACAGTATTTCCTCTTCAAGTCTTTAGGCATAATATGATGTGTGCTGACATGTCTATGCGATCGTTGGTTCAGTAGCTGGTCCCAAGTGCAAATAATGGAGCCACCCTCTGACTGAGGTATTGTGGTCTAGCTCGGCAATAAAGGAATTCCTAGTATAAGCAGAGCATCAGTCCTAGTAAAGTTTAACTAGCTACACAAACACTATGCAAGAATTTAACTAAGAAGTAACTAAAACATAAAAAAAAATAAAAAAATCCGGACATGGGCAACAGTAAGCTTTGTGTCCTAGGAACCAAGTTAATCGAAATATTCTATAACATTTCAGAAATTATTTACTGCTCTGATTGTGATCTTTCTGATCATAAAATATGTCATTATGATAGCAATTGATGAGAAGAATTCATAATTAATTGCAAAATTACAGTAATTGAGAGTTCCTCTTGAGTGCCTCTTTCTCTTGCAAAATTTGTCTCAGAAACTAATTAGCATATCATCATCTCAAAACGGGCTTAAGTTTTGAGTTTGGTATTTTTCCATCCAGCCGTTTTAGTTCTAGACTGTCCTCAAGAAACTGTGACACATAGACACAGACACAGACAAACAGACATATGCCCATCATCGAGATATCAATGTTTTCAATATCAGGAATCTTAAAATGTCAAGATATGTCGAAAACTGGATATTGAAATTTTTGACAAGTCTAAAGCTTTTGCTTCTCTCCCATAAACAATAGGTTAGCAAAAAGAAAGGAAATGTAGAGAGAACATTAGACAGGTTTCAATTCATAACATTGCTAGAAGTTACTATTCACAAGTACTCATATTCATATTAATCTTTATACTGTATATAATACACTAACGTGGCTGTCTGTTTGTCTGTCCAGGATTTTAAATCATCTGTAGCTTGCAAATCGTTTGAGCTATTGACCTGAAATTTGGTACACATATACCACGTGACTTCTACTATCCGCTTTTGTGGTGATGATTGACCTTCAAAGATATTCCTCTTTTTATTTTTATTTTATTGTAGAATCAACTCTCGGCAGCGACCAGCAGGGCAGCCATGCGGCGCATGCATACGGGCGCCGTTCTCATTCCTACCACCTTTGCCATCACTTTCCCTACCTCTTCATCTCTTAAATCATTCTTGAGGCAGATTGAAGATTTAAGTGCCAGCTTACGTGAAAAATTAAGGAAAACGTACTAAGTAATTGCAACACAAACACTGACTTAATCAGTTTTAATGCGAAAAGATGTCGACAAAAGAAGAGAAGAAGTGGGCCGCTAGAGTGGAGAAAAGAAGAGCTGCTCAGAAGGCAGCAAGCGTATCAACCTCTGAGCAAACAAATGCTAAACCTACAGAGAAAGAGTATGAAAACTATGAATGCTCAAGTCAAGTGTATTTACTGCACGTTATCATGCAGTGCGCCATTACTGGTATATATATAATTTTATATATATATAGTCACTACTATTAGTAATATACTGCATATGTAGTTATTACTACTTCTTACAACACTTTTCCTTTATTTGTTGTTGTTCTCATTGAATGACTGAGTTACTTTCCAGGCAGTGTGGCCTAACAACTAAGGTACTGAGTTTTAAACTCTAAAACTACTGATTCCGCGTTGATCACAGGACCCTCATCTTCATATAGCCTTACTCATATGCCAAATATAAAAATTATGTTTAAACAATTGTACTCTCAGTTTTCAGGATTCAGTGGTTAGCTCCAGACACGTGAATGTGAATCCAGACCTGGGGGCTCATGCATAATGGCGTGCATAGAATTCACACTATAACATGGCATGCGGACAAAAGCGGAAATGTGCTTACACACAAAAAAAAATCCAGATGCATAAATCTGTGTGTTCTCTAACTTCCACGTTCTACCGCTCCATAAATCCCGGTCAGCGTGAAAAGTAACGTATGTGCATGTGCCTGCTGTCCCGCCCTGTCTCCTCCCAGAATTATGCCTCTTTAAAAATGCAAATCAATATAAATAGCCCTTAAGCTCAGTGTTCTGTGAAAAGGCAATGGCAAAAGCACGGGGGGAAATAGAAGAATTTCAGCGAATACTAAGTGGAGGCAAGGAAAAAATGTACTATTTGTTGGTTTAAACAGTGGTATAAACATCAAAAGGAAGTTGATTGAGTGACATAGAGTGTCGGAGAAACTGGAAAGCTCAAGTTCACACAGTGCCTGAAATAAAAAAAGAAGTTGTAAGATATCAAAGTCGCCGTGAAAAGGCAAGTCGTAGCCCACCGTCTGAGTGTCATATGAAAGCTTATTAGGATACAGAGAAAAAAAAAATAGGCACACAATGGGAAAAAAGCATGAAATGTCAACTTTAATCTCGAAATTTCCATTTTAATCATGTAGTTTATTTTGTCATTAAAGTAGAACATCATAAACTTCATCTTAAAATCGTTTAATTAACTAGTTTCTCAAATCTTATCGTAACTAAAGTAGCATGTTAAATGCTTTGTTTTGTATTTGATCTTTAATGTGCTCTATGTGTGTGAATCACTACATGCAGGGCCGGATTAAGACGAAATTAGGCCTGATGCTGCAGCGCAAAAAAGGCCTATTTTTTCTCGGCATTGGTGCATGTGCATTTGACACTATCCGTACATGCGCACTCAGACCGACCAAGGAGCCTTAATTGCTTGCGATGCAACCAGCCAGCCTTTATTGAACATGAATAATAATAACGATGTAGTATCGTAACAACTCGAAATTAACATCAAACTAAGTGCACTTAATGCAGAAAACCTAACAATGAAATACACAAAATTTCGCAATTCTCTTACAAAACAGAGTAAGAAAAAATGAATTTGCAGAGATATTCGGTCAAAGTGACTCAGTTCAGGCTCTTGAGGGTAAAAATTTGTCCACAATTTAAAGTTCATAATAGACCAGAATCCTGTCGAGGATTTTAAAAATTCTAAACATCCATGCTGGGCCCGTGGGCCGGCTTTTAGTTTTACCTTTACAGATAACCATTTAAATAGCCATCGATTTTTACTGTACAACTAACTTTCATGGTGAAAAATTTACTACATGGCACTTACCGAACAATAATTAAGTGACAAGAATCCCCAAGATATTGCAAAAAACGCAGTTAAATTACTAAGTAAACTGTTTAACGTAAAATTGATAGCATTAACTTGAAATCTTCAGTTAACAATAAACATAACGACATTATAGTTACGTCACAGCGCAAAGAACAATCGTAACTGTATAATAAGTAATGCTGTGTCTAGGCATCCAAAAGCTGGACTCCAAATTTCATTCTAAGAATTATTTTGAGGTTAATATAGCAAAGGAAAACTGTTCAGCTTCCAGAAAATTCTCGTCTGTTTTCATCTGGGCCTATTTCAGGAATGGGCCTAATGCTGTAGCATCAATAGCACCCACCTTAATCCGGCCCTGTGTGGCACTGTGTTCTCACATGTTTAATTATTAACAATATTTAAATGAAGTTAAAGTTTTATCTGTACAATATAATAAACATATTTTGCTGCATTTCATCTTAAAAATGATATCGTCATCATATGTAAATACGCGCTTTATAAAGTGGCTCAGGTTGTGCATTATTATAACTGTATCGCAAGTTTACAGTGAGGTAATTGTAATTATAAGTACAAACAGTTCTACAAGGAGCACTTGATGGACTGATTCAGTGCATTTATAGTTCTTGGGATGAAACTGTTTCTGAACCGTGAGAGCAGTTCAATAAACAGCATGGCTGAGGCTCCATGTGCTTAATGCTGTATACCGATAATTCTCTTTCTGATCAGCTGCTGTACAGCTGTGATTCCCCACTCAGATACAGTGATATAAATACTCCAAATGGTGCAGTGAGAGTAATATGGAAAAACATTATCCGCTGTGTCAACCCCTAACGGAAGCAGCTGAAAGAAGAAGAAGAAGTGAGAGTAACAACGCTAAAGCAGCTATTGTATTTAGAATAGTTTGACTATTCTGTGGACCATTATATTGTTACAGGTTAATTACAATTAGATGCATTAAACTAATAAACAATATGTGGTTAATTTCAGTGTATTTACAAAGCCGTGTCAGGGATGTGGATCTAAAAAAGAAAGGGTGACACAGGAACAGTAGCACTGCTTTGACGCTGGGTATCGCCAGTTTGCAAAACCGAGCAGAGAACTTGCATACGCCAGGGTATGAGCTACCGTGGAAATGTGCATGGCTTTACGCCAAGTTTAGGTTTTATGCATCGCGATTTGAACATGGAAACGTTCTTACGCAATATTTTTGTGCATACGCACCGTTTATACATGAGGCCCCTGGGGACTTCCTTTATGGAGTTTACTTTTCTCCCCCATGTTTCTTTGGGGTATTTCTCAAGTTACTCTGTTGTCCGTCTATGTCCAAAAAGATTGTCTCTTACATTAATTAGTAACTCTGAACTGGCCCAGCATGAGAGGATGTGGATGTGTGTTCTGCAGTGAGCTAGCACACAATCCAGGGTTGGTACCAACCTTACACCAAATGCTGCCAGTAGAGGCATCAGCACCACCGTAAATTGGATAAGCATACTAGTGTATTAATTTAAAGTATCCAGGAATGGTTCCTGCAGGGGTAGACCTTGTGAACCTTAACTGGGTAAAGCAGGCTCGATGAAGTACACTAAACTATAAACCAATCATTTGCAAGATAAGAAGGATTTTTTTTAATCACTAAGGGACTCAAATCACTCAAAAAATAAAGACTTGCTCTGTGGGGCAGAGAGCGCTATTCATTTTCTGAGCCCTCTTTTTCCATTACCCAATAGCATCACAGATGTCTATCACAGATAAACTTACTAACCATTAAGGACTGGTACTTTCATCGGAGCAATTGTTCCTGACAGGCAGTATAGTAGCAGAATCCATTCACCCATTTGCACTCTTAAATGTAATGGTTCTTTAATGGCATTTTTGGTTCCTTACTGGGTTGTGTGGTTCCTCATAGAACCACTGCTTGACACAGCACCATTCTAGGAAGGGTTTGTTGCAAATGAAGTAGGTTTTTTTTGTTTTTTTTTTGTGCTTTCAAAAACTTTTAAGAGTGATATTTTGGGATAACAATGATCTGGAACCTGTTTTGGTGACAAGATATAAGCACATCAAAGAACACACTGACATCAAATTTTCAGAAAAGACTGATTGGGAGTGACCAGTAAGTGCAGACCTATAAATGCGTCTTTAGAATATGAGAGGAAAAGGGAGTACCTGGGAAAAACCTAAATGGACATGGAAAAAAGGTACAGCACAAACTCCACTCAGTTGCCAAATTGGAACCCAAGTCCCGACAGCTATGACACACTAGTGTTAACCACTGTGCAAAGAGTTCTTTTCATTCATTACTCCTGATGCAGAACAAACAATAGAATACAACTAAATTCACTGGGAGGGACATGAACACCATTTAGTCTGGTGGCCCGTCATTATGCCAACATAGCTAACTGTCCTTGTTTAGAGATATAAAAAGAAATGGACAATATGTATATAACTTTCTTTTTATTGTTTCTGCACTGGTAGGACCTTTACCAGTTCTTTCCTTATTTCATAATATGCATAAGATCGCTGGAATGAGTGTGTACTATCAAGATCTCCCTAATAAAGAGCCACTGGACAGAAATGAAAGTGAAGAAGGGCCCTCTATCTGTCTTTGTGAAGTGCTAAAAGGAGCCTATCAGTGTTATTAGGGGCAGGCAAATAATTGATAACCATTTATAGAAAGCAAGCATAGCACTTGGGCAGAAGAAACTTGCACATATTTTCAAAGCTGAGAAAATCATGGAAGAGGCGTCTTTTATAAATCTCCCTCTAAGAGGAAAGAAGGTAGAAAGTTATAGGAAAAGGTGTGTACAGTATAGAACACAGGTGGGTATGAAAAACGAAAAGAACCAAGAGAGGGCAGCAGCTTAAATTAAAAGAAGCATGGCAAGAGATGCAGGATAAACATGGACATGAGTAAGAATAAAATCTGGAGTTCCATTTGTCTGTCTTATTCAAGGTGAAATTTTAAGAAAAAAGAATGAGACACGAGGTGTGGCTGAAGAACAAGTGCAGAAACATAAAGAAGTAATAAATTGGGCAGGAAGGAGAAAAAGGTGATAAAAGGAAACGACGCACAGGGCGCTAACACAGTTCTGAAAACACCCATTTATGCATTCGGTCGGCAATGATTTATTGACTTGGCAATATGCAATAAAGTCGGCCGATGTCTTTGAGCAATAGAATATGCCCTAAATGCAGTTGCAGCTGTACGGTGTCAGATCGCTCACATACACACACACCACACACACACTGGAGCTCACTCTCTCTACATTTTCCAAGCAGCCAATTGCTCCGGAAAGAAAATCAAATAAAGATGCAATCGCCAGAGAAGCGGCCGCTTTTATTGCTTTATGACCTGGAAAAGTGCGTCTCTCAGAAGTACAACGCGAAGGTGCCATAGTGCTGGCCTGTCTTATAGTGCCCTCTGCCGGCTAATCTGTATCATGAAAATTTAAATAGTCGCTCATGTGACTGGCCTGACTGAGTGGAACACAAAACAGAAGCCGAGGAACATCCGTGCGCACTAGCGGCAGCTGACACTAAAATACTTTAACCTTTTGAGGACAGAAAAAGATATTTCTTCAAAATGAAGAGATACGCAATCTGTCAATTCATTAATGCACTGAGCCTGCTTATTATAGAATTTCTGATCTTGGTTGCAACGAGCGTAAATCAGGATCCAGCATTATATCCAGCATTATGCGGAGCGTCAGATCTTTCGTACGGGGCAATTTAGGTTCGTCAGTTCACACAGGTCATTAGTGCGTATGGGGAATTCGGGGGACTGTAATGGAGAGTCTACGTCAATATAATAATATAAATAGTCCCGGATCCTGTTTAGTGGAAGCCAGCAGCCTCGCCTCACGGAGACAGAGTAAAGAGGCTGCGGGCAAAACACACCCGGGAGGAAGGGAAGGAGAGAAAGAGTGTTTGTTTATGTATTGTGGTGTTATTTTGACTGTATTAATTTCCTTGAAAGTTGTAGAAGGACATAAAAGACTTCATTTTGAAGATTGGAGTTGTATTGGGTGCTCTTCCGTCTGTGGTTTGTGGCTCAGTGCCGCCCCTTTGTGGCTACTATATATATAATATATGTGGCATAT
>JANRMT010062854.1:60319169-60343884 GCA_026402145.1 Polypterus bichir lapradei | reverse complement strand
GGTTATTTGCTACCTCAAAGTCTTAAAGAAGAGCATGTTTAACCAGATCTATCTTTATGTTGTGTTTAATTTACATACATTTTTATGTAGGTTGTATGTTTGTGTATATTCATTTATTATTTTTTGTCCAAAAAAAAGGATTCCAGTTAAACACACCTTAAAGGTGGCTCTGGTTAAACATGCTCTTCTTTAAGACTTTGAGGTAGCAAATAACCTTTCACTCTTTATAAGATGATTAACTGCTCTCAGGATGTAGTGACATATATTTCTTATCTATGCCTTTATAAGCTCAGGAATTTCTTTATCTAGTCAGAAACGTTTAAGCAGAACTGATCACTTTTGCTTGCTGTCCTCCTGCAGATCTGTTCTAATAAAATAAGCATATGTGGCATCGTTGTAGAGTAATTTCAGTGGTTATTTAAAAAGGAATCCACCATATCTTATGTCGCCCATTTAACCTGTTGTAAAGGTCCTCTTTACTGTTTGTCAGAGCAAGGTGCTGCAAGTTAATTGGAAACTCGAGTAGGAAATTTCACTGTGTACACATGACACTAATACATCTACTTCTGCTGCTATTACTATGTTGGGTAGTGACTATTAAGTTATTGTAAAGTAATTACATCTGCCTTTGATATCCTTTTATACTGTATATTTGTTCTTTTTGCATTGTTAAGTTGATGGATGGTGCTTGTCTTCAGTTTGTCAGGTTATCTTGGGATTGAATAAGTACCTAAAGGGGATGATTGTTTTCCCAACCAGTAGAGGAAAAAAATAATGCTTAAAATAGCCCTTAAAAAGTGGAATAAAGATTGAAATGTTCTTTAACCACATTGAAATTTTCTTTCTTCTCTAACTGAATTCATGTCACATATGTCACAGTCTTGAAAGATGATGACAGAATATTGAACAAGCTGACTTACTTTTTCAGAGGTTTACTAATTCTGAAAATCTTCTTTCGGCTGCTACTGTTAAGGGTTGCCACAGCAGATCATCTTCTTCCATATCTTTCCGTCCTCTGCATCTTGTTCTGTTACACCCATCACCTGCATGTCCTCTCTCACCATATCCATAAACCTTTGCTTAGGCCTATAAACCTTCTATTTTCAGGCTATCAAAATGTCTTCAGTCTTACTGCATTACAAGGGAAGCCCATAGTGTGTGCATACCTGAAAATGTATCAGCATGTATATTGACCATTGTTTGGAATGAATTACATTTGGTGCTTCTCATCTCAATGACACACACAGTTCTTCACAAAGTTCGCTGGACTCTGCGCTTTCTGCCCCTCTGCTCGCCTTCTGACCTCATCAGCTGTCAAATGACTTTGTTAAACTGCTAACTCATTGTGTTCTCCTAGGGGTGAATTGTAGTTCTATGTGACTTGTGCTCATATGTAGCTATTTACTAGTCAGACACTCACATGTACTGTATATTGATTTTTGTCATTCGCCTTGGGTAACATTTACTACTAAATAATAATAAAAGTAATAAAAATGATAATAATTGTGAGCCCAGCAATGAACTACGTGTTTTGTCCAGGGCTTGTCCCTGCTTTGCACCCAGTGCAACTGGACCTCATCTCCCTTGTGACTATGAATTGAATTAACTAGAATTTAAATGATATGTAGGAGCAATAACAATAATAATCATAATAATAATAACAGTAATAGGTAACACAGTGCTACAGTGGTTAGCACTGCTCCATCACATGCCCAGAGCCAAATGTTTGACGTTGGGCCAGGCCATTGTCTGTATGCAGTTTGCACGTTCTTCATGTGCATGTGTGCTTTTTTGTTTGTGTGTTCTGGTTGTCAATATGTAATATCAAAGACAAGAGTGTTAGGTTAACTAGAAAGTCTACATTGGCCCACTGTGAGTGAGTAAAATGTTCCATCTTGGGTTGGTTTCTGCCTTGTGTCCTGTGCTACTAGGACAGGCTTCCACTCCCCACCATTTTGAATTTGAATTAGGTAGGCTGGAAAATGGGAGGCTAGATGGAAAAAGAAAAATATTTTTACAGTAAATATGTATAGAGTATTCAGGTATTTGTATTGAAATCTAAATTTCTTTTGAAACAAACATATTGATTGTTTGCATAATTTAATGCAGATTTGTTTTTTCATGCTTTGATTTAGTTGATGTTCAGCCCAACTGTGGATTTGAAGAGCATATTGAGTTATTAATTGGAAAGATTCTGCAGAAAAATCCTTACCCCATTACACTGATGACAGTCCTTGAGATACAGCTAAGATTTTATCTGATATGTTAGTATTACATTGGTAAATAGACTATACTTTTTAAATTATTTTCTTGGTACCTTTAAAAATGAGATGTGTGCATATGTGTTGTTAATTTTATTGAGATTATAATTACTGTAAACTGTGAAGATATATTATATATATAGTAAATGTGACTTAGGATAGGGAGTCTCACCTACTGAGGCAGGAAGAAGTGAGCAAGTTAAAAAAAATTAAAACTGAATAAAAGTACATAAGGAAACTAAACAAAATTAGAATAGTAGAGAAGCACAAGAAAAACTTTAACCCAGAAAAACCTGAAATAAAACCTGAACTACTGGAAATACAAAGATGTAAAGGCAAAATAGCAAGAGTACTTGCTCAGGAGACCAGAGGCTACCAGGCAAACAAGGAAGACTTGTGGAATATCTAAAGAATGTGAGAACATAAGAAGTTTGAGAAATAACAGGAGGCTATTCAGTCCCTCAGGGGTGTTTAGACAGCTAATAACTCAGTACTCTCCCAATATATCATTCAGATACACTTTAAAAGTTGTCAAGATTTCCGCTTCAACTCCATGCTTTGGTAGTTTGTTCCAGATTCCCACAACCCTTTTTAATCTTCATATAGAGTGCTGTTGTGATTTTTATGTTTTTAATAATGACTGTAATGAGCTTCAATGGTGGCCAACGCTGAAAAACAACAATCAATAAGCAGAGGAATGTTTTAATATTATTTACTGTTCAGTGCTGACCTCCATTGGTCCCCATTAAAGCCCATTGTATACAAATATTTGTTATCTACATCCTCTATGAGGACATGACATTAAATATTTTCTTGGGCATCACTACAAGCCACACAGGGTAAGTAAAGAGAGAGGTTGGGAGCATGCACTGAAACAGTGCGTTGCCGCACCCAGCACCAAATGACCTCAGGATCCCAGATTAGGACCCAAGCGCAGCCATGCAATGGGTAGCACCTCTGCACCACACTAGTTAAAATGGAGTGGAACACTGTGAGGTTATTTTACAGTGGCTGGAGTGCCAATCCTGCTACTAACCTTCAAGTTTTCCCTGCACATTGGAAGACCTGCTTGCAGGGCTGGATGCGGGTTAATGTCACAGCCAGGATAAAGCAATCGCAGATTAAGGACCCAAAGGAGTAGAATCACTTCTAGCATTTATGGGAGTTGAAGTAGCAACCTTTCCGATTGCCGGTGCAGACCCCTAGTCTCAGAGCCGCCACTCCACTCTCAGGGCAAGTAGCAGATGAAGAAATTACCATTTGTGAATAGAGTGTTCCTTCAACCCTTTTAGGGGATTTCTTTAATCATATACGTTTTGGAATTTGTGTCTTGATCATATTGTCTCTGCGATAGCACCATGTATTGCTTACACTTGCATCTTCTTCTTCTTCTTTCAGCTGCTTCTGTTAGGGGTCACCACAGCAGATCATCTTCTTCCATATATTTCTGTCCTCTGTATCTTGTTCTGTTACACCCATCACCTGCATGTCCTCTCTCACCACATCCATAAACCTTTGCTTAGGCCTTCCTCTTTTTCTCTTGCCTGGCAGCTCTATCCTTAGCATCCTTCTCCTAGTATACTCAGCATCTCTCCTCTGCACATGTCCAAACCAACGCAATCTCACCTCTCTGACTTTGTCTGCCAACCATCCAACCTGAGCTGACCCTCTAATGTACTCATTTCTAATTCTGTTCATCCTTGTCACACCCAATGCAAATCTTAGCATCTTTAACTCTGCCACCTCCAGCTCTGTCTCCTGCTTTCTGGTCAGTGCCACTGTCTCCAACCCATATAACATAGCTGGTCTCACTACTGTCCTATAGACTTTCCCTTTCACTCTTTCTGATATCCGTCTGTCACAAATTACTCCTGACACTCTTCTCAACCCATTCCACCCTGCCTGCACTCTCTTTTTCATCTCTCTTCCACAATCCCCATTACTCTGTACTGTTGATCCCAAGTATTTAAACTCATCTACCTTCACCAACTCTACTTCTTGCATCCTCACCATTCCACTGACCTCCCTCTCATTTACACACATGTATTCTGTCTTGTTCCTACTGACCTTCATTCCTCTCCTCTCTAGAGCATATCTCCACCTCTCCAGGGTCTCCTCAACCTGCTCCCTACTATTGCTACAGATCACAATGTCATCAGCAAACATCATAGCCCACGGGGACTCCTGTCTAATCTCGTCTGTCAACCTGTCCATCACCATTGCAAATAAGAAAGAGCTCAGAGCCGATCCTTGATGTAATCCCACCTCCACCTTGAATGTATCCGTCACTCCTACCGCAGACCTCACCACTGTCACACTTCCCTCGTACATATCCTGTACAACTCTTACGTACTTCTCTGGCACTCCCGACTTCCTCATACAATACCACAACTCCTCTTCAGGCACCCTGTCATATGGTTTCTCCAGGTCCACAAAGACGCAATGCAACTCCTTCTGGCTTCTCTATACTTCTCCATCAACACCCACAGAGCAAACATCGCATCTGTGGTGCTCTTTCTTGGCATGAAACCATACTACTGCTCACTAAGCCCCACCTCACTTCTTAACCTAGCTTCCACTACTCTTTCCCATAACTTCATGCTGTGGCTTATCAATTTTATCCCCCTGTAGTTGCTACAGTCCTGCACATCACCCTTATTCTTAAATATCGGCACCAGTACACTTCTTCTCCACTCCTCAGGCATCCTCTCACTTTCCAAGATTCCATTAAACAATCTGGTTAAAAACTCCACTGCCATCTCTCCTAAACACCTCCATGCTTCCACAGGTATGTCATCTGGACCAACGGCTTTTCCATTCTTCATCCTCTTCATAGCTGTCCTTACTTCCTCCTTGCTAATCCGTTGCACTTCCTGATTTACTATCTCCACATCATCCAACCTCTTCTCTCTCTAATTCTCTTCATTCATAAGCCTCTCAATGTACTCTATCCTTCTGCTCAACACACTCTCCTCGCTTGTGAGTACGTTTCCATCTTTATCCTTTATTACCCTAACCTGCTGCACATCTTTCCCAGCTCGGTCCCTCTGTCTAGCCAATCAGTACAGGTCCTTTTCTCCCTCCTTAGTGTCCAACCTCTCATACAACTCATCATACGCTTTTTCTTTAGCCTTTCTCACCTCTCTCTTCACCTTGCGCCTTATCTCCTTGTACACTAGTCTACTTTCTGCATCTCTCTGACTATCCCACTTCTTCTTTGCCATCTTCTTCCTCTGTATACTCTCCTGTACTTTCCCATTCCACCACCAGGTTTCCTTTTCCTCCTTCCTCTGTCCAGATGTCAAGCCAAGCACCCTTCTTGCTGTCACCCTTACTACATCTGCTGTAGTTTCCCAACTGTCTGGTAATTCTTCACAACCACCCAGTGCCTGTCTCACCTTCTCCCTAAACTCAACCTTGCAGTCTTCCTTTTTCAACTTCCACCTTTTGATCCTTGGCTCTGCCCTCACTCTCTTCCTCTTCTTGATCTCCAATGTCATCCTACAGACCACCATCCTATGCTGCTTAACTACACTTTCCCCTGCCACTACTTTGCAGTCTTTAATCTCCTCCACTCTTGTACGTCACCCTATGTTCCTCCCTTGTCTTAAAATACATATTCACCACAGCCATGTCCATCCTTTTGGCAAAATCAACTATCCTCTGACCTTCTTCATTCCTCTCCTTGACACCATACCTACCCATCACCTCCTCGTCTCCTTAGTTCCCTTCAACAACATGTCAATTGAAATCCGCTCCAATCAACACTTTCTGTCCCTTAGGTACACTGTTAATTATTTCATCCAACTCACTCCAAAAATCTTCTTTCTCATCCATTGCACACTCAACTTGCAGGGCATATGCACTATAAACATTCATCATCACACCTCCAATTTCCAGCTTTATAATCATTACTCTGTATGACAATCTTTTCACCTCTAGAACACTCTTGACATACTGTTCCTTCAGAATAACCCCTACTCCATTTGTCCTCCTATCCACACCATGATACAACAATTTGAATCCACCTCCGATCCACCTGGCCTTACTCCCCTTCCATTTAGTCTCTTCCACACATAATATATCAACCTTCCTTCTCTCCATCATATCTGCTAAATCTCTCCCCTTACCAGTCATAATGCCAACAATCGTACCCTCAGCTCCAGTCTCTTTACCTTCCTGCCTCTTGTACACATCTCCCCCCTTTTCTTCGTCCAACAGTAGCCCAATTTCCACCAGCACCCTGTTGACTAACAGTACTGGTGGCGGTCGTTGTTAACCTGGGACTTGACCGATCTGGTATGAATATTTGTATTGTTGCTTACACTTGCATCTGACTTCCAGAAAATATTAGTCTTTATTTTCTGTACATTTATGTGTTTTCAAAGGCAATTTCAAACTTAATCATGTTGTGATCACAGTTGCACAATGAAACATTTTCTCTTATTCAGTCATTTTTATTAGATACAGTAATATTTAGCCAGTTTTATTATCAAATGATGTAAGGAAAAAAATGAAATTCTGGTTGTTGGCAACAATAAGAAAGGTGTAGAAATTTAAAAAAAAGTTTAAAATCTAAGGAAAAAAAACCTTGGAGTATACTATATAAGAAACATCACCTGGATGCACTAGGACACATCATCAGTGATGTATCCTGAGGTCATCTGGCATTTCGGGTCTCGCAACATCATACACTCTCGCTCAGGTGACCCAGGCAGGGTTGATCAATCCCAAACTTGCATCCCAGTAGCGATCCACAGATCAGCCCTCTTTATCCAAAGCCACCTTGAGCCTTTCTCTGTGGCTTCACTTGCGGATTTAATGGCCCTCTTTTTGGCCATTCCTGTTATGCCCAACCATGTGAGAACTCTGCAGAGTGAGCGTCCTGCAAATCCTCTACAGCCAATTTCTATGGGCTCATAGAGTACCCTCCAGCCTCTGTCCCTGCACTCCTCCACCAGCTCCTGGTACTTGTCGCGTTTCCTCTCGCTAGCTTCCTCGATACGCTCTTACCAGGACTGTCAGTTCCAGCACGATCAGCTGTTTTGAGGTCTTAGAGGTAATGGTCATGTCTGGTCAGAGTGATATTGTTACAATTTGCTGCGTGAACTTTAGCTGCTTTCCCAAGTCAGCCTGCAGCTGCCAGTCAAAGGCTGTGTGGAAGAGGCCTGTTATTACTGCCTTTGCCTGGGATTGCTCTCCCGCTTTAATGAAGGTAACTGCCTTCTTTGAGCCATGGAGGAGTTTGCTTGTGTTGATGGCTGCAGCCAAGCTTTCAGCAACTGCCTTGAGCACCTTGTCATGGTGCCACCAGAAGTGGCCATCTGCCAGAGCCTTAGGGCAGCTGCTGAGTAGATGTTCTAGAGAGCCTCTTCCTGAACAAAGTGGGCAGGATGATGTCTCGCTCTTTCCCCAGACGTGGAGGTTTGCTGGGCTTGGCAGGGCATCGTAGACTGCCTGCACCAGGAACCAGACACAAAAGAAGTGAGACCGCTAAATGGTAGCCGCAGGATGTTACTTGTCCCATACAGTGCTGCACTGGTGAGGATGCATGGGAGAAATAAGAAAGCTCCGAACAAAGCTGCTGATCTTCTTTTCAAGGGACTCAACTGTTGAAAATGGGACTGCATATACCAGCAGAGGCCATAGGACTCGGGGCATGATTAAGTGCTGATAGATCCAGGCTTTAAACCTACCAGGCAGGCCAGACCTATCAACCTTGGTGAGCCATGTCCCAAGTTCCTGGGTAGATTTTTGAATGGCAGTTGTGTCTTTCAGACTTGAGTCAAAGACTTTCCCAAACTCTTGACTGGCTGCTCTGTGATGGATGGGATGACTGTTCCCACGACAGCGGTACTTATCAGTCACCTTCCCCTTCTTTAGCACCATGGACCTTGACTTAATAATAATAATAATAATAATACATTTTATTTATATAGCGCCTTTCCCATGCTCAAGCCACTTACAGAATATAAGAAAGAACGGCAGGGTATACAGTGTATAGCATTGTACAAACCAAATAAATAAATAAAGAAGAGTAAGACAGTAAATTCAGAGAAGGCCTAACAGACAAAAGAATTGATGGTCTAGCACACACACACAGGTTACATGAGCATCTTGACAGAGAGGTAAACTGAGAGAAGGGTAATAATGTCAAGTAGAGCTAAAAGCCTTCCTGAACAGATGAGTTTTGAGTTGTTTTTTAAAAGAATTCATGGAGTCAGCTGACCTGATTAATTTCAGTAGGTCATTCCAGAGTCTGGGCGCTGTACTGCTGAAGGCCCTGTCACCCATGGAGTGTAGATTAGTGTGGGGCACAACAAGATTACCAGAATCAGAGGACCTTAGTGAGTGGGCAGGCACATAGTGATGGAGAAGGTCACTGATGTAGCTTGGTGCAAGGTTATTTAAGGCTTTGTAGGTTATTAGTAGGATTTTATATTCAATTCTGTAAGACACAGGGAGCCAGTGAAGATGGAGCAGGATGGATGTGATGTGCTCGCTTCACAGAGCAGTTTCACAGCTGTGCTGCACCCTGAAACCAGACTGAAAGGGTTCCATCAAATTATTAGACGTTAAATAATTGGTGAGCTGGGAAGCTACACCACGCTCAAGAGCTTTTGACAGGTAAGGTAAGTGGGAAATAGGCTGGAAATTGTTAAGATTGTCAGCATCAAGACCAGACTTTTTTAACATTGGGGTTACAGAAGCGATTTTAAAAGTGAGCGGCACAAAGCCAGTGTTAAGGGATGAGTTTATTATTGTTGTAGCAGTCAGGATTATGGCATGAAGGCAGGATTTAAGTAGTGTGCTGGGGATGGGGTCCAGTTCACAAGAACTTGGTTTCATCTTACAAAGCAGGTCATTAACAAAAGCAGATGTGACTGGTGAGAACTTAGAGAAGGAGCAGGTTGGAGTGGGAAAACAGGGAGAGATATAAACAGATGATGTATTTATGTTAGTTGAATTATTTAGATCTTTAATTTTGTTATGGAAAAAGTGGAGGAAATCCTCAAAGAACTTCAGTAGAAGAAGTAGTTGGGCCAGATGCAGGTTCGAGTAGTTTATTAACTACAGAAAACAAAACCTTGTGTTATTGTGGCCACTTTCTATTATTCTGCCATAGTGGGTGTTCTTAGTAGCAGTTAGTGCTTCTCTGTAAGCTCTTTGGTGGTCAAAGAAAGCCTGGATGTGCACGGTGAGGCCAGTCTTATGTGACATTCTCTCAAGGCGTCGGCCAGCTGCTTTCATAGATCGCAATTCTGAGTTATACCAAGGAGCTGAATGTTTAAAGGAAACCTCCTTATGTTTTAAAGGAGCTGTTTTATCTAATGCTGAATGAAGGGCTGAGTTATAGTGGTCAACAAGACTATCAAGTGTTAACAGAATAGGTGCAGACAGTAAAAGATCAGAAATAGATCCAGAAAGGATAAAGGGACAGATATTTTTAAGGTTTCTGTAAGAAATTTGTCATTTACAGGTAAGAGGAGGTAAAGGCAGTGAGAAAGTGAAAAATACTGCTTTATGGTCAGAGAGTCCCAAATCAGTGCTGTAAATATTGGCAACAGATAGTCCAGAAGTGCAGATCAGATCCAATATATGACCAACAGATTGGGTGGGAAAATCAACATGTTGTGTCAAGTCAAAACAGTCCAGTAAGGATAGGAATTCATTTCTCAGTTTAGATGTAGTAATGTCAATATGGATGTTGAAATCACCAAGAAGGATAATTCTCTGAGAGTAAGAGCTTAGGTGGGTTAAAAGTTCAATCAGATCAGATAAGAAGGATGCATTGTGTTTTGGGGGACGATAAAGAACAATGAGTGAGACAGGACCTGTTTCCGTTATTAGTTTGAGAGCCAGGCACTCAAAAGACAGTGGACAGTCAATTGGGATTCGTTTAATATTTAAGTCTGCTCTGATAATTACCGCTAGCCCACCTCCTTGTCTAGAGCTGCGAGGTTCTGTATGGAAAGTGAAACCAGGTGGAGTCGCCTCCGTGAGAGACGTCAATTCGTTTGGTTTTTGCCAAGTCTCCATTAAACACAGTATATCAAGTTTGGTGTCAGTGATGAGTTCTGACAGCACCAATGCTTTGCCATTAAGAGATCTCGAGTTAAACAGTGCAATATTAGTTAATAAGGCTTCTTTTTGCACAGAGCCGTGATCAGGGTTTATTTCCACACAATGTATATTTTGGCACACTGAGACTTGTATTTTCAGGGCCATGAGAAGGAAGGCTTATTCCTGAGCAAATGCTACCGGTTGTCTTTTCATTCGCAGCCCGGCGGTGGCGGCGACCTGACCCGCGATGTATATATTTCGGGCGCTGCAAAATACCGGCGTCTTTAAGGATATTCCAATCAGACCATTTGCTCTGGACAAACTGTTTAATAAGAAGGAGTTTGTCATGAGAGTATTTTAGCATGATACTTGGCAATACTTATCTGAAAAGCAGTGGAGAAGCAGCACAGCATAGCGGAACCATTAGGACAGGCGGGTGTGGTAGCGTAGATGAGATGAACGGCGATGGCAAAGCAGCAGAAAGCATAGCAGGAGGAGGTAGCAGGATTTGGAGGTTCCAATACACAGCCACAAACAGTAACGCTTTGTAATTTCAAGCGTGATCGCCCCGGAGCCATAAGCCAGGTTAGTATGAGCATTAGATCAGATCCCAGTCGTAGAGTACTGTAAAATGAATCGGGAGCAGATCAGCATAGTGAATATAATCACGGAGACAGATCATCCTGAGGTCATAGATAGCCAGGTACAAAGAAATGTTCGTAGGTCTCGTCCCGCGATCCACAGACTCAGCTGTTCCCAGTCAAAGTAGAGTCCATAAAATCTGTAAATATTAAGCCAAATCCATGCAATTCACGTCGGCTGAATCCACGAACTATACGTACAATGAAAGAAATAAAACAAGCGTGAGAAAGTGTAGAAATTAGTTTCTTATGTCCTTGTAGGATCCACTTGCTCCCTGAGACCGTTTTTGTCGTGATGTTTAGATCATCCATATAGGCTCTTATCGAGGGCTGTCACACACCCAACTTAGTCAGGAGCCCTCTGCATTCTACCTTGTCTGACTTGACCACCATATTCATGGCAAGGGCAAAAAGAATAATGCATCCTGTTATTTTTCCCTTGCCAAGCCAATGCCAGTCTGATATTTCTGACCCAGAAGTGACCCTTATCCTGAAGTTGTTATAGTAATCCAGGATCAGATCCTTGATTTTCCTGGGAACATGGTGGCGATTTAGTGCTAGCTCAACCAGCTTGTGTGGTATAGACCCATAGGCACTTGCCAGGTCATTTTAGATTCAGAATTTAATTTTAAATCTTATACCTGTATTGATCATGTCACCAGAACCACATTCTTTCATTTATTTAATATAGCACACATTCAGTCCTTTATGCAGAAAGGCTGACACATGCCTTTGTCTTTAGCTTTTTAGATTACTGCAATGCGCTCCTAACAGGATTTAAATCAGTTATTGTTGGTTCAGAATGCCATTGCACAGTATTCTAACTAAAAAGAAGAAATCTGGCTACATTGCACTTGTATTCATGTCTTTACATTGTCTGCCTTTGTCTTTCAGAATCAATTTTAAAATACTGCTAATTGTTTAGAAGGCATTGAATAATCTTGTACTTTTATATACTTTGGAATGTTGGTCCTCTTATATTCCATTTCGTCACCTTAGATCCTCAAACTCTGATTTACTTGCTATCCCTATAGTAAAACATAAAAGAAATGTCAAGATTGTCTTTAGTTTCTATGTTGTATAGAGATACATCAAGTCAGCACAGCAGAGTTGTTTAAATCACGTGATAAAACTTACTTTTTAAATCTGTCTTTTTAGTAAATTTGAGACGGATCAAATTCTTTGTATTTTGATTTCTCTTCTCGTCGTCAGCTTTCTGGAAATTCCTTCAAGCTAATGGAAAGAATAACAACAATGTGGTCTTGTCCCTGATGACATATGCACTGGCTGACTCACTTTTTTTAAACTTTTTTGTATCTTAAATATATTGTACGACAGATAGCATGCCCATTGGGACCTGGGCAGGATTTTGGTCACTGCTGACCATCTGACGCATCATACAATTAGTTTATTTATTGTCTCCACTTACTACCATTTGTAAAGCTGCTTGAATCATACTTTGGATTGGACGCAATATGTAAATAAATATTGTTGTGCTAAATATGAACTGGGCAAATTTGCCATGACCATTATCTCAGTTTTCTCTTTTGTACCTGTATTATTAAGAGGGGTTTCACAATCAGTGTTTTGAACTCCGAAAGCCGTCATGGTCTTCTTTCTCACACATAATAGATAAAATAGTATTCTGTTGTATAAAATACCATCATTTGGAAGCATAATTTGTTTATTCCAGTAACTAAATCTGTTGAAGTCTTTCTTTCTAATTTAACTCACTGTGATTTTGATGTTACTTGTTTCAGTGATGATCTTTAGAGCCTAAATATTATTTTAACATATAACACCACACTACTTCAGCATGTTTTTTGTCCCTGAATGATGTGTCAACACAGATATATTTTCTGTATTACTTTCATTCAGCCATGATTTGGTGCTTACATTAATATCATAGCCTCAATTCAACGCAGTTTCCTGTAATTCTTATATTTTGTTGTCATGCTCATCATATTAAAATAGACTTTAGAGTATTTAGTTAAGTGATTTGATCCTGTATATTTGTTTGCCACTATGCAATTAAGTTCAGTTTTTATACATTCTTCTTAAGACCTTCACACTCAAATTATTTTTTAGTTGAAGTGGACTTTTCAAGATTTATTTGGTGGACCTTGTGTTTAACTTGGAGTCCCTGGAGCCAATTCTGAAAGAGACCAAAATCCTTATAGAGAGATTTCCTATTTAGTGGCAGTTTCAGATCTGTAGTCCAACTAAGCATTGTCTTAGATGATGGTCCATATATTTGTCTGGAACAGGAAACACCTTTTGAAAAGGGTAAGCCATGGGCAGAAGCCATGACATTGGTGTTTATGCAATTCAAAGGTTTATCTTATTTAAAAATCAAAACTACTGAAATTTAGATAGACTTTTAATTTATTTCATCTAGGTCGGGTGAGGTTGATATAAGACAAATGTGTTATCTTGTTCAAGCATAGGGGTGTTCATATGTGCACTTGGCATCAGGACACCCTAGGCATCAGTTCGATGATCGACTTTGTGGTCGTGTCGTTGGACTTGCGGCCACATGTCTTGGACACTCAGATGAAGATAGGGGCGGTGAGTGGTGGTGAGTTGGCTTCGATAGTGGGGGAGGATGCCGGTTAGGCCCGGTAGGCCCAAACGTGTTGTGCGGGTCTGCTGGGAACATCTTGCAGAGTCCCCTGTCAGAAGTGGCTTCAACTCCCACCTCCGGCAGAACTTCAACCACGTCCCGAGGGAGGTGGGGGACATTGAGTCCGAATGGGCCATGTTCCGTGCCTCTATTGTTGAGGCGGCTGACCGGAGCTGTGGCCGTAAGGTGGTCGATGCCTGTCGTGGCGGCAATCCCCGAACCCGTTGGTGGACACCGGTGGTGAGGGATGCCGTCAAGCTGAAGAAGGAGTCCTACTGGACCCTTTTGTCCTGTGGGACTATGGAGGCAGCTAATAGGTACCGACAGGCCAAGCGGAATGCGGCTTCCGTGGTTGCTGAGGCAAAAACTCGGACATGGGAGGAGTTTGGGGAGGCCATGGAGAACGACTTTCGGATGGCTTCAAGGAGATTCTGGTCCACCGTCCGGTGTCTCAGGAGGGGGAAGCAGTGCAGTGTCAACACTGTATATGGTGGGGATGGTGCGCTGCTGACCTTGACTCGGGATGTTGTGGGTCGGTGGGGGGAGTACTTCAAAGACCTTCTCAATCCCACCACATGCCTTCCAATGAGGAAGCAGAGCCTGGGGACTCGGAGTTGGGCTCCCCCATCTCTGGGACTGAGGTCACCAAGGTGGTCAAAAACTCCTTGGTGGCAGGGCCCCGGGGGTGGATGAGATATGCTTAGAGTTCCTCAAGGCTCTGGATGTTGTAGGACTGTCTTGGTTGACACACCTCTGTAACATCACATTCTCTTTAAGAAGGGGGACTGGAGGGTGTGTTCCAACTACAGAGGGATCACATTCCTCAGCCTCCCTCGAAAAGTCTGCTCGGGGGTTCTGGAGAGGAGGGTCCGTCGGATAGTCGAACTTCGGATTTAGGAGGAACAGTGTGGTTTCGTTCTGGTCACGGAACAGTGGACCAGCTCTACACCCTTAGCAGAGTCCTGGAGGGGGCATGGGAGTTTGCCCAACCAGTCTACATGTGTCCCCCCCTCCTGTGGGGGGTGTTCTGGGAGTATGGGGTACCGGACCTCCTGATAAGGGCTGTTCGGTCCCTGTACAACCAGTGTCAGAGCTTGGTCCACATTGCCGGCAGTAAGTCAAACCCGTTTCCAGTGAGAGTTGGACACCACCAGGGTTGTCCTTTGTCACCGATTCTGTTCATAACTTTTATAGACAGAATTTCTAGGCACAGCCAGGGTGTTAAGGGGGTCCGGTGTGGTGGACTCAGGATTGGGTCACTGCTTTTTGCAGATGATGTTGTCCTGTTTGCTTCATCAGGCCGTGATCTTCAGCTCCCTCTGAATCAGTTCGCAGCTGAGTGTGAAGCGGCTGGGATGGGAATCAGCACCTCCAAATCCGAGACCATGGTCCTCAGACGGAAAAGGGTGGAGTGCCCACTCAGGGTTGGGAGTGAGATCCTGCCCCAAGTGGAAGAGTTCAAGTATCTCAGGGTCTTGTTCACGAGTGAGGGAAGAATGGAGCGTGAGATCGACAGGCGGATCGGTGTGGCATCCGCAATGATGCGGGCTCTGCATCGGTCTGTCGTGGTGAAAAAGGAGCTGAGCCGTAAGGCAAAGCTCTCAATTTACCAGTCGATCTACATTCCTACCCTCACCTATGGTTATGAACTATGGGTAGTGACCGAAAGAACGAGATTGCGAATACAAGCAGCTGAAATGAGTTTCCTCCACAGGGTGTCTGGGCTTTCCCTTAAAGACAGGGTGAGAAGCTCAGTCATCCGGGAGGTGCTCAGAGTAGAGCCACTGCTCCTCCGCATCGAGAGGTCAGATGAGGTGGTTTGGACATCTGATCAGGATGCCTCCTGGACGCCTCCCTGGTGAGGTGTTCTGGGCGTGTCCAACCAGGAGGAGGCCCCGGGGAAGACTTAGGACACGCTGAAGGTACTATGTGTCCCAGCTGGCCTGGGAACGCCTTGGGATTCTCCCGGAAGAGCTAGAAGAAGTGGCGGGGGAGAGAGAAGCCTTGGCCTCTCTGCTCAAGCTGCTGCCCCGGCGACCCAATCTCAGATAAGCGGAAGAAGATGGATGGATGGAGTGTTATCTTGTCATTTTAGTAGGGAAAACAGAGTAAAATTATTCAGAATAAGTTATTCTAAGAGAAAAAATGGAACTGGTATAGTTTGCAAAAAAGTTTGAACAGTTACATGTCTAAGAGATTAAAATAATGTCATAATTTGTTGATTGTAGGGCATTCTAGTATCTTGGAACTTAGCACAGCAGTCCATCTTTTTATGTGCACTTATACACAATTCAGATTGATTTGTTTCATTGTTAATACTTCTAGAATTAGGTGAAATACTTTAAAATCTATTTCCATTTCTTCTTATTGCCCGCTAGTTAGTAATTCATTATCTTACTTTCTTTTATAAGTTTTCTGTTTTTTTTGTATTTGTGAATATTATTTAAAAATATTTTAAGTGAGGTCTGCTTAAAAATAACGTTTCTTTTTTTGTCCCGAAATGTGCCACAATGACATACAACTGTGGCGACCAGTTATACTCAAAAACACACTTTAATCCTTCTACTTTTTCTAACCTACAGTAGCTTGGTGTAGCACATGCTGTTCTACTTGTCTGCTAGGAAGACAACTGTCTAAGCCTTGTCAGTGTCTGTCAATCCCTGTAATAATGCAGGGACATACTATTATAAATTCCCTTTTTCTAGAGATGGGTGTACAGGGGCTCCTGTTAACACAGTATCACCAGCACATTTTAAATAAACAAAGCATTTTAAATAGTTTAATGCCCATGAAAAGTGTGCACCTCTTACCCAGCTCTTACATGACAGTGGCCCATCAGCCTCCAATGCCCTGGTCTGGAATCTCTACTTTCACTTTATATGGAGTACACAAAGTCTCTCTTAAGGTTACCCAGATCTTGTATTTCAAGGATAGCTGGCACCTCTCACAAATTTAGTCTTCCAGATAACACCTTTTATGAAAGCTGGTCATGTGGTGTATTACTGTCTATTTTCACAGTTGTTTTGCTGAAGCTGCATTTCATTCTACACATTTACTTTCCCCACACTAATAACAGTCAAAACTGTGTAATGAATATACATGTGTTGTGGCCAGTAGCAGGAATGCTAAATCAGATTCCCAAACCAGTAAATAAGTGAGGGGAAGCAAAGTATAAATAACAAAAATAAATTGTAAAGAGAAAGTTATTGAACATGACAAAAGAATATAATAACAACAACAGAGATAAACACCCCAACACCTTTGCTGAGTCTAACTTCATAAGTCTGCATCTGTCTACCATGTGAGGTGCCTACTACAGGTACCCACCAGGCTGTACCGCTCTACCCTTTCTCCTCCTCTTTTAGCCTCTCTTCTACTGGCAGATTGTATTCTTGCCAGCACCATTCTTCCTGTCTCCATGTACAGCTGGCTTATGGCCAGGAGGAACTTTCAAACTCTGGTCTGGAACTGTTTATGGGTGAGGCCCAATAAAAAGCTCAGAAGCCAGGAATTACTGAGGTCATCTTGTTGAGCTGAGTTCCCCAATATGTCCCTGTTAAAATTTTATATGCATTCACCCAGCAACCTGTTCATCACAAACGATAGCATTGAGCCATATTAATAGGCCTTCCTACTGCCACTTAGCAGAATGAAGCCATGACAAAAAGTCTCTCTCCTGCCACTTAACAGTATGGGGAACTCCCAACATATTTCCTATCATTCCTCCAGTGTTTTGCATCTGCATTCATGGCCTAGGAATAACTATCTCTGGGGCTCCATACACACTATTAGAACAATGCACACAGTAGTCACCAGCAATGCTAATACAATTAGAACATCCTACAGTCCGACTAATTTCTTGCATTATAGTGGTGTCACTGCATTTATAATCCCTATTAGACCTCCTCGCCCATGTACACACAATACATTTTAATATTTACAGTATAAATTACATAAGTCAGCTTCTTAGCATGTTTCATACAGTACCTTCACTTATGGCTTTTAGACATTATGAATTAAATAAAATATTTATCCATATGTAGGATTTTAAGTTATCCCATGAAATGATATATAGGCATGATCAATTTTTACTACAGAATGACTCATTTCTAATTGTGAATTTCATGAGAACTGAAGTTGTGAGACTTATTTAGTAGAAATATGATTAACAATTTTCTGAGGGTCTCATACTGCCATCGTGTGGAAACAACAGTTATTATGTTTGCCCATTGTACAATGCTGTGCATTAAATACTGGCCTTGCTATTGTATCTGCTGGTAAATAAAGACATTGATGGCTAAGTCTGCAAAAATGATCCCAAGCTATGAAGCTGATTGGTCATCTGACACTTAGGCCTCTTTTCTTTTCATGGTTTCAGATGAGGTCATTTGTAAAATGAATAGGCCTTTTTGCAAGTCTGAGCAATTAGATTTGTTCAAGACTTCCCTGGCTTTGAGGCATTGTTCTCAAGTCCATTTGCACCACAGTCTGACTTGTCAGTATACTTTAATAAATGAGACTGAACTAAGAAATACCTCCCAGCTACATATCATCTGCACTCGCAATTTTGCTATAGGGAAGATAAAGGAAGATAATTACTAATTACACCCCAGATCAGTCAGTTACATTATCTACTGAAAGAATTAGAGGCAAAAACACATACCAAAATTTGTACCATCTGCTTATTTTAGTGAATGAAAGAAAATCTTGTGTTAGAATAAAGCACAATACTAGACTACTGCATCTAATCTGGGCCATGGTTTAGTGATTAAACCACTTGACACACGCTCCAACACAATATAGCTATTGAAGCAAACGTTTAGTACATGAGAGGCTGTGGTGGAACTTGGGGAAGAAAACACTGCTATGATCAAGTGAGTAAAGTTCACAGGCCTAATTTAAATTTCAAGGGTTGCAGTGTTGCCAAAACACTTTTTTCAGCATGCAGGTTTTTCATTGTATTATTTACAATAAAATATACATAGATAGATAGATGTTATTTGTCTCCAAGGGGAATAAAATCTTTACAGAAGCTCAAAAAGAAAAAAGAAAACCAAGCAACTTAACATGTACCATCAGTGGAGAGTTTGCATGTTCTCTTGGGGTCTACGGATTTTCTTTGGTTACTCTTGTTTTCTCTCTGTGTATATTATCTGGTGATTCAAACCTGCCCAGTTAGGGGAGTGTGTGCTCTGTAACAGTCTAGTGTTCAATTTGTGGTTAGTTCCTGAATTGTGGCCAATACTGTGGGACAGGCAGAAGAGTCTCACAAGCTTGTAAAGGACTACAGTCTTAAAAATAACAGTTCTTTAATGACTATACAGGGTTGTGTAGTTCCTTGTAGAACCATTACTTAAAAAAAACTGTTTATTCTAGAAAGGCTTCTTTGCATATAAAATTGGTTCTTGGCTTTTGAAAAGGTTTTTAATATGTGGACAAAACAGAAATCTTTAACGTATAGTAGGCTAACTAGCAGCATACTGAGAGATCAAGAAAATCTGAACTTAGGCAGTGTTATTGTGTGCAGCAAGAGTCCTTTTAAAATCAGGAATACATTGGTATTTCACAAATCTATTCTATTCGTCATGGCTATTTATGAAAACAGCTACAGATTTAGATAAATAAAGGCTCTTTCTGGAAATTTCTCATTGATGGTCCATTCCCTTATACCATTGCTCTAAAGAACCACTTTGATGATGCTTGTATTTTTAAGAGTTTACTTATTTTTACCACACATTATGTATCACATCAAAATATTAGCCAATAAGCATTGTATGCTGCCTCTCCCTAACATTTGTAAGAAATGTGCTTAACACACTAGCAATGGTTAATTCATGGCCTGGTACCATTTCTCCTTACAAATATGAAGTCAGGGCTTCCTGAGCCATCACAGACAAGGAGGCAAAGCACTTTCCTATCCTTCTGGGTATGAGAGATCATTGGTGTTTGTGAGGAACGTGCTTTGCTTTCACAGCAAATCCTCTTAGAAATTCAGACAGGTGATGCACTGCTTAAACCTTATAATCTGAGAGAAAGGCAGGATTAATTAAAGTGCTGAGCTGCATTGTGAATTTGTAATAATGTCTACAGCCCTATCAACTCAAGGAAGCAGTTTGCTTAACTGGCCAATGTTCAGAATCCTGTCTCTCTAAGTATTATTTTACAGAGCTGATTGTATTATTTATTTTGATTTCACATTACTTTAAATATGATGTAATGATACCAAATGGTATGATGCTAGATAAAAATAAGGGTCTTTTGCAATATCTATTAAAATTCAATAAACTTTACATATATATTATCAGAATATTTTATATACAGTAAAGCCATTCAGAGCACGTCTGAAAACATTAATTGAAGCAATAAAATAGCTTTACTTTAATAATGTATCTAATATGCAAACTTAAAATGAATACTTCTTATAATAAAGTTAATTTATGTAACATTCATAAAAAATTAAATTTATTATTAAAACTGATTTGACACAGAATATTACATTTACTTAATAAAGCACATTTGTTGCTAACACATGATGTTTAATTTGGTAATTACCAACAAATAATTACAGAATGAAGGCTTAATAATCAGCCATCATTGAAATTACATTGTTAACTCACTCGGTAATTGCAGCAGAGTAATTAAATATTAACAGGAGAACAAAGTAACTCAGTTCCCTCAACTACAAAACCAATGCAAGATAGTTATTGTCAAAAAAAAAGTACAGAATTAAAATAAATTATTATCCACTTCCCTTTTTCTGAACCAGCTTTCCTGCCTTTTTATATTTATAGGATTACTGGAAACCAAGGGGAACTTCAGCAAGAATGAGCCCTGAAAGGGACATCATTCCACTCTTGGTCCTCAGTGCTTCAACTGAGAATTATTCCCATGTCCATAATGTGTGAGACAGCATTAAACTCTGTGTCAGTTAGTTGTCCAATTGTTAAGGAAATTTTTAAAGGAAAAAATCTATAAGTTTAAGTGCAAAGAATCAGAAGAAAAAAACAGGGCACACACTAAGCGGAGACTTTATTAGGTGCAACAGCTTATCCTTTATTCCATCTATTTTTAAACCCAATTATCTAATTTAGAGTCACAGGAAGGTGGTCCATTTCTGACATCATTGGGTGCAAATGAGGAATCAATTCTGGAGAACGTCCATCCATCACAGGACCAGTTTACGCTTTCTTTTAGCCTAAACTATGTTTAGGAGGAAACAAAAAATAAAGAAAAACTTCTTATTGGCATTAAGACCCATGCCAGAATTCATATTCAATACCTCGGAGCTATAACTGCTGTTCCATCATGCCACCTGAAATGTCTGCCATTCCACAGTCATTGACAGTGTCAAATATAGATGCATTTCAAAAAGAGAGTGAGCAAAAATATTCCGACTTAAAACACATCATTATAGTGCAAGCAAGAAAAACTAGTATAAATAATCTGCAAACATGCTGAGGATGACACTTAAGAGTGTCATGGGTATAGACAGAATGGACCATCACCCAAACAACATCCAGCAAATGGCTCTACTGTACTAGGTTTCCTGAAACAAACCTTTGATGAAAGAAGTCAAAGATGACAAAAATGATTTGTAAAAGATGGGCTACAGTCATTCATTTACCTGATAGGGATAACAGTTGTGCTAAAAGAGTCATGCCAGAAGGCACAACCTATAGTTGTTTGCCACAGAACGGGTTTTGGCATTTGATGACTAAACTCCTGTTACAAAAGATCAAGAAAGTGTGAATTCAGTGTCTTCATCAACTTTGAATACTGGATGGCTGGAAAAATCTTGTTAATGTGCACTGATCAATATGGCAAGAACTGCGTTACTTTGGAGAAAAATTCTGTCTTCTGTCAACACTGATACTGGGATAGTGGAGCTGGGCATGTTCCATAACACATATTAGCACATATTAGGTCCCTTAAATCAGGTACAAAAATTTTGGAATGCCACAGAATAGCTGTTGGAAATTAGCTGCATCTATTCATGGCAGCAGGTATTGGTATTTTTCAGGAAGATGATTCTCGATGTCAGCAGGCTAGAACAATAGTGCAATGGTTTCTGGAACATAACAGGAAATCACCTTAATACACTGGAATGTCAAGCCATTAGATGTTATAAATCAGCATCTGCAGCATGAAATTTAATGGACCGGTTGAAATAGAGATTCTTTTAATTTGAAACAACTTAGACATTTTGAAGTCAACATGGGAGAGAACCCCTGCAATTTCTTTTTGACCTGCTGAGTTCAGGCCATGATTTCAGGCTTTTCAGGGAAAAGATATGATACCATGGGCAGCTGGACCTTATAAAGTTTCTATGATGTTCAAATAAAAAAAGAATACATTGGATTAGAGCACCAACTCTACAGCAGTAGAGTATTAGCACAATAAACCTGAATTGTAATACCATGTAGTCTGTAAGCATCTATCCAAGATGAAAAAAGGTCACTTTATTATGTAGGTTGACCCAGGCAACTAACATTTGAGAGAGTTAAAAAAGAATCATTTGATATGCACAGAATGCACATGGCAACATATACTGTACATTTCACACTTTGGCTGACATTAATTTTTAGTGACTCAAGCAGAAATGTCTGGTAAATTATGGAATGAATATTTATCAAAAATATGTCAACAACAATCTGCAAGCATTCATTTTAAAATCCGTTATCTGCTTATTTATTTGGTGTGACCTGTATGTGTTTTGCCTGGTATGTTTCCTTCTTATTGCTTTTAGTAAACTGCTTTTTTAACTGTAGTGCAAAATGAAATACTAGCTTTATTTGTACTGGAATGTAAAAAATAAAAGATTTTTTCACTGGTTTTGGGTGCTGTGAAAATGCTTTAAGAGAGAAGTGAGATTCAGCAAGGCACTGCCTGTCAAGTCTTCAAATATAAGCCATTTCTCCCTTACTGACATTACATATGAGCTGTGGCTTTAACATGTCTTTTCCACTGATACAACGCTAAAAGCTAGTAACATTATATTGCAACTAAACAACAACTGTGTCAAAACAAAATATATTCATATGGATGATATAACTAGAACCTTTTTCACAGTTCATATAATCTTTCAAATTCCCTTCAACTATAAAAGAACCTTAAACCCTATACTACTCCTGCTCTCTTAATGGCATTAATGTTGATTACATCAGTTTCTTTGCAGGAAGGACAGAAGAGTTCAGACTGGCCTTGAACCTGATAATGAATTTGGCAGCACAGTCTGAGCACGCCAGAAGACTCTGTCAGAAATAAAGATTCTGTCTTGATGAACTCTACAGACTTCATCTTAACAGGCTTTGTGTTGCAGTTAGTGCAAATTCATGTTTGACTGCAGCATTTTTCAACAGCCATAAGGTGTGCAGTTGACTCATGTGATGATATTGGACCACATGGCCAAAAAAAATCACTGACAAGCAGGCTCATTTCTATCAAACGATGTAACATCTTGATATTGTCAGTAAGATTCTCCAGATTATGACAGAAAAAGATAATGTACTTGTATAATATTTGAGGAATAGCTATAATCATAAATAACAGCAATTATATCACCTGCCCTTTTATAAAGTCTTTTCTAAATTTCAGGAGAAGTCCCTAATATTTTCAGAGCTCTCTGATAAAAACACTAATATTCAGTATATTTTATATAGTGGCAATTAAAGGACTCATTTTTTCCACGGTCAATTGACATGGTAAGATTAAATTAAAGCAAAAAAGGTATTCAGCTTGTTCCTAGCCATTAAAATGATCCATCTCTCTGTGATTTCAATTAATCTACCTAATCTAATATTAGAGAAAGGTTAAGACAAAAGCCTACCTCGACTCTGACCCTGAACCAGCTGAAGATGCTTGGCCATCACAAGGGACAGTTACTAGTTTAGAGTTGTCAATCAACCCAACACACACAGACTTAAAAAGATGATGGTGTTAAATCCAGAAATGCATATGGAAAAACAAGCAAAGTCCATACAGGCAAAAAAAAAACAAAAAAAAAACAGTCTCTTGGAGTAGTAATACTAGCCACTGTATTGTAGGTCAGTAAGAGTACAATAGATTTATGTATAAAATGTGTATAAAAATGCATATTGTATATATATACAAATCTACTTAATACACATGTCTATTACATATTATTAAAACTCTTAATGGAATTTTTGCATTATACTTTCTAAAATTTTGAAATTTCAAAATATTGTGTTCATCATGATTTCAAATTATATTCTTTGTCTGTACACGTGTATTTATAGCAAAAATACTACATAGTAGTATTGGACCTAGGAATGCCCGTGAACAAATGGAGTCACCATGTTGATTGACAAGCCTCAAGGAGAACATAATGATGTACTTTATCACTTTAACATATACTGAAAGACTGTACCTGCTTAGTAAGCACAAAAGAGGATGTAATCCTAATGGTGACAATAAAAATAATGAAATAAAAAAAACTGGGCAGAAGGGCTAAAGTTTATTTTCCTTTGAATAAGCCAGTTTATTTACGCCCTAAGCAAACTTACGTGTGTTATGCTTATGAAGAGGATGTTAATGACTTGAATGACACCACACCCTGAGGTAGGCTTACCAGTCTGACAAGGGTATACAAAACTCCAATTGCTTGTCCTTTTAAATGCAGTAGGAGCTTTGCTAGTGGCAGTCTTAATGCTTAAACCTATTAAAATGCACAGTTGCATTTATGTCCCAAGGATTTGAGGGCATCCCCATTAACTTGCTCCTGGATTAGTAAGTATTAAAAGGGACAAACCCACTAAATAAAGTGAATTAACAGCTTGGAAGAAAATACAAAATCTCACTGGTGGGAGGAAGTGTGATCAGAGAAAAATGACAGAGAAAGAGCATTTGGGTGTTTTGGCAGCATTCCAGATCAAGAAATGGACCAAGTGCTAAGTGCTATATGAGGTTTTCCACTGATTTTTTTTTTTATCATTTCATGATGAATTAATACCAAACCATGACGCTTTTTTCCTAAAGCAATTTGAATCTGAAACAAAGCTCCATTTAAGTTCTTTAACAATTAAGAAGGCTATGTCTTCTGCTTGGTATTTTGATGTCTGAAAGGAGTATTACTTTATTTTCTTAGATTGGCTGGTCTAGGACAACAT
>JANRMT010062854.1:60246880-60318769 GCA_026402145.1 Polypterus bichir lapradei | reverse complement strand
TATATTTTTTCTGTCATTTGGTTAAGACTCTACTTTAAGCAGCATAAAATATATAGACTTATTTATATGCTGTATGCGTATTTCTGCAAAGCATGGTGTTTTTTTGTATTCCCATTAGAGTTTTGAATGGGTATTTTTATTTTAACAGCACTGTACTTGTGTTCGTAATTGGAAATAACAGTAACATGAGCTGAACTGAATTGAGCAGCTTTTTTACTGTAATTTCTCCTGTGTGTAGCATAGAAAAAAGTTGCACCTAATTCAATCTAATCTAATTTCTTATTTTTCTCTTCATTTAAATAATGTAAAAACAATGAGTTTTCATATTGTATTCCATATGATTTATTGTGTATAGTAGTTTAAAACCCCCTGAAATCAATTCAATTAATATTCTTTATTTGTATTAAAAAGTAATGAATATATAAGGATAAAAATGTTCTTTCAGACCACTTTGAATGCTATTCCACACTAATAGGTGACAAGAAATCTAACCCTTGCGTACTTTTTCGAACAGTTGCTAATCTAACAAGTGGGAATTCTGAACTGCCATGCAAAGCACCTATAAACAATTAACAGGACACATTTTAGTAACTTCTTTAATAATAACAAATTGACAATATAAGATCCCTGATTTCAGCAAACTAAATATTATATTGTTAACTCCTACTGCTCCACGTACACAATACTTTGGTAAATTTAACTTGACAACAGAAAGGTAAATTTTAACTTTAATTTCTACAATGAAACCAACTACCTGTCTCCTATACCTTGTCTCTACAAAATTAGTGCAAAGATCAATCACTGTCCTGGAAGCACCTATTCTTTATATTATCAATAGATCATTATTAACTGGCACAGCCTCAAAATCACAAAATGTTTCAGAAATCACTTCATTTGAAAAATCAGAGCTGTATTTAACAATTATAGACCAATGTCAAATTTATCTTTCTAAAATACTTGGAAAAAGTAGCCATCGTGAAGTTTCAGTCTCACCTTACACATCTCACTTTATTTGAAAAGTTTCATTCTGGTTTTCACACCTTAGGCATTATTTTTGACAGCCGTAAATTTTGTAATGCTCACATTGCAAGACTGCTTAAAACCTCTTTTTCCATCTCAGAAATATTGGAGAATTGAGAAAATTTCTAAATATGGGGGATATGCTTTTATTGTTAGTAGAATTGGCTACAGCATTGCATTACTTTTACAATTCCATTTGTTCACTTAGCAGACACTTTTAACCAGAGCAACCTACAGGCTGTTTGAACAACTCTGTATGTGGCTTTTAGTTAATGCTGCTGCAAAATTTTGGCCAACGTAACTCCTACTCTTAAGTCATTACTCTGGTTTCCAGTTAAGCTTAGGGCTATTTTCAAAATCTTCCTTCTTACATATAAAGCTTTAAATGGCCAAAGCCCAGCTTGCCTCTCTGAACTTAATATTATATACAAACTGAACAAAGCAGGAAAAAATAAAGAAATAGTGTAAGTCCTTATATTTCTCACTACTGGTGAGTGAAACTGAATTTGCAGTGATACTTAAAACATTCACTTTGCAAAGAAATATGTGAAACAAATTGTGTTTTGACACAAGCAAAATTCATGCCTTTAGTATGTGTTCTTTCATCTGCAATCTTTCTCTCCATGTGCAAAAGTGTTGGAAAATGTATTCTGGTGCAGAGCATGGAAAAGGTGGTGGAGCTAGAGAGAACTTACCTACAAGAACTTCTGTGGCCCTTCTTTGTAGCTAAACTCCATTGCTCTGTGTATGTGGCAGCCAGAAGGATCCTGGATAGGATCTGCATAAGGAGTTGAGGAAAGTGAGTGCAGATGGTGTAACGTCTAATGCTAAATGAGCAACGCAAGGCAGAACTGATGGTATGAATGTGCAAGTAGGCAGTACACCAGGCAGATGGTAATGCATAGAGCTGAATGGAAGGGACAGCACTGAATGACTGCTTAAGAAAGACAGAGCAGCTTTGGCTTTGGAATAACCCTTACTAAGCAATATTTGTTTGCTTCCACCAAAAAAAAACTAATTTTAATGAGTTTGCAAAACTAAACACTGTTGTATCACTCATTTTTACTTACAGTGTAAAAAAGATGATATTGCATCCAAGGACTTTTTTTGATAAAATACAAATACCTCAGTTCTGTAATTAATATGCAGAAAACCTTGATAAACCTCTGAGGCTCTCTGAAATTGCCACAATCTCAGGTTATTGTCATGCTGAAAGGTTCCTTTACCCAGCCACACTTGCCAACTCATACTGTACGATCCCACGGCACTCCCCAGTCCATTTAGGAAATATAGTCCTCCCAACAAGCCCTGGATTTTCCCTGGGGTCTCCTCCCAGCTGGTTGTGCCTGTAAAGCCTCCGCAGGGAGGGATCCAGGAGGCATCTACATCAGATGCTCTAACCACCTTAATTGGCTCCTTTAAATGCAGAGTGACTGTACTGCTAGGATCTCCTATTTGTGCTTTTCACCCTATTTCTAAAGGAGACCCCAGCCATCCTGCAGAGAACGCTCATTTCAACTGCTTATACCCATGCTGTCATTCTTTCGGTCATTACCCAAAGCTCAGATTTGGAGGTGCTGATCCTCAATCCTGCCAGTTTATACTCGGTTGCAAACCATCTCACTATGTGCTGGAGTTTTCAGTCTGAAGAAGCTGACAGGACCACACCATCTACAAAAACTAGTGACGCAATTCTAAGGCCACCAAGCTGCAAGACCTTAGAATTGTGGTTTTCTTTAATCTCCATGTCCCTAATTTTGAGACGCACAGCCAAATGATGCTGCCACCACCATGCTTCACCATAGGAATGGCATTAGGCACATGATGAGCCGTGTGTACTGTTCACAATAAATAGTGCTTGGACGTCTACCCAAATAGCCCCTTAAATTGTAAAATGCCTTTTAGTCAAGAGGGGCTTCTGTCCAGCTGCTCTTCCATAAATGACTGATTGATGGACTGCTGCTGAGATTGTCATCCTTTTGACCTGTTCTCCCATTCTATCTCAGAAGAGGACTTCTGATGATCTATTAGAGTAACCATTGGGTTCTTTGTCACTTCACTGACCAAGCACCTTCTTGTCCAGTTACTCAGTTTGGCCAGGTGGCCAACTCTAGGAAGACACCTGGTGGTTGCAAACATCTTCCATTTCACAATAATTGAGGCCACTGTGAACACTCAAAGCTTTAGAAATGGCTTTACATGCTTTCCCTAATCTCACCACAATTTTATTTCAGAGGTCTACAGAGTATTCATTGGACTTCATGTGTTGTTTTTTGTCTTGATATGAAACATGAATTGCAGGACCTTATATACATATGTGTGTGCCATTTTAACTTTCGTCTAACCAATTCAATTTGCAACAGGTGGACTCCAATCATATTCTAGACACATGTCAAGGATAATTAAAGCAAACAAGGTGTACTTGACCAGAATTTGGTCTACCACATCAAAAGGTCAGAATACTTATATACAGTAAATGAGAGGTTTCAGTTTCTGAATTTTAATAAATTGGCAGACCTTTCTGAAAACATGTATTCACATTTTTATTATAGGTTAGTGAGTGTAAATTGATGAGCAAAAATGGAAAATGTATCTATTCAATCTACAACATAACAAAGTGTGGAAACTGAATAGGTCTAAATACTTTCTGAATCAACTGTATATGTTTAGGCTAATGATTTGGTGCATTATATCTAACACTGATACTTATCTATGCCATTAGGATTAAGCATGCTAGAAGAAGTTTTAAGATCCCTAGATTCAAAATTAATGTAAATAAAAGTGTTCTTTTTCTAGTGAATTTCTGGTCACAGTAGACAAAGTTATATAACTTTTTGCTGATTGTATTAAAAAGTTTAAATACTTGAGAGTACTGATTACAAATTAATTAAAACATCTGTTTATACACAAATTTAAAGTACAGTGCCAAACATCAAACAAGACAGTGCTTCCTTCATCTTTCTTTTGAAAGCAGAATCAGTATTGTCAGAATTTTCATCATTCCACAGCTCCTATAATCCTTTTAAAGGAGCATCAACAAGTCCTTCTTTAAGAAGTTAGAATCAATTATAATATAATTTGTCTGGAACTGAAGACTGCTATGCATTGAAAAGTCAGCTCTTCAGGAATCTCAAGAAGGTAACATGGAACTGCATTACTTTCAGTTCAGCTGTACAGCAAATATCCATAATGGTCCATGATTCCACACATATGGAAATCCTGTTGTAAATCATTCTTGTACTTTCTGTTATGTGCTCTAGTCAACAATAATTATCATCAGATGGTGTGTGCGGCAACATGCTACCAGCGCATGCTCCCAACCTCTCTCTAGCAATTTACAATTTATTAAACGTATGGAATATATTTTGAGGCACAGGCACAGAAGTTCTTATTTGTTGTCCCTATACATGGTAATCACTTATATCAGCCTTCTTTAACTTATGCATTACTCAGTCCATAGAAGGCACAAGGGAGTGTGATATTTACAGATCTCTATATTGAAAATGAATTTGCATTTTTTTGACCTATTAAGTTCCAAATTTAATCTTCCATTCAAGTAAGAATCCATTAAAAGCAACCTTCTCAACATTCCTCATTTTCACCTATGTCTGTTCCATGTGTGATACTGGCTGGAGTGGATGAAAATTCAGACAGCATTTCCAGGGTATATCAAAATATTTTAAGGACCTTACCCCTTAATGATACTTGTGAATATTGGAAAAATAATCCTAAACCTAAAATTACAGAAAAGAAATTAAATTTAGCCATTCACAAAATACATTCTAGTTGAATATATGCCAAGCATGCACCAATTCAACTAAAAATTGTATATCTCTATATTTGTCTAAAATGTATCGAGGGCAATATCAGTCCTATGAGTGATATCATGAATTTCCTGCATTTCTAGGTTGTACATTCTTGGAATGTTCTATGCTGTAGATAATTTGGGCCAAAATATTTGCATATGTCTCAGACATTCTCAGTTATAAAAATCATTCCTAATGTCTTAATAGCACTATTTGGCATAATACCAGGAGGGATAAATGTGTGCTAACTAGAAGAATACCAATCCAACTTCTCTAACTCAGTGGAAAAGTGATGTCTTATATTTTGTCCTAGGCACAACTTTTTTTATTTTACTTGCTGTTTTAATCTCTATAAAAAACATTTTAAATGGTGGTCTCTTGCTGTAAACTTTTCTGGTTCGGGTGAAGCAGAAATGTAGAGTTTCTTGGATTTCTTTTGAAGCATAGTATGGTATTTGCTTGATAGAATTATGTTCTATTATAATGTTTTGCTTCCAAGTAAAGGAAATTTTAAAAATGGATTGATAGAGGACTATTCATACACAGCGTACATACTTACATTACTTGAAATAACTCAGTCCATAACTAGAGGCTATTCAGGCAATATCAGACATAAGGCAAAAATCAGCTCTGGATGGAATCTAAAACTATTGTAGGACACACACTCACTCTTATCAGTTGAATTCAGAACCACCAGCCAACCTAATTTTCACAATTGTGAGTGGGGAAGGATTCCTGTGTAGCTGGGCCAAAACTACTGCAGGCATGGAGATACCATGTAAATTATACTCCAATTGGCCAGGATTTGAATTTACTCTTTTGGAGCTGTGAGACAGCAGTGCTAATCAATAAACATGACTTGTTAAGCCCCTTAATAATAATAATAATAATAAAAACTATGTGATATAGTGTGAATATAATAACTTTATAATGAAGAAGAAAAAAAATCAAATTCCAGTCTTTACAGATTTCTAAGAAAATTAATTTTTGGAACCTAAGATTGCTAGGAAAAGCAAATCAAACCGAGTATCATTCTGACTAGCTAAGCAAATAAAAAACAGCGTTACCCTGACTAGCTAACGACACAGTCCCTCTCTAGGCACTCTATGATATACTAGGCTACAGGCTGCTGTTGATCACTTTGCTGGAATAAAATGAAGGCATGTCATTGGTAATGACACATGCATACTGTGGTCCCATTCCAAGGTCGAAAGGGATAACTTGATTAAAATGACGGATACAACATGTACCATTTCAAGATATATTTTTATTTTGTGACAAAAAAATTATGTTAATAATGTAATGCCCTGTAATTAGCAGTGCGTGTTGTGATGGAATCCCAGTATTTTTAATTGCAGTCTTTCTTTTAATGAAAGAAACGGCTGCCTTAATGTTCATTTTAATGAAGAACACTATACTGTTAACTGAATTATCTATGTAATAATAAAGATGTCTGTGGTTATAAAGGTGAATTCATGAATCATGATGAAAAACGTCACCTTTGTTTTTGCTAGTAACGAATTAGATTTTTTTATTATTAAACTACCTGTGAAATAATGTACTTTAATATGATAAAAATTACATTATCTATGCCATGATAAGAGGAACTACTGCTTTCAGTGATATTGATTGTGCCATGACAAAGAACACTGGCATTATCAAAGGCAGTGCCCCAGTCAAACAACACAACAGTCTGATCTGGCTGTGTTGTCTATTTTTGTGTCCTTGTGCAGCAAATCTGTCAAGCTGTATCACAGACAAGAAGCACATATCCCATTTGTCAGAGACCGCACTCAGATCTCATTGGAGATGTAAATGTCACTGTCCTATTTCTACTTGTTAATACACACTACCTAGATATGTTTCTTCTGCCCCCAAAATAGCTCCAGAGCTAACATTCTGAATTTTCATAACCTTTCTAACCATTAACAAATAACAATCTACAATTCATACAAAATATGACAGAAAAATATGAAGAAAAACAGAAAACAAAATGCAAAGGGTTCAATCACAAAACGTTAACGGTGTCTAATAAAACTGTGTACAGATAAGAGACTCTTCAGTACAGCCATGGGTTTATCACCTAAAGTATGAAGAATCACAATTTGGGGGCAACAAAAAGTTCACACTGTTTTAGAAGAAAACAGCAAGGATCGCTCCTGAACTGTGCCAGCACCCTCTCATCTATCAATTATAGCCGAGCTGGCGGATATTCAACATGTCTGCTCTATTTATAGGGTGGTGACAAGTATGAGCTCTTTATTAACCCTATCAAATGCAGATAGGGAAGGGCTTTGAATCACATCTCATAGTTGTGCTTATTGAAAGAAAGAAAACAGGAATTTGACCCAAATCATTCATCCTTCCTGGTTGTAAAAATTGCCTATTGGCCTCGCTGGGAAAACTAACATATGATATAATATATAATATTTACTGATGATTTGTTATGCATTCCTGGTATGTTTTTGTTGAACAATTTAAGTGTACAGTATTAGGTAACTTTACTTCTCATGGGAAGTAAAATGTAAAGTATGTAATATTAGAAAACAGTATGTCCAAAATAGCCACTGTAGTCAATCAATCACTTAATCTTTATTTATACAACATCTTTTACAGAGCAGTCTCACAAGGTACATTAACAAAGTAAGAGTACATTGAGTAGTGTAATTAATTAAAAAGTTGTTACTTTTAAAAAATGACATCAACATAAACATTACATTATTTGGAGTCTCTCTGGTACAGTTAAATGTAACACATATTTTTTAAAGAAACAATGTCCATTTCATTTCAATCAATACAACCCAACAGCTACCATTTACTTTTTATCTGTACTAGATACTTAAGATATCTGTTGTTTGAATTATGATAGCTGTGTACAAAGTGATGTGATCCTAAGAACACATGTAAGAAAGGTAGTGAACAGTATTAAAGAAATTTTTAAGAGGGGTTTCTAGAGACTATTTACTTGTATTCTCCATCCATCCATCTACGTTCCATAGTTATCTGGGGTGGGGTGGCGGGTTTGTTTTTGTTAATATGTTACCTGTAAAGGTAAATAATATTAATTCATTTTCTAAAATAGGAACTAACGAACAGGCAACATGATGTCACAGTAGATATTACTGATGTGTCACACATCAAGACCCCTGGGCTTGAATTCCACATTCAATCGCTGGCTGAGTGTAGGTGACCTGTGTCTGGGTGGATTAACTATTTTCTATCCACATCCTGAAGTCATATGCGTTAGGTTAATTATTAGGTTTAATTGGTCCCATCTGATTGTAGATCTGTTCCTGAGCGGGTCATGCTAAAGAATGTTGCCCTCCATGATCCTGATTCGGATTACTTAGGTTTGAGATCATTACAATAAATGCTGCTGCATCTCAGCCACTGATGCCTTGGTTCAAACGCCATTCTGGTCATAGTCTATAGAGTTTTTCCATGCTCGCAAGAAATCCTTTCTCGTTCATCTCAAGGATGTGCAGATTCAGTCAAAGGGGGTCTCCAAACTGGCCTGGAGTGCACGCTTGGTCCCGTGCAATATTGTCCTCAACCTCAGCGATGTCCTCTGTTGATGCCTGCCATGCACTGAATTGAACTGCTAATAAACGCCAGCTTCCCGCAGAGCGGAATAGAATGATCTTATCGGTGTAAGTTCTTATTTCACGGATAATTCAAACGTACGCATGTTTTTCGCATTTACTGTTTAACGGGCGTTGTTGTTCATTAATGCATTTCTAATGCGTGTTTCATTAATTTATTGTACAACGGTCTTTGAGCTTCTGAAAAGCTTGATGTTAATAAGTGCCTCGCTTCAGTTTTACTTCGCGCATAGTGGATAGAGCGTGTTCAACAATGAATGAAACACTGGATAGCTGGATTTTTATTTTCCATATTGTACTTACTGTAGGTGTCAGGCAGTCGTTAGGCATCCACAAATCCACGTAGCAAACGTCTCTCATTTTCCTGACGAAGTGGGCGTCAGTAGGTTTGGTTATTGTGCACAGGTAAATAACATGATGATTTAATAATAAGACTGCGCGATGTTCTTGTCTTTATACAGTTTTCCATTGATTATTTTCTAATTATTGCTTATTGTTTTACCGGCTTGCTGTGATTGACTACGATTCAAAAATTCGCTTTTTGATTACTATGTCCAAACGAACGTGGCCATTAATCAAGACTAATAGCGCAAGCGGCAGGGGGCGCTAGTACATCTCTTTTCAATGATGGAGGGGTTCGTAACTTTGAAGGCTTCGTGTTGCTTAATCCTTTTATTCATACAAAAATGTAGCTTCTTCTCCGTAAAGCTCTTTGAATTATTTGTTTTATTCAAACCATTTCATTGTTTTTTTTTTTTTTTTACATAATTATGCATTCCTTTTTCATTTGCCGGTAGCCTTTTTTTATTAGCACAGACTGAAGTGGGCGCTGCTGGCCTTTCTCTTGTGGCAATGGGACGGGTCCGGGGTGTATCCTCAGGAAATGAGGTTTCCGCGCTCTTCCCTGCCGAGAGCTATTCACGAAACGGCTGTGATTTCGTTCAGAATTATTGACCGGCGCCCCTCCCTCTCGGTGTTGGCGCGGCCGATCTGGATTACGCAAGGTGCGTAGCGCCGGAGCAGCGAGGGCAGAGGGAGTTACGCATAGTGCGCCGCGACTCCTGGGCTCTGTAACGGATATCAGCATCATCCTGCAAAAGCAACCCGGTTTTGCGTGGTTTGGAGCTTCAGTGAAGAGCTATTACTCGAGAAGAGAAGCAGGAAAACCAAGAAGACTCGCTTTAGCCACATTCACGGCAGCGTACGAACTGGAGTTATTTTTATTCGTTTTCTTCCTCTTTCTCGGATACCAACGAGCCTGCGCGTCTTAGAGAACTGCATATTAAGTCAGTCTCTTCGTGTTCACTGACAGCAGCTCGGAGGGATCCCTATGAAGGTTCGGGTTGGGTTCGAAAGAATCCGAGTTTGTGTGTGTAGGGAGTAGTCTCGCCATTCACCACCTCTGCTCCCCCCGCATACACACCCCAGCTGGAGCCAAGACCCGACATCTGTAGAAGAGAAGGCGGGCAAGAGGAGTGCCTGGGATGGCGATTCATCCGACAGTCAAGAATCTGGACGGGGCGAACAGTCAGCGGCCAGCACCGGTAACAGGTGAGCACTGAGCACGCGAGCGCAATCGTGACGCTTTGCTGACAAGTTTGTGCGCGAGTCTACGCCCGCGTGCTCCCACCCTGCCGGCTCCGTTTTCATTACAATGTTAGCCGCCAAGTCGCTGTGTCAGAAGTCAATCAGAAAGCAATAACACCGTAAGCTGTCCTTAGGGTGGTGGTGTTGTGTCCCCCCATTACTCAGAGGGACACAGATCCAGTGGATACTTGGCCGGCGAATCTAGCAGATCAGATGTCAGGCACGACGTTTGTACGGTGCTTTTTTCCCTTACAGTAAAGCCTTCGCTTGAATAAACGCCTTTTAAATGTGCATACCAATTCTGTGGAATCAGCGTTAAATTTTAAACTTTATTATTTAAAAAATAAGGAATTTCAAATAACGGCATGCAGTTCAAAGTACAGTATTCTAGTGGAACATTTTTAGTAGCAATCCCATAACACGTATATACCCTTCCGACTTGAAAAATTTCCATCAGTATTCTGCGTAAGGATACATCTTTTGACAATTAAGTGATTTATCAACTAATTTAATGCGTGTATTAATATACGACCAAGTTATCGTCATTCAAATATTGCAGTATTACTAATGTTCAATTTAATTTATTCATTCAAAATCGTAGAACATTTTACTCTTATCAAGAAGGCAGTGTTGTTCTTATTATACTACGTTGTCAGTGTTATATAATCATAAATTATTCCTGAGCTTTGAAATGTCCAGTCAAGCTTGTAGCATAAGGTGGAATTACACACGAGGTGACAGAAAAATCAAACATTTCATTTTACATATTTCATTAATAATTGTTACATCGCACTAGCACCTTTTTATTACCGTGATTGTTGAATTGAAATTATGTTAGTGTTATGTGTGAATATGCTTTGCATATATTGCATAATATTCTATGCGTTGCGTATTTAGCACAAATACATTTAGTATCTGATCATTATGGTGGTGTTCTTTTATTTCTTGCTTTGTAAAGCACAGTGATATTGTTCAGCATAAAAGGTGTTTTTACTGTGCTGATAAAATATTAAAACAAAAACACAGCCCCATATTTATGTATTTATTATTACTCTTTTTGTTTGTTTCATAAATTGGAAATTTTGGTTAATTATGGGCAAATGAAGGAACCCAGCTCTGAGATATTATACATTAATTCTTTAATGTATTTTTTTTTTCCTTTTTACAATTATGGCTGCTTCATGCATATTTTTACATATTGTTAACATGAGAGGATTTTAGCAACCCACAATTATTTATCTGCATGGTTCTTGTCGAAATTATTGACTGCTTGCAGTTTTTATATCATCCTTGCTTATAGATAAAATATGTATCATCACTAAAAACCCTATGTTTTTTCATTGGGAATATGTGGTTTTTGTTTATTTATTTATTTATTTTAGGTTTTTCTTCCTCTAAAATTTGCTGACTGCCATAATACTTGTAGAGTTTCGACTTTGCTTGGCAGGTGTCAGTGAAACTTTTAGGCAAATAAAAACATGCTATCAAAGCGTTGAAAGGCACACTCTGTAGAACAGATACACTCACTGGTACAGGTTCTTTGGGCATCTTCTTGGAGCAATTGGCAGAGCTCCATTAACAAATAGAGTCTGTGTTTCAGTCATCAATTAGACTATGTACTGTAGAAAGTGTGTATGGCTGCTAAAGGACATGAAAGCAGGCAAATAAAATAGAGTTTTCAATAAGAAAGGACTGGGTGTTAGCCGGGGCATGAAAGTAAACTTTCAGTCTATTGATATTTAAGCATATACAATCACTTGATAGAGCAAGCTAGATTATATTACTAGTATCAAACATACAAGTGATGGTAAGGACAAATACAAAGTATAGTACAGAAAAATTCTAGCAGGAGCTAGGGAATATGCCTAACAATACATACAGTAAGCACAATTAAAAGAAGATTTAGAAATCAAATAAAGTTGAAAGGTAAAACACTTGATTAGTGCTTCCAGAAATAGCTATTAATGTTGCTGTACAATTATGGGGGTGTCATTACTATTAAAGTAGGTAAATGGAACTATTGAAAATTGTAAATTAAGGTACAACAATGAAAAGCTCCTGAAGACAATTGGATCCTTCAGGTTGTAATTGAATGTCAAACCATACAAAGCCTTACAAACAGACCTAAGAAGTCCCACAAATATGAGAATGTGTACTGTATGTGTTAAGAAATGTATAATATAGTTGATATTATAATCTGCTCTCAAATCAACTTAAAACCATGCCAAGAAGGTGACATTTTGATCTACATGCATCTTCAAAAAGAGCAAAACCATGTAAGAAGCAGCAAAGAATGTGACATTTTGAAGTACTGTACATTCATATTCAAAAAGAGCTAATCTTGTTGGTTGAGTGTTAGTGCAGGTTGTACTATTCAAAGTGCCATGTGCTGAGATTAGTCTTTTAGTTCCCGTACTTATTGTACAGTATAGAAATATACAATGGTGTTTTTTTTCCTTTTAGGGCCTATTTATAGCCGTGTGTTTCCAGACATGCTTGTTAAGGCGTGTGCTTTTTATATGTTTTAGTGCATGTTAATACACATAGGTTTATGTGCTTTTGCGTGCTTTTCTGTACGTATCTACCTCTCATTTTTGTATTTAGATAAAGTTCTCTCTTGTTGTATGGCATGTGTTTCGATGTTCTTTTAGTTTGATGTCAACTTTGTAAATTTTGATTAATTAATGCAGTCACAAATAGAGAGACAATATTGAGTACATTCATCCATGACACTTGAAAACAAAAACTTGCACACTCTGTCTGTAGGAAGGACAGAATGGCCTGTTGCTAGGAAGCAGTTAGGAATGGGCATCCTGTGTTGCACATTTTTCTGTGGAACAAACGCACTAATGTGTATAGTGGTGCATCTTCATGCGGGAAAATATGCAGCATGTCACATTTTTTTAAAATGCACCATGCTAGTCCTTTGCAATGATGTATATGGGAATGTAGATTATAATTGATTTTGCTGTTGTTTCTGCTGGTCTTCAAAAAAGTGCAGTAAAACACACAGGTGTAAATGATACCATAGTAGTTTGAGACCCCCAATTATTGCTATGTACTTAAATTATTCTAGGTCAGGCATGTTATTGGCTAACTAAATTAACTTCACTGACTTAGCGGTCCTTAATTTCTTAAACTTTTTATTCTGTTTTGTTTATTTCTTTCATTATTAAAGTTTTTACAGTGATTGTCACAAACTAATTGAATGATCGATAATGTAGTCTTATCAAAGTCAAAGTGAACTTTATTGTCATCTCAACCATATACAAGTATACAGGTGGACGAAATTGAGAAGCTCATGGTCCACAGTGTAACAACATGATGTGCAAATAATAAATGAAAAGTAGAATTCTAATATAAATATAAATATAAAATATAAATTTTAATTCAAAATTAAAACACAAACAAGACATTGTACAAAGACAAGACAAAGAAGTAGCAGCAATATTGAATCAGTGAACATTACCAATCTAGTTGTAATCCAAAACGTGAATGTACATAGCCTTTATGGTAGCCCAAGGATCCTATGGATAATTGAAATTTTGTATAACTTTTGGTCTGTCCCATTGGACTATCAGTCTTTTGTGTTTGGTATTGCATTGTTTAAATCAGAAGATATTGCATAGTTGAATGTTGTAATGTAATAAAAAATATGGGACATTAAAAATATCCTCAATATTCATTCATGAAGAACTGCCTACTGCAACTCAAGTTCTGATTTCCTGTGCCATTTATCTTTGCTTTAAGAGAAATATTATAAGCAATGGAAAATACATCAATGTAGGAAGACTTTGACAGCATTTTATTATGTTTACTTTGTTTTATTGCTTCACTATATTAAAAATAAAAGGTGAAATTGTGTTTCTGATCCAGACTGACATAAGCAAGTTATAGCTTGAATTAGAAATTCTGTTGAAAAAAAATATAGGGGTCTTGTAGTTAGTCTCTTTTCCAGTATTGGCTATGATTTCGACCAACACGCCAAACATTTTTTACTTTTATTTTTTTGTAAGAATAGCAGTGGAGCTGTGTGTTCTGTTCAGTATTAGCCACTGTTGTTCCTTCTTTGCAATCAGGTATGGAAAACATACTGTGCATCTGTTACCTGAACATCAGCATAATTATGAAATGGCAGCTTTTTAGTAGTTATTCGTATGTGTATCAGTCCTTACTATGTGTATTTTTTTGTATTTATTTGTTATGTTGTTTAATGTTTGTTATTTTAATTTAGGGAAAATGATAGTTGTTTACATCATTTGATTTTGTGGTGTCTCTTTATATCCTTTGCTAATAGAAAGATGATAGTATGGCAAAAAATGTGAGGAGAGAAAATAAGTCAAGTAAGCGCTATATAAATGCAAAGAATTATTATTATTATTATTCCAATCCATTATAGGACACCCTCATTCACGCACCCAGACTCAGGCACAAATTGCCAATTTAAAGTCCCCAGTTAATTTGTCACACATACCTTTGTCTTTGAAAGAAAAAAAACACAATAGCCTGAGGAAAAAATGCATATAATGGGAATACTGGGATAATATGCATACTGTACTTGTATTTCAAGCAGGTAGTGTCCATGGTTTTGAAACCAGGACTCGCAAGTTGTGATGACAGTGCAAACTGTTTCACTGTTTGTTTAGAGCAATAGTTTCCAATTCCAGTTTTGGGGATGCCCTGTGGCTGTAGGTTTTTGTTTCTATCAGTTTCATAAACCGTAAGTCATTCTCCTTGTAATTGATCTCATTTTCCAGGGCAAGCAACACAGTATGCTGGAGGGCTACAGCTATTTCATGTCAGACCCACTAGTCAGGTTACTGGTAGATAAAGCCCTAAATAACAGGAACACATGGAAGTGGAAAAGCAGAATGACAGTCATAATCATCTTAAAATAGTAAAAAACACTTCCTACTTGTAAAATATATAATTGCTTGTTGCACCTCAGTATAATTTAGCAAACAAAGTTTTCAAATTTATGATGATTATCATACTTGCTTACTTAAGAAAAGAATAGCAAGTTCCTTCAAACCCTTCCAAATAAAAAGTTTCTTGAACAAAGTAACAAAAGCAACATTTGATTTAATGTTGTGCTACACAAACCTGAAATACAACAGTAGCACTAAAAACAAACATACACAAGCAACCTTAAGGTAGTGGAGCACATTTTCAGAGGACACCTTAGGATTGCAGATTAAAATAATAGGATCCAGCTCCCTGGAACCTTAAAATTGAATAGGTGGTAATCAATTAATGCAAATAAAATTCATTGCATAGGTCACATTTTCACCACACATGCAGTTTATCACCTGAATAAATATTGGATCCGTATACTGTTATTTCTAACATTGAGGATGCTTAACCCTAGAGACCGACTTTGCATATTGGCTGGTTACTTCCTGAAGCTGCAATGAAGCATCATGAAGTATGCCTTACTATAACCAGTCTATTTCCTTGTGTGTATATGATAATGACTGTTGTTTATTGTTGACCATTGTGGACATGAATCACTTTCACTTACAACAGCCAATTCTCAAAAAAGCATAGGTGCTATTATGCAAGACTCACTGATGAGTTTTTGTGGTTTTTGAAGATTTTGTTTTTGAGTGGAAAACGAGAAATATTGCTTTTTAATGCCTTTTACACTTCCGTGTTTACCTGTATTCTTTTCTGCAGGTACGCAAAGCAGGTAATCTGTCACACACTAGGAAAATCAATTCTTATTTTGTTCGCCTTCATATCACCATGGAGGAATACACTAGAGATAATTTTTAAATACTAAATGACAAGCAGATGTATGTGTAGCTAATGAATGGAAACACTTCCAGACAGAAATTAAACGCCTTTTTTTCTTGTGTGAATGGTACAAATTTTGCTAGAAGTGAGATGCAATTTATTTTGCAAATTATTTTGTGAACTGAAGTGCTGAGTTTCATTGCAAATTCAATTTTGTGCAAATTGTTTTGCTCCTCACTAATTATGAACTAATGTTTGCTTATAAAAGCACCTAAAGAACAAAAGTAGCAGGATCATGAGAGTAATTACTCTAAACAGTTTTTACTAAATTTCATGGTGGTCTTTTAGTTTAAAATATATTTTAGTTTATAGTTCATACAAATTAAAGACTCTGACTTACCTGAGTGATTGCATTACTAAATACTGCTCAAGGCATTTAACATTGTCTTGTCATTTTCTGAACTAATATTAGTAAACAGAGGTGGAAAAACTAGAAATCTGTATTCTGGCTCACATGAGGTGTTCTTAACAAGATGATGCTACAGTTAGCTATTGTGTGCATAGTTGCCATTTGGTGTCATTCAAAAAATAATTAAATAAAACCAGCTTTCACCATATAAATAGGGATGTTGTATAGCGCTGCCACATAGAGAGGCAAGTGTGTATGTTTTTAGCGGCTTGCATGTATGTTTTTTAAGAAAATGAGTTTATAGATTGTGATTTTTATCAATGATGAATTTCGTAAGCTGCAGAACTCTGGGTCAATGTACAAATTAGTATAAAGATTGCCATTTATACATGTGAAAGAGGTTAAAAGGAGAAAGGTGTTCCAGCAGCAGATCAACCAAAATTATTTATTTCTTAACTTCGGTTGTTTGGTGAGGAGAGGAGTAAAATGTACTTGCCAGCAGTGGTATCCTGGCAAGTGTGTATATCATTTGGGCTGCTTATGTGTTTTTTAAACATTTAATCATTGACTCTGTTTTGCTGTTAATTTATCTTTTTGTACATTTTTCAAACTTTTTCAATGAGCTTAGGGTGTTGGAACAGGCAGAAATCATTTTCCCAATTTCAAGAACTGTGGTTCAAACAGAAGTATGTTTTGCATCAGATATGCAGCTCCTTCCATCATGGTTAATTTAAATTTCTCTTTCAGTACTTCAGACGCCAGAAGACAGATTTTTCAATTTTTGCTTGATTTCTACCGACTGCATACACTGGGAACAAAAAAGTATGTGAATCCTTTGGAATTTACTGTTTTTCTGCATTAATTGTTCATTAAATTTGATCTGGAGTGTGTTGTCAGAAATTATGAATCGTAGCGATTAATGTGTAACTTTACGATGCACATATGTAATGTACAAGTGACTTTTTTTGTGTGTTTCCTAAACAAAAAAAAGCACCACAAGTAGAATAAAAAATAGTCGATTGGCAGAGTGTCCTGTATTGCAAAGGCATGTAGGACCCTTTTCAACAGCAAGAAAAAATAGTAAGATGATATAAGGAGAATGAGTTGTTTCTTGCATGGAGGTTGCATGTTCTCCCTTTCCAAGTTTAGAAAATGAATGGATGGATAGAAATGGTGCAGTGAGCCTGCACATCACAACCCACCCCTCTTTGTTGTACACATAGTTAACCCTTAGGTAGCCTGGTGTAATTTTCAAACATTATGCATTAAAAACGGTATGTGTATGTGTATGTGTATTTCTCCAAATATATACAAAATAACTTGAGAATAATACAATCCAAAAAAAAAAAAAGAAAACAACCTGCATTACTTACAAGGAACGTGGCAGTTTATTTTCTATACATTAGAAATTCCTCTACCTTGCATTCCACCTTGCTGTAGGTTTGCAGTACTGTACCGCCTGAAGGTTACTTACAGATGTCAACCCGCAAGAACTGAGGAGAATACCCCATTAACACCCAGTAGCCACCCACCAAAAAACTCTCCATTTCTCCCCATTTTACACTGTTGAAGTGGCTACACCCAGAACAGTTTGCTACAGTATCTTTTGTAAGAACAAAAATGAGATGTCATGAAGGGCTGGGGTACCAACATGATCCCCATAAAGGTTGCAAGGTTTTAAAGCAAATCATGGTAGAGGGAAGAAGAGTAGAGGTATAAAGTGGCAGCTCAGAGTGTAATTACAGTCAACCAATGCCTTGAAGTTGTCCCCTATTCACATGTGTGTGACACGACTCCCACCCCCTCAGCCCATACCCATCAGGTCTGGCAGTCCGAACTGAGAGTACATGAACCCAAGAGAGCATCAGCGTTTATGTGAAGGGAGCCCCATGATGTTGGACCTTTAATGGTTGAAGATCCAAAAACCACTTAGTGATGTGTGGATTTTACTCTTTGTGCAGGGCCTTCTACTAAAGTGGTGCATAGTCCATGACAAGAGTGAACTTGTGGCCTAGGGGATAGTATTTCAGTTGGTGTATGGCCCATTTTATCGCCAGGTCTTCCCTTTCCACTGCCACATAGCTTGATTTACAGTACAAAAATATCCAGCTCAGAAACACAATGGGGTAGTCAGTACCATTGACACATTGGCTCAGCATGGCACCTAGACCTGTGTCCAGAGCTAATAATACTGGTGCTGACATAAGGGCCTGTTTTTAATCATGGAATGCAGCTTCCATGTTATCATCCCAAACCACCAAATCAGGAGCTTTATTCTTTGTGAGGTTTATCAAGGGCATGGCCCTTTCAGAGAAGTAAGGCATGAACCGGTGGTAGTACCGTGCTAACCCCAGGAAAGCATGTACCTGCTGCTTGGTTCCAAGTATGGAATAAACTTTGGTACACTGGCTGGACAGTACCTCTACCCACCATATAACCCAAGTACTTGGCTTCCATTAATCCGAAATAACATTTATTAAGATAAACACAAAGGTTAGTCTCACGTAATGCCAGGAGCACTGCTTGAACATGCCTTATATGCTCCTCCCATGTGCCAGAATAGATAACGTTGTCATCTAAATAGGTCGCACTATAGGAGTTGTGGTGGTGGAGCATACTATCCACCAAACACTGGAAGGTGGTTGGTGACATATGTAATCTAAATGGGGAACATAGGGGTGCTAAACATGTTTTTATTACTTTGCGGAGTCTGTTGAGGAAATCTGACAGTACCATTTTGTTGTGTCAAGAGTGGTCAAACATTGAGCTTCGCTGAGTCTCCAAAGGAGTTTGTCCCCTCAAGGCATCAGATAAGCATTGAATTGTGATACTTGATTAAGCAGACAGAAGTCGTTGCAAAAGCACCAACTGCTGTCCTGCTTTGGGACCAAAAAGATAGGACTAGACCATGGACTGAAAATCTCCTCAAAAACTACCATTTGATTAATCTCAAGCTCCACTTCTGCATGCTTTGCCTTTGGTTGTTGGTACAGTTGTTCTCTAACAGTCATCCCAAGCTCGTAAACAATGTCATGCGCAATTAAAGAAGTCTTATCTGTTTTTTCATTTACCACTTCCAGGACAGACAGAATGACTACTTTATATTCCTGTCATTGTTTGGGTGTCAAATTATCACGGTCATTAAGGTACAATTTACATGCAAAAAGGAGAACGAGTTTGACTGGAGTAAGGAATGGAGTCAGTTTCAACATATTTACATTAAGAAATTTGGCTGGGCACCTATTTGGTTGTTTCACCATATAGTGGAACAGTCCCCTTTGCTCCTGAATTTCATAGGGCCCTGGCAAATGAGGCAATATTTTAGAATGGGAGGTGGGAATGAGGACCATGACTCGATATCTGGGATTGAACTCACTGAGTGTTGTGCCATGGTTGTACATGTAAGCTTTTTGAGATGCGAGTCAATGTTAGACTGCTTTAAGATGTTGGAGTAGCCGGCTTTAAGTGATGGGAAGCAGAAAATGCGGATTCAGGTGGTCAGAAACCAGTAATGACATCATTGGTGATAGGTCTGTCAGTCATCCTTAATGATAATGCAATCCCCTGAAAGTGTCCCCTAATCACACATGTGTGACACTGTAAAAAGTACTTAGTGACTGAAAAATCACCCGCATGTTCAACAGAGAACCTTTACAGCAGGTGTAATGAGGCCCCAAGAGGCTGGGTGTATGATGGGTGTCGGCTACAGTAATTTTAATAATGTGCAATTACGGGGATTGTGAGTTGATGATTGAAGATACAGACATAGGATTCGAAGGATTATTGCAGCCTTACTCTCTCTATAGAAATGTACTGATCCCAGTCCTGTCCTTCATTTTTCTTTCTTCCAGATTCTCCACAAACAATTGCAACACAAAAAACATCTCTGTGAAAGTAAAGTGAGCTTCAACCTTAAAACACTGAGTCTTTAAAACTTTTAAAGAACATAGAAATATCATTAACTTACATATTTTGAAATTATTAACAGTATAACAGTAGCTTAACAATTATGTTTAAAGTGTAAAAAAATAAATGCTTTATTGTGTTACATTTTGAAAATGATGTAGTTTCAATATAAATTCTAGTAGTCTAAATATTCATAGAGATATTACAATTTGAATTTAATATATTCTGCATGCCAATCATTGCCTGAGCTATGGTTAGTGTAAGAGGAAACCTATTTAAGAAGTACATAGTGATTAACAACTAGATCGGGAAGCATGCAGATTCTGAAGGAGCTAATGTGCTACATTAATTATAGTGGTGTCTGATAAGCACTTTAAATTAAAGATCACTATTATAGTGAAGTATATGATGAACTTAGCATTATGATGCTTTCAGGAAAAGCACACCTGAACTTTATCTTAGTCACAAATATAGACAAATCTAATATGTTGTAGCTAATAACACACAAAGAGTTCAAATGTTGTATGTCTTTATTAAACATGCTCATTAAACATTCACAGTGTGTTGTGGAAAAAGTAAATGAACCCTTGGATTTAATAACTGGTCTAACCTATTGTAGTAATACCTAACAACTAATAACCTTCAAAAAGCATTTCCAGTAGTTTCTGATTTGACCTGCACAGAATTTAGGAGGAGCCATGGACCATTTTTCATTGCAGAACTGTTTCACCTCAGCTGTTTTCTTAGGATGTCTGCTTGAACAGCTCTGTTGACGTTATTCCACTGCATCTCTGTTTGGTTAAGGTCTGGGCTCTGACTGAACCCATTCAGTAATAGATTTAGTTCAATGTTTAGTGTCATTGTCCTGCTGCATCACCCAGCTTGTACTGAGCTTCAGTTGGTGGTCAGCCACTCTGACATTATCCTGTATGATACTTTGATAAACTTGGGAATTAATTTTCTCCACGATGATGGCTAGCTGTCTGGGCCCGAGTCAGCAAAGTAGCCCAGATTCATGATGCTCCCATTATCATACTTCAACATTGGGATGATATTTTCATGTGAGTATGTGGTGCCATTTTTACAACATATGTACTGCTGCATATTCTTCTTGAACAACTAAACCTTAGTTTCATGAGTCTGCAAAATGTTTTGCCAATGGCACCGTGAAGTGTCAAGGTTTGTTTTTTTTTTTTGTTTTTTTTTTGGCAAACTTATTGTGATTTTTTTGGGGGGGGTGGCAATGCCTTCCTCCATGGTGGTGCCCTTCCTGTTCAATGTTTTGTGTATTGTATACTGCTGCACAGAAATGGTAATTTTTTTCAGAGTATTCCTTCATGCCTGTAGCTGTTACTCGGAGGTTCTTTTTTGCCACATTGAACATTCATTAAGCATTGTGTTGTGCCTTTTGAGTTCTCTTGGCAGGTACAGTTGTGGCAAAAGTTTTGAGAATGACACAATTATTGGTTTTCACGAAGTTTGCCAATATTTTTAGATAATTTTTTCAAATGTTTCTATGGTGTACTGAAGAATAATTACAAGCATTTCATAAGTTTTAAAGGCTTTTATTGACAATTACATTAAGTTTATGCAAAGATTCAATATTTGTATTGTTTGCTTTTTTTTTTCAAGACCAATGCAATTCACCCTGGCATGTTGTCAGTCAACTTCTGGGCCAAATCCTGATTTATGGCAGCCCATTCTTGCATAATCAATACTTGGAATTTGCCAGAATTTGTGGGTTTTTGTTTGTCCACCTGCCTCTTTAGGATTGACCGCAAGTTCTCAATGGGATTAAGGTCTGGAGAGTTTCCTGGCCATGGACCGTAAATTTCAATTTTTGTTTCCCAAGCCACTTAGTTATTACTTTTGCCTTATGGCACGCTGCACCATCATGCTGGAAAAGGCATTGCTGGTCACCAAGCTGTTCTTGGATGGTTGGGAGAAGTTGCTCTTGAAGGATTTTTTGGTACCATTTTCGTTCATGGCTGTGTTCTTGGGCAAAATTGTGAATGAGCCCACTCCCTTGGCTGAGAAGTAACCCCACACAGAATGGTCTCAGGATGCTTTACTGTTGGCCTGACACAGGACTGATGGTAGCACTCACCTTTTCTTCTCCAGACACTCTTTTTTTCCGGATGCCCCAAACAATCAGAAAGGGGATTCATCAGAGAAAATGACTTCACCCCAGTCCTTAGCAGTCCAATCCCTGTACCTTTTGCAGAATATCAGTCTGTCCCTGATAGTTTACTTGGAGAGAAGTGGCTTCTTTGCTGCCCTTCTTGACACCAGGCCATCCTCCAAAAGTCTTTGCCTCACTGTGCATGCAGATGCACTCAAACCTACCTGCTGCTATTCCTGGGCAAGCTCTGCACAGGTGGTGCCCCGATCTTGAGCTATGAATAAAGAATGGTACCAAAACATCCTCCTAGAGCAACTTCTCTGAACCACCCAAGAACTGTTTGGTAACAAACAATGTCTTTTCCAGCATGATGAAGCACCTTGTGCTCAATCTTCAAGAGGCAGGTGGACAAACAAAAAACCAAAAATTCTGACAAACTCAAAGCATTGATTATGCAAGAATGGGCTGCCATCAGTCAGGATTTGGCCCAGAAGTTGATGGACAGCATGCCAGGATGAATTGCAGAGGTCTTGAAAAATAAGACTAAAATAAACACTGCAAATATGGACTCTTTCAATAAACTTAATGTAATTGTCAATAAAAGCCTTTGAAACTTATGAAATGCTTATAATTATACTTCAATGTACCATAGAAACATCTGACAAAAAGATCTAAAAACAATGAAACAGCAAATTTTGTGAAAAACAATACTTGTGTCATTCTTTTAACATTTGGCCATGACTGTACACATTTCTAGGGAGTGTAGCCACAATTCTATATCATTTGTCTAACTGTGGACTGACTAATATTTAATTTCTTTGAAAATTCGTTTTATCCCTTTCCAGTGCAATCAGCCATTTTAGCTCATAAATCTTCTGCAATCTCTTTTTTGTGAAGTGTGCTTCACATCGGCAGATGTTTGAGTCTTTTTTTCTATATGTCAAAGTATCTCTAAAACACACCTCCAATCTTGTTTCATTGTTTGGACACCAGGTTTAGTAACTCCTGATTCCAGTTAATTTTTGTTGAAGTTTCCAGTCTAAGGGTTCACATACTTTTTTGAACCTACACCTGTAAATGTTTGAATTTCTGTGTTCAACCAGCCAAGGCAAGCGCATGTCATTCCTCTCCTCAGATCACTACACTAGCATTTGGAGCGGTCAGCATTAAGTTCAAATCCTTGATGCTGGCCTACAGAGTGGGCAGTGACTGAGCAGCTGTATACAATATATAAAGGCATTTGTGTGGTCCTATACTCCTTTTCAACCACTCAGGTCTGCTAATAAAAGGCTTCTGGTGATGCCACCTCTGTGTGGCATTAAGTCTCAATCCAGACTATTTTCTTGTGTAGCCTCTAACTGATGGAATGAGCTGCCCAGTTCCATTTGAAATTCTGACTCCCCGCCTCAATGTGTTTTAAGAAGCCTTTGAAGATTCTCTTTTCAGGTTAATTTCTGTCTAACTGATACTACCTGTTAGGTTCTGTAACCTAGTGATTGTAACTTGCTTGTATTTTATTTCAAGTTCATTTGTTGTGATCAATTTTGTAAACATGTCCTGTAACACTTGTTCCTAAACAGTCCCCCACAGTAATGTTTACTTGATTATGCTGACTTTTTATGTTGCTTTGGATAAAAGCATCTGCTTAGCAAATAGATGTAAATGAATGATGTGTTCAATGTGTACAAGAACAATACAATAATTATGTGTTCTTAATTAAAACAGATTGTGTTTATAGTTGTAACTTGGATGAAGATCAGACCATATTTTAAAGCAAAATATTACATATATGTGGTTATTTCCAAAGGGTTTACATATTGTTTCTTGCTACTGTATTACTTTCTATTTGTTTCCAAATCATTGCAACTCTGCTGTGCACTTAGCATTATTTTTGGTAGTGCACAAGAAGGTTTTTTCACAAATGAAAATCCCATAAACAAATACAGAGGTATACTAACAAATTTAAATCTTTGCAATGAATTAATTATGTCTAGATTCTCAGTTGCTCAGAAGCAAGCAGTTTAATTTTCAGGACTATATCAATGTCATAGCAAATCACTTTAAAATTTGTATTTGATGATTGGCCTTAATAGCTTTTAATACATTTTTTTATAAGTAAGCCATTTTTTTGAGCAACTATTTTTATAATTAATTTTAGTCTTTCAAACATGCTATATTATTTGGTCATAGTCACACCTACATTTTATATAAAGCCCACCGTATGACTCCTTATTGAAAATTTGACCCGCCACCAAAATAGTTTGGCCACCCTTTCTGTTGTCTTACAAACATGGAAGACTGGGTTCAGATCCCAACCTAGTCACTATTAGCACTACGTTTTGTACATTTTCTCCACATGGTGGTACTGTAATATTGTGATAAATATTAATAACTCTGTAGCAAGCGCACAACATACCTTTGTACTTGACTTTTTTGATATGTTAGTAACAAATTGTAATACCAGTGCTCTAATTACAAATTATTTTCTTATATGTAACTTTACAAGAGGAACATGAATAAACTCTAGCAGAGTTATGTATTGAACTAACTTTGTTTTTTATCTGTTTTAATACTGGGAGATATTTTCACCAGTAGAAGTGGTATGCTATGGTTGAATTCAGGTGTTCCAATCACTTCCATGGCCACAGGTGTATAAAATCAAGCACCTAGGCATGCAGACTGCTTCTACAAACATTTGTGAAAGAATGGGTCGCTCTTGGGAGCTCAATGAATTCAAGCATGGTAACGTAATAGGATGCCACCTGTGCAGTAAGTCCATTCATGAAATTTCCTCACTACTAAATATTCCATGGTAAACTGTTAGTGGTATTATAACAAAGTGGAAATAATTGGGAACAACAGCAACTCAGCCACAAAGTGGTAAGCCATGTAAAATCACAGAGCATGGACAGCGCATGCTGAGGCTCACAGTGTGCAGAAGTCACCATCTTTCTGCAGAGTCAATAGCTACAGAGCTCCAAAAGCTCAAGAACAGTGCATAGAGAGCTTCATGGAATGGGGTTCCATGGCTGAGCAGCTGCATCCAAGCCTTACCTCACCAAGTGCAACGCAAAGTGTTGGATGCAGTGGTGTAAAGCATACCGCCACTGGACTCTAGCCTGTAGTTTGAACTACAGACTTGTAAAATTTAAGAACAAAAAAAAAAAAGCTTTCTATCATTTTATGAGTGCTCTTTAAACTAGGCCAGTCCTTCGATATCCAGTAGCTTTCCTTTCCTGAAAATGGGTTGGAAGTCAAAAAATCATATCAGGTAATTATTTTGCAGTTTTAAAATAGGAAAATAATATTGAATTAAGAGCCCATTTTATAAAAAATCCCTAAGTATCATTAAAACACCTGTATGACCATCAACCGTGTTATTAAACAGTTTTCACCAATTACCTAATTAAGAGAGAAGCCTTATGTACTATGTTGACCAGCATAGTTGAAATGTCTCCTAGCAAAATGTGGTTATGAAATTTATATAAAAATAATGTATAATTTTTTTTTTCAATTGTCACCCTTTTCCAATTTTTTGGAGCAATTTTTCAAAATTACTTATAAAATGAACCATTGTACAAGTGTGTTACAGTGAATGAAAGAAACGCAAATGACAAGTAGGAGGTGACTCAGGGCATGTTTGGATCAAAGGAAGTAGGTTTATTAACACAAGCATACTTGTGAAGGATGATTTTCAATTTTTTTTTCAGGGGCACATAAGATGAAATGTGGGCGGCACGGCGGCTCAGTGGGTAGCTCTGCTGCCTCGCAGTTAGGAGACCTGGGTTTGCTTCCCGGGTCCTCCCTGCGTGGAGCTTGCATGTTCTCCCTGTGTCTGCGTGGGTTTCCTCTGGGTACTCTGGTTTCCTCCCACAGTCCAAAGACATGCAGGTTAGGTGCATTGGCGATTCTAAATTGTCCCTAGTATGTGCTTGGTCTGTGTGTGTGTGTGTGCCCTGCCCAAGGTTTGTTTCCTGCCTTGCACCCTGTGTTGGCTGGGATTGGCTCCAGCAGACCCCTGTGACCCTGTAGTTAGGATATAGAGGGCTGTGTAATGGATGGATGTATAAGATGAAATGTTTCCCTTTTAAGGAAAAAAAATGTCTGAATACTGGAATTTTTATAAAAAAAAAGAAACCAAAACACAAACAGGCATTATAGCAAATAATAGGATAATGAAACGTCAGATAAAGATGGATGACTATTTCTGTTGATTTCTATGATATCTTTATTATGGTGTAACAACACTAAAAGACTTAAGATCCAGCCCTTCTTCACCATGTCTAAGTGAGAAATTATTGTTATGTGTAAAGTACAGTGGAACTCTTTCTTGCATGCCAGGTGGTAGTGGTATCTGTGGCACTCAAAAGCTCAATGCTAGACTGCACTCTGACACCCCTTTCAAGTCCCATACAACAACTGTGTGTCTCCTTGAGAAGTCCAGTAAAATGAATACACGTGAATGTGTGAAGGTATTCACAGGACTCTCTAGTTTATAACTTTCTTCTTAACAATTGTAATAGTCTAGCAAAAGGCCCTTACATCTATTTAACCTTAATAAATAATTGTATTCACCCTTTATGTCCAATGTGGATTATGTCCTAATAGAGGATAATCTCAGCCACAGCTCCTCATCAGTTTAGACACTTACAGTAAGTAACATAACTAAATGCTTGATAGAAAAATGTTAGCTGCTACAGTCTAAATACATTGCTTTTGTCATTGCCAGTGATGCAGTCACTTTGTTGAAGATCATTACAATATTATGATGTAGGATTCTGCCAAAACCTGATTCAAAGCTCTGTGGAAATTGAGATGATTGGTGCAGAACCAAAACTATGTTGTAGCAGACAGGTAGGTGCAAGCAAACATTTAAAGAGAGAAGCCAGAAGTAAAAGTGAGAAATGTGTCCAATGTAGATATCTACTTTGCATACAATGGGGTGAAGCTCAGGCTGAGGTTTTAGGAAATTAATGCAATTATGATAAAAAAGCATCTATAAAATGGGCGCATAAACACAAATGTTGCTTCATCTCACACCCACTACAAGCATAATAATTTGGGATGCAAATTGGTCTGCTCTGCTTCTTAGATGCTATATTATATTACATTTAAGTATATGCAGAAGATTAAAACTATATTGAATTGAATTATATTGAATTGCATTTCAAGATTCTGATGACTTGTCGTTCAAATTCATGATTATTAAATAATCACACGTATTAGAAAGAAAATCTCAAACTAAGATCAACAGGGGAAATTTTGAAACCATTCTATCTTTCTGTTAGTTTCAAGAGTCTCACAGGCCATGGTGCATCGCAGTATAAGTCACATAGCCTGCATTTGCCCATCAGACCAGTCTGCTAACCTCTAGCTAGAGTACTTGGGAGACTTCCATATTTGGCTAAGCATATTATCAAAATTAACAATAGAAATGTTAGTCAAGATTCCCCGTGATTGTGTGTACTATAAAAGGCACAGCAGATCTCCAACACAGGTTTTGACAGGATAGACAAGGAGATGGGGAAGAATTTGAGGATCCTATTATGCTCACCTCACCTTAACTACCTATGGAGTCATTGTGAAATAGAGAGGAGGTTTCCCATATTCCACATATATGTGCATTGGCCATATAATAAGTGCAAGCACAGGTGGGAAACCTTTTGAAGAATTTGCTGGGATTTGCAGTATTTGTTAGCCATCTGGAAACCCAACAGTGGTATTTTATTTGTAATTGTTTTCAACATCTAAAAAAATGAGGTAATCAGGTCATTTGCTGTTTTCTTATGAGAGAAGCAGCATTTAGTTTCAGGGTTTATTTTGTTTCCATGGCTACAATAAAAAACTGAATTGCCATTCTTTCTTTATTTTTGTCGGTGTGGGGGAAGGGTATAATTGCCTAGCTTGTGGACAATCAAAATATATTTTACCTAAAATTGTATCTTAAAGACTTCAATGGGTATTTGACCCAAAAGCCATTTGAGATGTATGGTATGTTTGATTCTAGGTTAGCGCTTAATTTAGCATGCTATATTAAATATGTATTTTATGTATTTTCTTAAATAGACATACAAATTTGTTTTTATTGGATTGGCACTGGGTTGATTTTTGTATAATCCCTAGGTGGATAGCACATACCTGAGCAATCATCAACCATACTCTAGTGCTCACTTACCTTATACAAGGGTCTGCCTTTAGCTCTGATTTTTTTTTTTTTCCCATTTTGAATTGGTCTGAACCCTCTCTTTTTGTTTGTATATAAATAAAGGACAAAGTGGCCTATCTGAACTAGTTGCCAGCTAACCTGTTCTATCTCTTAACAGTCTAGACTGCAGTCTACCAGCAAATAGGTGGGGTGATTTTGTGGCTTACTGTACATGCGGAATCTGTCCACTAATTAATGTCTGTCTGACTTATTGCAAATAATTAAAGGGATCAATTGACTCCACAGTGAATGTTAAACAGAGGCTGGTGTACAATTTATCTGTGACTAATGTTTGTATATGTTTGCTTTTTTAATGCCCTTTGGCTGCCTGGATTCAGACAGCGGAGTTTACACATAGCAATAATCACTCGGGCGCAGGCACAAGCTCACTCACAGAGCTCATTTTCTTGAATTCCTTCCAAATTTGAGTTGGAGAATAAGGATGATAGGCCTTGGGTTTTTTTGAAGTAGTGATATAAAATGGGAAATGTACTTATAAATGTATGTATAAGGAAGCAGAGTTGTTTGAATTTGGAGGGTTTTCTCCTTTAGCACTGTGTGAAAATGCATGCTGTAGTTAAAAAGATAATGCATTGTCCCTGTCCAACCCATATGCCAGGTGTTATGTGCCATCATATACAGGAAATTGTACAGGCCATATGATTGCTTACAGTGCATGCTGTACTCTAGAATGATAGTTGTGTCTACATTTGATTTGTACATGGTGGTTTACCGGTTTCCCAAGGTGTAAAATAAACCAGGATTAAGGTTCATATTAAACAACAAACAAAAGCTATTTTAACACAACAAAATATAGTTTATTTACTTCTAAACTACAGAGTCCTTTGTTAAAATAATACAGCACAAATTAAGTACTTGATTAAACTAATAAAAGTCTGGACTTGGGCAATGAGTATTGAACACTGAATGCATAAAGTGAAGGAAAAGTAATCCTGTTTAGATGGGCATTTCCTTAGTAAGCTTTTTTTGCTTCTTCTTTGTGGAATTCTCTCCCTAGGCCTTTCAATAAAGCTTCCTCATTGTTAACCTCCTTTTTCTGTCTTGAAATTTAGATTAGCTATTATAATTGTTATTGTGCCTGCATTACTGATGCTATCAGACTTTTCCTATGTACACTCACTTTTTTATCCTTGCTGCCTCACCTCACTGTTCATTACATTAAAATTTACTATTTATTTCAATGATGGTGATTGTGCCCCTTTTATGGTGGTGTGCTGTACAAAGGGAAGATTGATTGCACAAACCTATGGAAAACTTGGAGGTAGTAACTCAGTTTTCTGCACTTTATAAATGCATAAAAATAATTACATTAATAAACCTTAATCAACTCACCCATCTTAGTTTCAAAAAACTGATTTTTAGAGTGAGATTTCAAAGAACTAACTTGTGGTGTTTTATACATGGATTTGATAATGTTTTGTATTTTACATTCATATAAACATATTCCAAGATAGCATCTCAAAGTCAAAATATAAACAGATTAAGTTTTAGAATGATTTGCTTCAGTTATTCATACAATACATTTGAATACTTTTCAGGGTTCTCATTTATAAAACTTTGCATGTATTTGAGGGTGTAAACAGAAAACATGAAGGCCAGAAGAAATCTGATTTATAAAACCTGGTGTACAGTCATTTCTATGCAATGTACCTTTATGAGTCACAATCATCTTGTAAGTGTGCGCATGTGAAAGTGCCTCGAAATAACCACCCTGAAACAACCATACATGGAATTTGCTAATTAATTTCATATATATGCTATCATGGGTGGATGCTATCATGATGCTATCATGATGCTGCAGAACTTCATCGCTCCTGATGTGCTGAGACCCAGCCACCTGTACTGAACTGTATTTGGTTGCGCTCCACAACTGACCATGCAAGATCATACGTGTCATAATAGTACCACCACGTCTGCCAAAGCTGCTTCAAAATAAAATGATCACGAGTTAACACATACCACCAAGCTTTAATGTTTGTAAGTCTCATCTTGGCATTACAGATGAGTTGTGTGTTAATGGAAAGTAACTGCTTACAGTTAATAATATCTGCTTCATTCTCTCTAGATGCCCTTATTTCAATATGAGTGAAGTAAAGTGCTTTGATTACGTGAATGGAACCAGACACTGCTGCAAATTTTCTTTACATGTTGGCAAAAACGTTTTATGTATGTACACCCAGACTATATGAAAATTGGATGTAGAGCCTTGCCAGTCAGTTATTGGCTTCCAGCACATGGTCATGATAGAGTGAAGCTTGGCTGACATGTTGGCCAGTTCTCAGAAAAATGAGAACAGGTAGCCTACATAAACTGGTGGAAAATGAAAAAAGTTAAGTACAAATGTGCAACATTTACCCTCTTAAAAGGAAACTAAAATACACTCTGTATATCATAATTATCACATTTGAGGTGTAATATGTTTGTCACATCAGTGCACATTCTAATAATGTCTCTGTGATATGAACTATTATGCGCTTAAGTTGTCATTTTGCTGGTTTGGCTGCATTTCACTACTTGATCAAGGGTGTTGTCAATTTCTCCAAAATTATGCATACAGATGGGTCAGAGTTTCTGTAAATATATGGACCTTCTCCCATCAACTTTTTTATTTTTTTTTATTTTAAAGTCTCATTGTTTTCTTACACAGATTTTGGGTCTCTTTATATTCATACGCAAGTTTTCTGAATATGACCCCAGGTCTCATGTGTACATACTTGCCTGAACTAGTTTTAGCTAATCTGTTTTTTTTTTTTTTTTTTTTTAAACCAACCTTCCACTGCAAGTGTGAAAGTGGGTTACACTAATCTTAATTACCCCCCTCCTTCTTCTCCTTCTCCTAGTATGTACAGAGTAGATATAGTGGATAGGTAACCATATTCTGAACGCCAAGTTTTCCTGTTCGGTTCATACCCGTGTTCTTTCTAATAATAAATGGGTGGTGGTCCAGGATTAATTACTGCCTAGCAGTAGACTTCAGTTTTCTGTCACCATGAATTAGTGTAACAGTGTTCAGAAACAAGATGAGTAATTGTGGATTTTTTAAAGTGAAATTAACTGTGATGTTTTACTCTTTAAAATAAACTCTTAAATGTAAAAGAATTAAAAGCATCATTTACTCAAGGACATGAATCAATCTATGCGTGCTGAAGTTACAGTACACATTGTGAGAAAATAACTTCACACACTCCAATATTAAGTGTTGGGGAATTCCCCTGTATAATCTCTTCAAGATGTAGTGGTCAAATTGATAATTAAATATCATACATTAGACAGAGAATAGATGGAAAGTGGATGGCTTTTATACAGAATACAAAATGGCTGCAGGAAATGAGTAATCGGAAGTGACGTCATCGGGAAGGGACTGGAAGTGATGTTGTTGATGAGGAAGTGGGTAATGAACCGTCTTCTGAATTATTGTTTATGGATGGTAGGATTGATTCATTTTTCTTCTTTGGTTCTGAAGAGTCAGAAAGAGAGGCATTACTACCATACAATAACCCCCCATCTGTTACATATTTGCTCACCTTTGGGCTTGTTGACCGTCTCCGAAGTACGCGTGTGTGACAACATATACTTGATATGTCTATTTTCAAGAGGCCTAATCTGTTTAACTTTCATAAAGTTTCACAAAACTCTGGCACCCAATGCAAAAACACAGTGTCATAATTGATGGATGTTTTGAGTTCTCCCAAAAATGGTAAGTATACAATGGCTTCAGAATGTATTCGGACCACTTCACTTTTTATACATTTTGTTATATGGATAGATAGAACTTTATATGTCCCCGGGGTAGTAAGGTGTTGCACCATGTTAGCTATTATGGATGCAATGAGAAGTCAAGCAAAATGACACCTTTTTTTGGCTAACTAAAAAAGATTACGATATGCAAGCTTTCATGGCAGTTTAGGCCCCTTCTTAACGCAATATGTTGAATACCAATGTGACCAAATGTAGAAAAAGAGAAGTGGTCTGAATACTTTCCAAAGTCACTGTAGCATTAGTCTGACATAGAATATACAAAAGATATATAGAAGATTCAGCAGCTATATGGCCACTTCATCAATCTTTGGAGAAACGTGCAACTGCCAATAAAATCTGTAAGATGTGGGCTATTTTGAATTCAGCAGAGTAGTGAAAATGTATCTGCATGTGAGTGCGTTTGTATCCTTAACCGGTCACTTGACGTGAAAGCCAAAAATTCACAACCTTTAGATCAGCTTCTTTTCCTACCACTTGATTTGTTATGAGAATGTGGTTGTTAATTATGAATTTACTAAGAACTTTGTCATTTTCTCAAAGATTTTATCTTAACTGTTAATGCAGCCTTGCTTACTTTGCTGCTATATAGAATCAAATTCCACATTCCACACTAATTACATTTTAAATTAGAAATTAGAGGATGTGTAATCTTTGAATTAACTGTGATAGTGAGCTAGTGAGCTTACCACTTAAAGCACAATTTATAAGGTAAAAAACCTAGTTGCTAATCACATAGCAAAGAAAATTAATAAAGCTGTAAATAAACTCAAAGTTCCAGATTTCCATAATCAAAGCCTGGGTATGTCTATGTACACCTTGTATATTCTTCTGGGGTCTGCATGATTTTCCTCTGGAAAATTTTCTACTTTTTTTACTACATCCCAAGGTGTTCCTTTCAGATCAGTTTCTTTGGTGGTTGTTCAGATCATAAAATGATTCTCCTTAATAGAAACAATAACTGATACTAATAAAGTATAAATCAAAAATCAGCTCTCAATAGGATGCTAGTCCATCATTTATCTACTTACACAGCGATTGGGGGAGAAATTGAAATGTCCAGTGAAATCCTGTGTATGACCAGACTGAAAATTGAATCCATGCACTTGGGGCTATGAGCTAGCAAAGCTATCCACCGTGCCTTCACTGTTATTAAGCAGTTTCTTAATTTTTTAATATGCCTTGTCCACAGGAAGCTTATAAACTCCCTTTACATAATTGTATTCAATAAAAGGAACCAGGCCCAAGTGCTTGTTAACAAGAGAACACACACAATTATACCATGCCAGCTTAGAGTTACTAATTGCAATTCAGCCTAGTACTGACCTTTTGGGATATTGGGGAAAACAAGAGTACATGGAGAAAAACAATACAGACACAAGCAGAATGTGCCAAGCCCATTTTGTCATTAGCTATGCTGGAATCTGAACCTGGTTCCTTGGAGATATACATTAAAACCAGTAACAATTGTGAAACAAAAGAGGATAATGTTAAAAATTAAATTGGTGTTACTGTTTTCACTTGTTGAATATAATAGGCAGTATTTAGGAATGTTGTACACATTTTTTTGTTCCATAGAATCACCTCAAATTGACATTTTATATTAAATGGCTTGTTTGTTTAGTGCAGCAATATTCTAAATAGCTGATGTTGGCACAATATCTGGAACATGATTCATCTGAGGCAGAAAAATAATTCAGTTATCAAATTGAACCATCAAGCTTACCACTACAAGGTAACCAGGATACATTACTGAAGTAGTAAATCAATTTGAGGCAAATCACAGAAGGTCAAGTTGAAAAAATTGTGGCATGGGAAAGCTAGGTGAGTGTAGAATAGTCATCAGTTTTTGTTTAAACTGAGAAGAAATTGAACCTTTACATAGTAGCAGCTGAGTTAGATTTGTAAGGAGGTGCGTACAAACTGAAATTCTGTTCTATAAAAAAGAACTACAGTCCTATCATTTTGGTCATTGCCTAGACAAAGACACAGTAATCCTTGCAAAGTTATTATGGTGAAATTTTTAATATAATGAAAACTGTTGAGAATAGCTGAGCTGAATGGTATGATATGCTGACACCGCAGAGGGTGTTCAGAGAATAGTTGATTGTTGTGTTTAAATGAAGAACAAATTAAGAAATTTCAAGGTGTCAGTCCCAAGAATGAATGAGTCAAATTTAATACAGTACCACAATATTTTGAAGTGTGTGGAGATCTTGATAGAGATCTGCACTCACAGGACCTAATGCAAATGCTTGTGACACAGGACTGACTTACTTTCATTATTGAGAGTGGGAGTGGGTGGTTGACACCTGTGTGGGCAGGAGCTGGAGTCTGGGAAATTAAATTTAAAACGGAACATACAATACATTCATTATATTGTAACAAGAAGAGACACGAGGCATGGCAAGGTTTGGGGCAGCCACCCGTTTAATGCTGATTCATGTGAGTCAAGTTTACACGACAGAGTCCAAAACAGAACTGCCTCCCAGAGAAAAGGCGGGAGGCTTTATAGGACGTTGGGCGGGAGTGATGTCGTCCTCGGGGCCGGGACCGGAAGTGATGTCGTCCTCAGGGCCGGGACCGGAAGTGATGTGTCCCGATTCGAGGTGGTGGCTCCTGGTAGGATTTCCCGGGAAAGACCTGTAGGGAACTTAGAAAGAGCGTCAGCGTACCCCGCACCCCCCAGGCAGATGTATAATCAGTCCTCTCTAAGCCCTTCAGCTGCCTCCTATGCACACGTGTGTGACAAGACTCCCCCCTCAGCCCAGACCCATCGGGTCGGGCGTCCTGCACCGAGAGGTCGTGGGCCCGGGAGAGGGCATCAGCGTTGGCATGAAGAGACCCCTGCCGATGAACGAGCGAAAACTTGTACTGCTGCAGGTCAAGAAACCACCTCGTGACCCGCGGATTCGACTCCCTGTGAAGGGCCATCCACTTCAGAGGTGCATGATCCGTCACCAAAGTGAACACCCGACCCAAGAGGTAGTATCGCAGCTGAATCACCGCCCATTTGATTGCCAGAGCTTCCTTCTCCACCACTGCATACCTGGTCTCCCGGTCCAACAGTTTCCGGCTTAGGTACATTATGGGGTGTTCAACACCGTCGACGCTTTGGCTCAGCACGGCTCCCAAGCCTGTGTTCGAAGCGTCCGTCTGGAGGACAAATGGAAGAGAGAAGTTAGGGGAGATTAATATAGGTGCTGAAGTCGGAGCCCTTTTCAAGTCACCGAATGCGGCCCCCGCTTTGTCAGACCATACAACGATGTTAGGAGCTCTTTTCTTCGTCAAGTCGGTCAAGGGGTGCCGCTCTCTCAGAGAAGCTAGGCACAAACTGGCGGTAGTACCCGGCCAAACCGAGAAAGGATCGGACCTGCCGCTTGGTCTGCGGACAGGGCCAGGTCAGTATAGCTTATAACCTGGAACACTGTGGCCTCACAGTACCCCGGCCCACCAGGTAGCCCAAATATTTGGCTTCTCTCAATCCGAAGAAACATTTCTTGGGGTTGATTCGAAGCCCGGCCTCCCCTAATGCCCGCAATACTGCTGTGACCTGCTGTATGTGTTCCTCCCATGTGCTGGAATAGATGACGACGTCATCCAGGTAGGCAGCACAAAACGAGTTATGGGGTCGGAGCACTTTGTCCACCAGACGCTGGAAAGTCGCAGGCGCCCTGTGTAACCCGTATGGAAGGACACGATACTGCCAGTGTCCGCTAGGAGTGCTAAACGCGTTTTTTTTCCTTCGCCGACTCCGTTAAAGGAACCTGCCAGTACCCCTTTGTCATGTCAAGTGTGGTCAGGAATTTGGCTGGTCCCAGCCTCTCGAGGAGGTCGTCCACGCGAGGCATGGGATAAGCATCAAACTGGGAAACCTGATTAAGCCGATGGAAGTCATTGCAAAACCTCCAACTGCCGTCGGACTTAGCAATCAAGACGATGGGACTGGACCAGGGACTACTACTCTCCTCGATTACTCCTAGTTCCAGCATTCGCTTGATTTCCAGTTCCACCTCAGCTTTCTTTGCCTCCGGGAGTCTGTAGGGCCGCTCTCGGATGATCACCCCTGGGTCAGTCAATATGTCATGCGAAATCAGAGAGGTCGGACCGGGCTGTTCACTCACTACCTCTGGGACGGAGCGGATAGCTGCTTCGAGCTCCTGCCTCTGTCTGGGAGATAGCTGCTCGCCGAAATTAAGGGAACTTACTTGAGCGAAGAGAGAGCGGGGCTGACTGGAGTAGGGATCGGGTTTCAGCAGGTTTACATGATACACCCGTTCACTTGGTCGACGATTGGGTTGTTTCACCAAATAGTCAACCAAACCCTTCCTCTCCTTAATTTCATAAGGGCCCAGCCAATATGCAAGCAACTTGGAGTGAGAAGCAGGCACCAACACCATGACGCGATCCCCCGGGCGGAACTCCCGGAGAGTCGTGCCACGGTCATAAAGGCGGGCCTGTGCTGCTTGCGCCTCCTCCATATGACTTTTTAGAATGGGTCTAATTGTATCAAATCTATCACGCAATTGGGCGATATATTCCAGAATATTTGTTGAGGGAAGTGCCTCTCCTTCCCAGCCCTCTTTTAAAATATCTAATATACCCCGGGGCTGTCGTCCGTACAACAATTCAAACGGAGAGAAGCCCGTAGAGGCTTGGGGAACTTCCCGGTAGGCAAAGAGGACGAGGGGGAGGAGTTGGTCCCAGTTCCTCCCATCCTCGCTGACCACCTTACATAACATCTGCTTGAGAGTTTGGTTGAATCTCTCTACTAACCCATCGGTTTGAGGATGATACACCGCGGTTCTTAAATGCTTTATCTTCAGTAACTTGGCAGTCTCCTTGAACGTTTCCGAGGTAAAAGGCGTCCCTTGGTCCGTTAGGACTTCTCTATGAACGCCCACTCGCGCAAAGACTCCTACTGGTTCCCGTGCGATTACTTTAGAAGTAGCCGAGCGCAACGGAATGGCTTCCGGGTATCGGGTTGCATAATCCACGAGGACGAGTGTATATTTATGTCCTCGGGCTGAGGGTTCTAGGGGTCCTACTATGTCGACCCCAATCCGGTCAAAAGGAACGTCAATCAGGGGGAGGGGGACAAGAGGAGCACCGTCCCTCCTGGGAATTTGCCGCAGTTGACACTCCGGACAGGAAATGCAAAAGCGGTGAACCTCCTCATTAATTCCCGGCCAAAAAAACCGGAGCTTGATTTGCGATATAATAAATCATTGTCAATGACGAAGTGAGGTCCCTGTGGCATGGGCTGATGCGTGCTTTGGCTGTTAACGAGGACCACTGCATTCTTTGCGTGTTTCAGAGAGTCATCATTCCATTGTTCTCTCTTGAAAGAAGCCGGCGTCGCTCTAAACTGAAAGTGCAACTCAGAGAGCGGGTCCTGTCTGACCTCAAGGGGCGGAGACTCCTCCCTCGCTGCCGGGGCGCTGGTAGATGACGTAGCAGCCCCCGACGGTCCGGGAGTGTCTGCGTCACTCTCTTGGCCCTCCGCCCCACTCCCTGTCGGCTGATTACACGGCGTGGAAGCAGCTTGAGATGAGTCTTTCTAACCTATAACTAGGCCCAAAGCTTTTCTGGGAATGCTCACTAGTCTACCGCTGTTACTTTCAGACCAGTCCTGCCCAAGGATTACTGGAAACAGAGGATCTGGGTGAACCGCTACGGTGAGTTTTCGAAGGGTCCCTCCGAGACACACGTAACACCGGGCGGATTCGTACACGCGGATGTCTCCGTGAATACATTTTAGGCTGGTCTTTCTTTTAGTCCACTGTTGCGGTAGAACAAAACGGCGAGCAACGACACACACGTTACTGCCGGAGTCAAACAGGGCCGTCACTTTATGACCGTTAATGAGAAGCTCCCCCTTATGGTTGTCTGCCAGGGGATTGCTAAGGGCACACAAACAACACTGCCGCGTCCCCCTACAGTCTGCATTGTTCCCTGACAGGTCGCAGGCCAGACGGTCCGGCGACTTTGGAACAGGCTCTGGAGTGCGTGGCAGGGACTTCCTCAGTGGGACATAGCTCCCGTGTAGTCCACCAAGGGGCTGTTCTGCCCTCCCAGGTTTCAAAGCCAGCCTCGGGGTCTTTAGGAGCTGTAGGAGCTCCTGCATGGAATGAAAATCACCCCAGGCCGGCTGGGCAAAGTCCTGGGGTAGGTGCTGCAACAGCAGAAAACAGGCAACCTGCTGCACGATTTGTAGCGTGGTCAATTTGAATGGCCGTAGCCACAGACCCACCTGCCGCCAGAGAGCCATAGCTTGTTCTGGGAGCCCTCTATTTGGGTTAAACTCCCAGGTTTGTAATTCCTTCACCTGGTGGCCTGGGGAAAGCCCATCGTTATCAGGGACCTTGGTCCCGATGGGCGGCTCGGCTCTCCTGCTCAGGAGAGCATAATGAGCCCCTTTTGTGTCGTCCCCAGAAACCAGCCCACACCTGTGGGTCCCTTCCACCTTCTCCACCAGATAGGGCTTCAGCCCAGGGTTGCCCTCATGGAGAAGAGCCTGCACCGGGTCCTTCCTGACCCCCCAGCGCACTCCCCGCCCTGAAACTCGGCCCCGGTACTTTCCTACCTGGTTCTTTCTAGGGTCGTGTCCTGGGTTCTTCAGGGACATCATCCTGCCGACTACGCCACTGTAACAAGAAGAGACACAAGGCATGGCAAGGTTTGGGGCAGCCACCCGTTTAATGCGGTTTCCTGTCTGCAAAAGCAAATGATTCATGTGAGTCAAGTTTACACAACAGAGTCCAAAACAGAACTGCCTCCCAGAGAAAAGGCGGGAGGCTTTATAGGACGTTGGGCGGAAGTGATGTCGTCCTCGGGGCTGGGACCGGAAGTGATGTCGTCCTCAGGGCCGGGACCGGAAGTGGTATCGTCCTCAGGGCCGGGACCGGAAGTGATGTGTCCTGATTCGAGGTGGTGGCTCCTGGTAGGATTTCCCGGGAAAGACCTGTAGGGAACTTAGAGCGTCAGCGTACCCCGTCCCCCCCGGGCAGATGTATAATCAGTCCTCTCTAAGCCCTTCAGCTGCCTCCTATGCACACGTGTGTGACAATATATAAAACTGAACAGTATATGTGAAATAATACAGAGTACACAACATGTGTTTCACCCTTGTTGGGGCTTGTAAGGTTTACGCTTTTCTACATCCCATTATGGGGATGGAACTTCGGACATCAGTGCCTGAGGCAAAGTCTCTGACGTTGCGTCATGGCAGCTGGTTCACTTGCTCGAGTGCAGACTTCTCAAGATTGCAGAGCCTGGAGACAGCCTTACATACACAGTGGTGGAAACAGCATTAAAAAAGGTGAATACAAGACTGCAAAACACGGTAGGGGAACTCTGTCATTTTTAATTGCTGTCGATGCCACTGGCAACCAATTGCCGTTTGTTTGCTGCAATAAATATGCTAACATACAGTGGACACAAGTCAGGCACCTCAGGTTTAAAGTGCAACGTGTGCAGTAGTGAAGGGTCAAAATGAACTGACATTCTTGCCAAATCTATCAAACTACCGCTAAAAGCAAAGCATTGGATAAATGTATGGATTTTGTTTCCAAGGATATAATGCCTGACAACACAGTGTCTGGTGTCAGTGGTTGACATGGCAGCCAGAATTGGAAAGTCTGAAATTTTAAGAGATATTGTCCCACCCGACAACTGTATTGTGACACATGGTACAAAAAGCCCAAAAACTGAGAAGATACATTGTACTTGACATGCTAGAGAATGTCCGCAATTATGGGTGTGCTGTCACAACTAATATTTGGACGGAAAACTTTGAGAAAACCTCTTTCATATCTGCTACCATCCGTTATATTAATGAGAACTAAAATCTTTTGTCAAGGGTGTTAATGCGACCCCGTTCAAAGCAAGCACAATAAAATGTGTCAAAATATTTGCCCTTTACTGTTTGGAAAACTTGCATGTTTTTGGAATTGACTGTTACTGACTGAGGAACAAACATGACCACTGCCTTGTAAGGCTACAACAGATTAAACTGTATTGCCCATATTCTTAAGATGATTCTCTCAATTGCTTTTACACCAGCAGTGATGGAGAGTGGTACCTCCGCTGCCTCACAGTAAGGAGATCATGGGTTTGTGTCCTGGGTCCTCCCTGCATGGTAAGCGCTTTGAGCTTGAGTAAAGCGCTATATAAATGTAATGAGTTATTATTAAGGCACACAAAGTTTCACAGCTTCTGGCTAGTGTAAAATGTTAGGTATTTCATACATGATGGACAGGAAGGCAAGCTCACAAGGTCACTCAGAAGTTCCGTGGAGTCCTATCCACATACTGTGCAAAGCAGCAACATTTCTCAGCCCAAAGCTTCTTTTTTTGTGATCAACTTTTTATAAAGTAAAGGCAGAATGACTGGACTTAATCAGTAAATGGACATAACATACAAAGGAAATCAAAGCTTCTATTTCTATATCTTCTATTTAAGAGGATCACAAAGGTACAAAAACAAGAGGAGAATGGCACCTTAATGCAACTGCACTAAATCAAAGAGATCAGTGAAGTTCACTGGACACCTGTTAGTAACACCCTCTTTCCTCACAGAGCTGAGTAGACCCAGAAATTCCTGTACTGTACATTCACAGTTCTTTGCTTGGTTGCAGTATGCTTTTATTGATAAGCAAAAAGAACTGTGAGCTGTGGAGTGTTTGTTAACAGTAATATGCAGACTAGAAAAGCTGATCTTTTAAAACTTGTATGTGCGACTTGTATGTGGACAGCACCTACCTTCTGTGTCCGTTCCAGGTTTTTATGGAATGAATAGCCATTATTAACACAGCTCACACTTTATCTCTATATGGAATAGTAAGCTTTTGACTGCTTACAAAGCTTTAACATGACACGTTGCTTATACTGGTCTTTTTTGTTCCTTTCTGTGAAAAAGACATGCTTGTGCTCAGAAATTACTATTCAAGTTCCATCAGAACATCTGTAATAAAATACTGGTGAAGCAGAATCACCACAAGAAAAGTGAAAAGGACAACTGGGCCAAAGGGGGAACGCTTCAGCCACCTTCTTGTACACGATCAAGTTAAACAGGTTTATCAACTCTATGTGACTTTTTTTTCTTAATGGAAGCAATTTGTTTTTGCATGCAGGAGCGGGACAAAACTGTAGGTTTAAAAATCAGTCCTGCACAGACCTGTAGACCCTGGGATCTGTTTTTGAGAGGTGATCTTCAGAAATTTCAAAACTTAAGAAGAAAAGAGGATTCTTACTTTGTATGAGCAACTGAAGTGAATATTTTTCTGTACTATTGACAGAGGTTTTCTATATTTTCTGTAAACATTTGCTGAAGCAAAATGGAAAAGTAATTTCTCCAAAGTACGTTTTTAAATGTACATTTGGAACTGAAAAAAGTAGGAAGTGACTGTTGTTCACAATTAGCTTGCTTACGTTTTCATCACTCTTACATACATTTTACAGAAAGAATATCAAATCCACAAACTCATCCCTCACAGTTTGTATTTTTTTGTGGAAGTACTCTGGGAGAGATAAGAGTACTTATGGTAACCCTTTGCTAACCTATCCAGCTTTTTTCCCTAGTAATGTAAACTTTTGCATAGGCATATAATGTTTTTGGTTTATGAGTATTTAACTGAGTAGACTAATTCATTTTGTGCATCACTGAAATACTGTTGTATCTCAGAGAATTTAATTTCTTTTCTTAAGAGCAAGCAAATATTCCACCTCACTGAGAGTTCATTTGGGCACATCTAACTAAATATGTTGAGTAATGTGTGTTATTTGTCAGAGAAGGATGCTAAAGTCAAATAATTATCCACTAGATAGATAGATACTTTATTAATCCCCAAAGGGAAATTCACATACTCCAGCAGTAGCAGCATACTGATAAAAACAATATTAATTAAACTAATAAGACAATGTAGGTGTGAATTTCTAAAGGTCATGTATAACAAGAAAGTCAAGGAAGGACAAGAATTTGTTTGATATGTGCATTCACTCTTTCTTGATTTCTTCTTTGAAAATTTAAATGGGGCAACATTCATCTCATGTGCTTTGTTATAAATTTGAGTTACAAGTATAGAATGACCTTCCAGACTTTAGTGGTACCATTTGTTTGCTCTGTATCTCAGCTGCAGCTGCAAGTTTTCAGGGTGTGCAAATGTGGTGTAGCTTTGAGAACATAATTGCATCATGCTTGAATTTCTTCTGTCTGCTGTTTTTTTTTTTTTTGGAGATGAATACCATATGTTGTACAAATGATTGATTGTTATGCATATGGTTTTGTGTGATTCAGACTCCATTTTTGATATAATTTCTTCCTAAGCTGTAATTGCTGCTGTTTCTTTTCTTACCTTCTTTATGTATGTCATCTCTAGAGTTCCATTGGGGACAGCCACATACTGAAGTCAATAATTTATTTTAAATAATTAATTAATTATATTGAGGGCAAAGCACAAATCTGCATTGGCTTCAGTTCGGTTTTTAGCAAATATTTTGATTTCAGGGAATACTGCAATGGCAATTACAGATATGGTATTTGTTTTTCATTGTGTTTACAATGTTATTTTTTGTGGGCGTGTGCATTAACTACATCTAAGCACATTAGACTATAGCTTCTAGATACGGCAGTTAATAATACTATTGAGCTATACCGTACCAATTCAAGTCCAGGGAATAATCTGAAATGATGCAAAGGTAAGCGTTAAAGTAAGTTTTTTGGCACACAATTGAAAGTGGGAGATTAAAACTGAGCAAAATGTACAGCATCAGTAGTTTTATATAACACTTTCTTGTGACCTCCTTCTTCTCCATAATTTAACACTACAAGGAAACTTGTTTACATGGTGCTGGAGCTATAGTGTGGAAATCCATTTTCCTCATCTGCTGTTTGCAAAATGAACACTGGCATTGCTCACCATCTCTTTAAAAAGCTTGCAGGTGGTGTTTTATAATTTATCTTTTCAGGATATCATTCAAAAGTTCTTCTTTAAAAAGCAAGAAAGAATATGTTGCAAGCTAACTAGTTTATTATGTTTTTGTATCAATTTCAATCATGTTACCGTTTACAAATTGCATTTCATTTTTGTCAGTTAGAAAAATACAATAGTATGTGGAAGGATTTACATTTTAAAAAGAAGGCATGCATTTTTATTAGCGTCCTTCCTTTTCTAAATCAATTGCTGTGATGTTAAGTCTGTATTTTGAGTTTGCATGTTATTTTCATTTTTCATTGTTGTTCTTTGAAAGCTGACTTTTCTATAAGTTTGAGAGACACTTCGTATGTCACTTTCTTTACAATTCCAAGTCTTATGAGATGCTGAATATATTATATGCATCACATAAAGTCTAACTTGTTTATAGCACCATCAAATAAATGCAACTTCTAGAGAGAGAGATAAATACTTTATTCATCCTCTCAGAGAAATTCAAGCATCCAGTAGCTCAAACACATCAGTAAAAATGATTACAAAATTAGTGGTGACCTCGTCATGGATCAGTTGTATTTTCAACAGCGTTAGAAAATCTTACAGAAGTAGGAACAAAAGATTGTCTAAAATGTTCTGTTCTAAAGCGCTACAACAGCAAATTAAAATGAACAGTTAACCCAAGTTCCTGAACGCTATTTATGCAGTTGAAATGACATAAGGACACTTAAACAAGTACAAAAGTATTATATTTTTTTTACTTTTGCAATGTATGTTTTGTGAATCTCTGAGTCATTATGCTTATATTTTCCCTGATTTCCTCTAGAAACATAAAACTTTGTGGTTGTCATCCATCCCCAGTAATTTCAAAGAGTCACAAAGGCAGTCTGGCATGTTCCAGTTTTGCATGAATGGAACTGGGAGGTAAACTTGGCTAGGCTGTTTCAATTTCTCTATCTAAAAGATTAAAAATAAACTCATTGAAACAAACTGCAAAACAATATTTTATTTACATTTTTTCCCCAATGCGTCTTTATTTTTTGTATATATGACAAATCAGCACCAAAGTGTACAACATAGTGTAGCTTGTGAATTTATTCACAGCCTTTGCATTTTTTGTGAACAGATTTGGTTTTAAGTAATTTTTATAGTAATTTTTGTGTTCAATTGGCAATCTACAGTATTGAAATTAAAACAAATTGCAAAACAAAAATTATTTGTTTTTTAAGTTAAATAATTAAAACTCCTATCATAACCTAAATTTTATCTTGTACAAAATCCAAGGCATTTAAAATTGCCTGGGGCAAGATGAATAAAACCCTGCCTATATTTTGTATTAAAATTTATCTTTGTTTTGGCAAAAACAATGTATGCACAAAAAAAAAAAACAGATTTATGACACCGTAAGGACACCTGGTCCCACTCCCAGTTCCTTTATAAATTTCAAAATCAACTTAAAACTATTCACGCATGCACACACTTTCTGCTGTTCCTGTCACCTTCCGTAAGGAACCATGTATGGCTTAAAACAAATACCCTTTTTAAATATTCATAACTTAATAACCACAAAAATTTGGCCTTGAAACTTAATGGTCTTTACTTTCAAACTATGGGAGAACACACAAACTGAAAGTTTAGTAAGTGTGAACTTTAGGCATTACTAACATTTAGTGAATTTTAAAGAGTGGGCAGGGTGGCTTGTCCTGCAGCACCATCCCAAGAGTTGCACTGTGTTACTAAAATAAGTTAACTTAAGGGTTTTTTGTTTTCACTTTTTAAGGCCACAGTTCATGTAAATATGTTAATTAACAAATTAAGGACAAATGGTGACAGTGGTATCACTGCTGCCTTATAATAAGGAGTCTGGGAGTCGTATCCCAGGTGCTCTTTGGAGTTTGCAAATTCTACAGGACTGCATTGTTTTGCTCCAGTTTCCTCCCACAGTCCAAAGACCATGCAGGTTAGGTGAACTGGAGATGCTACATTGCCCTCTGATGTGTGTGCTCGTGTGTGTGTTCACCCTGTGATGGGCTGGTGCTCTGTCCAGGGCTTTTTCCTGCTTATCCCTGTTTCTTGCAGATATGGTCCAGCTGCCCCCTGTGAAATGGGTTTAGAAAATGGATGGAAAGAGGAATGGACATCAGTATGTGATTGATGCCTTGCATATGCAATTACATGACATTTTCAATTAATTTCAGTGTCCTGCCCCACGGAGTCTCAAAAATACCAACACCAAAAAAGTATGTACAGAACTTGTGTAAGGTCGAAATGATCCATAACTTTAAACCGATTTCCTTGCCAAGTTTGTGCTTTATAAATTGCAACTGTTGCATAAGAAATGGCTTACACACATTTCTGAGCGTAAGCAAGTTTTATACATGAGGCCACTGGACTTTCTTTAAAAATTATGTTCTTTCTTCATGCAGGTCCTTCAGTGAGTCATTTAAAATTTTAGGTATAACCTTTTAGTAGAAAATAATTATTATTATACACTACAAGTTAGTCATATGTGTAGATACAGTAGCCTCTGAGGATTTTAAATTTAATAAAAAACATGTTTTAACAGTCCTAGTTTATTTTGTAAATCTTTTATTCCACTTTTTAACATCCTTTCATATTTTGTTTTCATATGTTGTCAAATTTTTTGCTTCTTTTCATCCTTAAAATGTTATGGGGACTGGTGTTTTAAAATGATTTAAATTTGTTCATGGAAATAAATTGTCCCATGTTGATGTATGTGTGACTGTAATCTGTCATGAACCAGCCACATGGTTGTGCACTCCAGATTGTCTGGAGTGGTTTAAGTTCTAGGCATGTTGGTCTGAGGCTAAGGATCTGCTCTGGTATGTGGAAGGTTGCTGGTTCAAATCTTGGTACTGCCAGAAGGGATCTGACTCTGTTGAGCCCTTGAGTAAGGCCTTTAACCTTAAAATTGCTGCAGGGATGCTGTACATTGTCTGATCCTGCCCTCTGACCACCAAAGGTCATGCAAAAAGACAATTTTCCCTTGAGGACTATAAAGTATATCAAATCAATGATGAAAAAATTAAGTGATTGTGAGAATAGTAACACTTTGCATAAAGCAAGTGTCTTTTTATTTCCTTTGCTGAATGCTCAGTTACTTAGCAGTACAGCAGTCCACATTAAAAACTACATGCCCCATAATTCAGTGTGTTATTATTTCATTCTGTTAATGGACTGGTACCCTGAACTATGGAGATATAATACCAGTATAAGTTTGCACAGGGCAAAGGCTATCCTGGCACCATCAAGTGAAAAATCAAGCTCCATTCACTTGCTGGACACACACTTACAACACCAGAATGAAAGCCATCAGTGATGTTTTCTTTTTTTAAACAAACATTCATGATAATGCTGTGCAGATGGCAAGAGCCATCTTTAACCTCCTTGGCATTATCCCCAAGCATCTCTCTGACGCAGAATTCCATGTAAAAATGGTAAGCCTAAGTATCTTTGGGAATAAGCTATTATGATCCAATTTTATGTTAAACCTCAATAACAGCTTGGGCCAATGTACTGCTGCTATCTATTGGGTAAAATAACATCATGCTGCAAAAAATCATGAATATTTTTGAGTTATACCACTTAAGTGTTCATGAGGTGGGTGGAGTCTTCAACCAAAATGCATAATGGCATGTAAATGACAAGCTGTAAAGCCAATTTTAGAACAAACAGAAACTGAACCATTACTTGAATCAAGCAATAGTGATGACAATGTGAATTGGTCTTAGACCTTGAAACGGATTATGATACATAGCACTGTATGACCAAACTGACATGATATACCTGGTGACTTTGGTTGTGCAGAGATTTACTGTGGTGCAAGTAGGTACATGATAAAAAGGCAAAATCCTGAGCACTGTTCATTATGCAGCAACTGTTGATGTTTTTGTCAGGAAAAATGTGAAAATCACTAGACCTTGCCCTATGGCAACCTATAATAACACAAGGGATGCCCCAACCATTTGGGCTGGCACTGGCATTCTTCCTTCTCATACTTAGCAAACTGATGATTTTATTAGAATTAATGGAATGCTATACTACCAGGCAGTTGTCTTATTGCAGGGGTCCCCAACCCCCTAGAGAACTGCTGGCAATGGAGACTCACTTAGTGAAGGGCTACAGCAAAATTTCTGCCCCCTTCACTGAGGACACTTTTCAGAATGCTGGGCAGGCGGGGCTTTGCAGCGGCGCAGAGAGAGGAGAGAGAAACATCCATTGGAATTTAACTCATTCTCACCCTCCTATAGAAATGGCAGACACGAAAAAGCGATAACGGTGTTAGTGTTTGTGATGTGTAATCTGTTGGAATGACAAATGCAATGTATATGTCTTTGTTATTTGCAAAAAAAGAAGAAAAATCTCAGGTTGCAACGTATGTGAACTACTGCATTTGAAGACAGTTTTTATGTGGTTCAGTGATGCTCATTCAAGAAACATTCCTATTAATGCAGCATTCATTCAAGAAAATGTGAGGTTTCTAAGCTCTTGGGACCTACGTCAACGGGACAACACGCCAGTGCGATCACTGCGTCTGTGGAAGACTGTTTACTTGTTGCCGGAGCAACGGACAATCAATCATACACAGACACAGCAAAGCTTCAGCATGACGTTCCCATTGGGTGGGGGGGGGGGGGAATCCAAACTTGATTTATGGGGCCGATGAGTGAACATTGGGATTTTTGGTATGTTTCAAATGTTAGCAGAGGTTGTTAAAGATACCAAACCAGGGCCTTCTTTCTCCAAGCTGGTGTATGATCATCTATCTCAGCTTTCAATAGAGTTTGAGCATTATTCCCAACCACAAGACCCCCGAAATGGGAAGGAATGGAGCTGTGACCCATTTGTGAATAAGCCAGGTGAATCAACTTTGTCTGTGCTTGAAGAAAATCAACTGCTTGATGTTGCAAATGATGGTGGCCTTAAAAGTATGTCTGAGACAACTTTAAATCTCCATACATTTTGGATTAAAGTCAAAGCGGAATATCCTGAGGTTGCCACAAAATCCCTGAAAAGTCTGCTTCCATTTCCAACATCCTGTCTTTGTGAGGCAGCTTTTTCTGCAGTGACAGCAACCACAACGAGATGAGTAGACTGAACATAAGCAAACACACTTTGTGTGTCACTGTCTTCCATCGTCCCCATATGGGATCGATTGGTTGCAGGAAGACAAGCTCAGGGCTCGCACTGATTCTGCATTATGGTTGTATAATTTCTATTACGATATAATAACTTAATAATAATAGAAATGTAATGTAAATTGTGTATAAAACAGCCCTACGAACCTGCCCCAAATTCTCCACCCCCATATCAGCATCCCCCTACCCCAAAACGGTCTCTGGAAAAATTTGCTTCTAGTAAAGCAGTCCTTGGTGTCAAAAAGGTTGGGGACCACTGTGTTAGAATACTTTTGTTGCTTAAGAGTACATATATAAACCATTGACATTTATTTTAAATAAATCCTGCATGCTAGGGAAATTCTTAAGAACTGGAAGCTGGTAAGTATTATACCATTTTTTAACAAGTTAAAAAATGTGTGCATGGTGTAACATTTAAAGGCGTTCTGCGACTAAGTTAACTGATATGAAAGTTGGAGCATTTCACATTTTTTATTTACTTCATCATAGAGTCAGTTATCACATTTTTGTTTATTAAATATTTTTGTAACAGTAAGTCATGTTAAAAAATAATAGTGATAATAGAATGCAATTACCCGTGTTAGTAGACTATATTGAATACATGCTTTTTTAACAGCACTTTACAATGGAGTTAAAAATGGAGCCATAATAGGCTTGTGGTTGGTCAGTAGATTTCAAACACAGCAGGTTCCAATTCAAGTGATGTAAAAGTGACATTGATTGATGTGTGTTAGTAGTGGAGGCTTTGTGACAGTTGTTCAGTTTTCTTAAGCATAACATTTTTGAAAGTATACCAAGTAGAGTATTTCACAATATTTAGTTATTGTGGAAAAAAAATTAATAAATAATATCAAATGACCAATACTAGAATAAAATCACTGTTAATATTACCATTTGAAAGGAGAAAAACAATGTAATAAGTTCTCCATCTAGCTATTAACATTAGTTAGAACACAATAATTTGTTAAAATTGTTTAAATAAGTTAGAACTTGCAAGGGACCTGATTTATTGTATGATGGGAATACAAAAGCTGACAGTAATTTTAACAAGAATGACAAAAGAGCTGCTAAACATTGGCCAGCTTCAGCTTCATGCAATCTTAAAGATTTTAACACCAATCTGAAAATACACATACGTATAAGCTGCTATTATGGTATTAGATGTGGATAAACCATAATGCACACTCAGTCTTTCATGTGTTACACCTTTAAATAATCCACACATAGCAAACTATAATTCCACTCTATCCTCATGATTAGTGACCATCATGGTCCAATCTTCTGCCTGCAGATCAACTGCTGTTCCATTTCCAGGGTCATTTGTAGAATTTGCAAGGATCAGCGTGTTACACTACCTCTGTGATTGTCGTGCACTGTCACACATGGATCAAAATCTGAAGAGCTGTGTTTTGCATGACTTGTACATATTTGTAAAATCTGTCCCTCCTAGAGGGTTCACACGAGTCATATGTGTATCTTAAATAAAATGTTTACCATTAATCAAGGGCTATTTTATATACAATGGTTAAGAAAATCAGGGGCTTGTCATGACTGTTCTTGTACATCAGGGGCTGAGCACCAAACACTGTCATTACTAAACCCATCCTGTGTTTATATCAGTTAGTGTATCCAGACAGTATACGGATGCCAGTAAGAAGGTTAATAGTGTATTGATAATGGGAGTAAGACAGTGTAAGAGTCAGGTGGAGACTGTTTCTTAGTGCAAAGAGAATTGTCTGCTACTCAACATCAGAAAACCAAAGAACTAGTCACTAACTTTCACAGCACCAAAGAGCCTCTACACTGGTCACTATTCTGAGAGTGAATGTGAGGTGGCAAACTGCTACAGGTGCTTGGGAGTCCACATTAAAGACAAACTGAACTAGTCTCATAACACAGAGAAACCACATAAGAAAGGGCAGAGCAGACTTATGGGTAGTGATACCTTTTAAATTGTCTGTAATTCTGTGATAACCAGTGCAGTTTTCTTTGTTATAGTTTCCTGGGTCAGTGACATCACTTCAAGAAAGACCCATAGAATTAATAAGCTAAGCAAGAATAATGGCTCAGTTATGGGATGGGCTCTCAAGACACTGAAGGTACTAGTGGAGGAGAGAATGAAGACAAAACGGACAGTCATACTGCACAACCTGTCTGTAACAACCTAAGATTAAGTTCTTTTAGCCAACAAATTATTTAACAGACATCAAAAATTACTAAAAGAGTATTCATTTATACCTACAGCAATATGCTTTTATAATACCCTTACTGAGACTGCTGTCTTACCATTAGCCAAGTCAGTTTTAAACTTCTTTTGAGAGTTTGATGGGTGTTGTTTGCTTTAATATTTGTTGAGCTTCTGTAAAAGCTAAATTTCCCCTTGGGACAAATAAAATTTATGTCTGCCTGCCTGCCTGTCTGTCTTCTCATGTCTAATCACCTGGCTGTGATTTTTGTTTAATAGTACTCTCTACTTTCTGGTATAAAGAATATACTGTGCTACATTTACCTCTGCTGTAGCCTTATGCGTGGTGTCTAAGCCTTCAGAAAAATTGATCGCTGTCTTGGATGCATTGCATTTTAAAGCTATTGGTATAAAGTATATAATTTCTGCTGCGGTAAAGTTTAATTTACATGTTTAATTTGTGTAAGTTGAGGTTCTACTGTATTTCTGTTTTCCACCTTTTTTGTAGACTGCTTAAAATTAATCCGCAGCTTTGGTATTTTGAGTTTTACCTTCTGTCGGATGATTTTTAGGTAGCTTTTACCAAATTGTCTGTCCATCCATCTGTTGGTTTATCAAACCTGATTAATTTTACAACAGTGATCTTTGAATTTTATATTTTAGAATATATTGTTTCAGCAAAGCAATTTTTATATCTTCCAGCTCCAAACTGGCATATCTAACAGTGATTTTATATGAATATTTCAAAAACTGTAGTTACCAGTGCCTTGCAGCCTAAGATAACAACATTTTTCCGCACCCAAACCTTATCTGTTCTTACGTTATATAATATCCTCAGACTCACTTTATTCAGTTTAGAGTCATGATAGTCAAAAGCCTATCAGAGAAGCACTTGGCACACGCCTTTTATTCTTACATGCAAACTTTTAATTATTGGTTGAACACTGTGTTGTGTGTTTTGTTGCCTCAGATGAATGTGCTAATTAAGAGGAAATAAGCCACCAGTGTTATAGTTTTAGTTAGAATAAAAGCTAGGCAGCATTTAACTCAAAGCAAATTTGAGTCATTTGCCTATGCACAAGTGAAGAAAACTTGGAGAAATCTAAAGCTCAGTGTCAAAATATAAAAGTTGGAGGTCCAGTACATAAGAAGTAAAAATAAAAGAAAAACCATATATACGATACCATTACAAAACATCAGCAAAAGAGTGACTTGGCAGAGTGAAGAAACAAGAGTCACATGTGAGTTATTTGACTGCTGTTTCCTAACAGTTGGAAATGCTGCCATCAGGCAAAAGAGCCAGTAGAAGGCACAGCATTATGTCTAGAAACAAGCAAAAGCAGTGTATTATTATTTGCAGACAGCTGTGTTATGATATTTAGCTCATGGCGATTGACACCTATAAATACATTTATTTACAGACATTTTTGTCCTTGATCAGCATTGTTAACATGTCTAACAGCAGTAGTGACAGCGCCATTTTGGCCCACTATATAATGCTTGCAGCTGTATTTTTTTTTTCTTTGTACATAAAAAATAATTAACAGTTGAATCTTTCTTAGACTAAAAATACAGTACATACAGTAGTTATCATTTGTGGCAACTTAAGTGAAACAACATATGGTTTAGTTATATACTTAAATGCTTTTTGTGTGTTCATGATGTAATATTTACAAAAACAAAATTTTGAAATATATAAAAACCCCTTTTGACAAAGGAGCACTTATAAAGTCGTATTTTTTTATTTGTCATTAGATGGAAAAATGTATTTAGCCCCTTTTTTTTATCCTTTTTGTACGTGATTTTGTAAGAAAAGTATTGCCACAATTAACAGGTTTATGCTTAGATTGTGATCATAATGGTCTGAAAGGCAATAAAGTGCATATTGTTTATAAAGTTTAGTAAAGTGGAGTATGCTACATAAACTAAGTGTCATTCCATTAAATGCCTTTCTGTGTGCCTAAATGAATGGGAAGGATTGGATAGAAAATAAGGAAAAGAAACAGTTGTGAGGCAAACAAGTTATACTGTACTGTATTAGAAAAAGTACAAATTCAGCACAGATATAACATCGGTAAAAAAAAAGGTCATCAAAAAGTATTACAACAGATTAACTGGGATCCAATTATTTTCATGACAAAAATGTTTCTATTTCAGGTATGTTCCACAGGCCATGACGGATGGCATTTTCAGATAATTTGTATATTTAAACAATTTAAATGTTAAATGCATTATGAAACAGCACAGCTTCATGGATTTTTGTCAGTGGTACAACAATTACAAAGTCTGACATGAGCACATTTTCATTTATTAAGTGATATTGTAGATGAATGCAAGAAAAGAACGAATGCAACCATAAAGGTGAAAAAAACCCAGCCATCCTGATCCAACAGGCAGATATTTTATGATAATTCCAGTCCCCAGGAGGGAAAAAACAAGGCTAACCACAACACAATGAATAATAGCAGCAGTGAAAGGAATGAGTGTGATGGGACAACAGAGGGCAAGGCTCTAAACAAATGAGGTGATGTCCAGTTTTTAACTGATTTTCTTGATGCTTCATTGATCTGCATCACAGATGATTTGATGTGACTTAAATTGCAGAAGGATTGGCATCTGTATAAATTAAGTCTCAGGAGCCTTCTGGTGAGAACTAAGGAGTAGCTCTGCTGCTAGAGTACTGAGATAGAATAATCTACATTGGTGAGAATTAAGGGATGTCACAGAGAAATCTTAGAATGAAGGTTTAAGGTAAGAAAGTAATGTTTAAAAAAGCAAAGAAGACCAAGAATGACAAGTATAAGACTAAAAGAGAAAACAGCAGAACAGTGCTGGAACATGTAGAAAAAATGCCAAGTACTCCAAGGGTACACATAGGACAGAGTGAGATGGGTCCATCAGGTTACACTAACATGGATAGGGTATAGTCTATAGGTAATTTTACATTGAGTGTACAGTACTAGTAGCTTGAGTTTCTGAAGTAGTGTCTAACATTTGAAACTATAGTATCACTGGAGAGATGGAAATAGAGAGGGGACCAGTCTCATATCAATGGGAGAGGACTGAAATATACTTTACAAAGTAAGAAGCAGAGAGTGGAGACATTTTTATTTTTTTTGGTGACAGGGTAGAGGATCAGTTTGGGGCACTCCCCCACATATCCTAAGTACTGATCAGAGTTGTTGATAGAAGAAGAAAGTTGTGCTACAAAAATTAAGGGAACTATACAGAGCTATAGAGGGGACAGGGTTGTGAAGAATGCAAGTGTGATTGTTCTGGAAGGTGCAAAGAGTTTTTCTACACAGTGCCAAACACTGATAACATAGGCCAAAATAGGTCCCAAAGATAGCCCTGAGATTTTATGCTTTTAGGAGGTGGACAGAGTACTTTGAAGAGAAAGTGAAGAATGAAATACACACTCTGTGAGGAGCCACAGGGGTGATTAGCACAGAGGGCATTGCAGTCACCATGGAGAGTGAAAGCTGTGTAGCCAGGAAGTAACACCCCAGCATTCAGCCTATTGCAAACTAGAGTTGAATGCCTATATCTTTACTATTCCAAAAATAAAATACAAAAACCATTAGCTTGATTTCACCCCATTATGTAGTGTGAGGTGAGAGAAATTTACAGGGTAAATTTTCATTTTGATAACAGAGAGGTGAGATTCATCAGGGAAAACACAGCAATAATTGGATACTATATTTCATTGTTAAAGGCAGCTGGTTTGAGTAATAAGCTAAAAAGCTACAGTAAAGGGGACAGCCCTTTGTATTACTGGTCAGAAGAACTATGGGAGATGGGTGGAAGATCATAGAGTCTTAATCATATTTACAAAGCTTATGCTTTCTGTGAATTGGTGTAAGAAATTTGAGTTCATATGATCAAATGCCTTCTCCATAACAAAGGAAAGGAGAACAGTTCTGCTCATAAGTGTAAGACTGCTGATGACGTGCAAAAGTTTGTTGATGACACTGCTATCATGGGCTGCATCAGGAGTGGGTAGGAGGAGGAGTATATGAGCCTAATCAAGGACTTTGTTAAATGGTGCGGCTCAGACCACCTACACCTGAACACCAGCAAAACCAAGGAGCTGGTAGTGGACTTTAGGAGGCCCAAGCCCCTCCTGGACCCTGTGATTATCAGAGGTGACTGTATGCAGATGGTACAGACCTATAAATACCTGGGAGTGCAGCTGGATAAATTGGGCTGGACTGCCAATACTGATGCTCTGTACAAGAGCGGACAGAGCCAACTATACTTCCTTAGAAGGCTGGTGTCCTTCAATATCTGCAATAAGAAGCTGCAGATGTTCTATCAGACGGTTGTGGCGAGCGCTCTCTTCTACGCGGTGGTGTGCTGGGGAAGCAGCATAAAGAAGAGGGACACCTCACGCCTGGACAAACTGGTGAGGAAGGCAGGCTCTATTGTAGGCATGGAGCTGGACAGTTTGACAACTGTGGCAGAGCGACTGGCTCTGAGCAGGCTCCTGTCAATCATGAAGAATCCAATGCATCCTCTGAACAATATCATAATCAGACAGAGGAGCAGCTTCAGCAACAGATTGCTGTCACTGTCCTGCTCCACTGACAGACTAAGGAGATCATTCCTCCCCCACACTATGTGACTCTTCATTTCCACCCCGTGGAGTAAACGTTAACACTACACAAGATTATAGACTGTTGTACTTGCCTCACACTCTCCGCCTTGCATTTTTTAACTTGCACTGCGCTTTTATTGCTCCTTTAATTAATATTGTTTTTATCAGTATGCTGCTGCCGGAGTATGTGAATTTCCCCTTGGGGATTAATTATGTATCTGTCTGTCTGTCTGCCTGGTGAATCAGAATGTGTAACAGCTGACTGATCAGGATGGATTATTGTACCAATGACTCTCTAGGCAGCTAGTACCGAGCTTAGGTTTTGTGTCTTTTGTTTAGGTTTTCTTAAGAGACAGAGTCCTTTACCTATCACATGTGGAACAGTATTTGCATTGCTTTAACAATAAAGTGATGTCTACCATCTTAAATGAGGAAAATTAAGAAAATGTATTTAGGAGAATGCACATTTGACCCTGACATAAAGTTCAATGCCTTTCTGTGTTCAGCTGAAGTGGGGCATCTAAATGAGAAGCCACTTCCTTTGAGGAGGGAGAAATAGTATCAAGGAAAAGATTTGATATCAAAAGGCAGAGTGTAGGAGGAGCTGTCAAGTAATTTAGCATAATAATCTGAAATTTCACTATTGTTTAAGGGTCATTTGAAATCAAGGCAGATTTAGTATGGGTAGATGTAGTCCTGGAGATAGAAACAGGCAAAATGCAAAAATGCCCTTAAATAGTTTTACCCCATAAGACAAAAAGGCAAACACAAAAAATGCCCCCCAAATAAGCTTAGGTTTAGTAATATTATTATTATTATTATTATTATTATTATTAATAACTTAATATATATGATTGTCACCATCATACTCATCTATAACACTCTGATGGCATATAATGTTTTGCTTCCCTCTCCCCCTCTCCCACCTTTTTGAGCTGACAGAGTAAGCAATCTTGTTTGTAAAATAAAATAATGTACAATCCACTACGCAAAACCTGCAAACACAAAGAATAATTTGACCAAGTCAACAGTCCATCACTATTAAATGAGTCCATCTACCAACCATTGAAATAAATGGTAGTTATATTGGCTTAGAATAGAATGTGTGCCCATAAAATATGTATTTCATATATACTGCAATGCTTGCCATGTTTTCTTCACAGTTGCAACATGAAGGGCAGTAAAATTATAAAAATGTTACTTACCAGCACCACTTGACCAAGAATTACATGTCTGCACACAATGACTGATAGTTAACCCCTCAGATGATGGTTTATGAATGAGGTTATTGAGGTAGCTAGCAGGCTACCTTATGTTAACAGCAGTGTTATATTAGCAAACCAGGTTGGAGACTTATGTAAGCATTTCTCAATATATAGTCGGCAAGCTATTAAACTGTTCAGATGTATCGTCTGATATCTACTTAGTTAGGTATTTATTTATAACAGCCAGGCTACTGCCCGACATCTTAGCTACTAAATAGAATTAGGTCCATGAATGGGTGGTCTAAAACTACCACCATAAAGCAAACTATGTAACTTATAGCAGATGTAATGTTTTTTGCCACATGTGGGCATGTGGTTGAGATTCATAATGTCCCAACAGAAGTAATGAACATTTTTTCAAACTTGGTCCCCTCTAGACGATATCTGTATCTCCACAGGTCTGTTATTTTAAATTTACCTCAGTGTCAGGTTTGAGAGACCACCACTGGCCATTGGAATTATTTAACTCCATTCAGCTGGTGAAACACACTGCTTCTTCTGAACAGTTCTGTCACCAGGCCTGTCTCTTTAGAGGGGGGACAGTTGGGGCAACTGCTGCACTATACTTCTCTTCTTGAACATTTTTAAAATTCAGTTTTTAATTTACCATCTTTACTAATATCCCAAGGGATAAGCCGTAGCCCTTTTTTCCACAACCCCAGATAAAATAAAGTTTCAAGCCTCCTTCCCCAGCACTTTATCAGGTAAGTTTGCTTCTGGTCCCTGTTTTTGTACAGTAAGAGCACTGTTTGAGTATTTAGCCTCAAGCTCAGTCAATTTAAAGTGAACCTGGCATCCTTACATCTCATGCTGCTGGGGCAGGGGCTGTGTGATCATAAAAAAACATGTACTAAGTAGGTTCAGTTTGATAGAAATGTAAATCAATTTCTTAGAAGCGATACTGTTAACTAGTGTTTTTACTTTTCTGTTCTTTGTTGTGAGTTCGTCAGTCAGTCAGTTTTGTTAGCCTGATTTTAGATGAGGCTAAAGTTAGTGACTTATTTGCTTCTGCTTAGTCATACCTATCTGTGGTAATACAAAGATACAATATTTTAAAAGGTATTCACTGATATATGTCAAGAAATGGACACTTTGTAGCGTTTTCTGCTGTTGATGAAACTAACATAGTCACTTTCAATATTATAATAAGGTAATCTTTTATTTTGTGTATTTTGCAAAATCTATTTGTTTATAAAATCTGGTTATAAATTATCCCTTGATTTCAGTTAGTGGTCCCAAAAAATGCCTTTAAAAACATTGTTCCTATCCTGGGTAGAAGGGAGAGAGTGGAAACGACTCATTCTTCCTCATTCTGAATTAAGCAGACTGCTTGGGCTGGTCTCAGATGTATAATAATTCCTAGTACAGTGATTTACACACTTTCATCTCTGAACTGAAAAACCTTTCTTAGCTCTGATCTAGTACTGGATATTACACGTTTAAGATCTTTATTGGCCACAAAGGAGCACACAATTTCCAGGAATGACAGGTAGATCTGAGCTGCATTCTTCTTTAAAGTTCAAAGTATGCAAGATGTGAGAAAAAAAGTGATAATGCAGTTCTAAATAAAACCTTCAGTTGTGTCCCAAATAGTGTGAGTGTTGTCTACAAAGCCTAGATTGAGCTCCAGGAACTCATGTGGTTTGATAGCAAGCTGTTTGCAAAAACTTTATTCCTCCGAGCAGAGTTTGTAACAATATGTTGTTGCCAGTACAAGTGCCACAATTTATGATCAAATAAAGTGGATGAAGTTAAAAAGACATCTAAAATTGATGGTGTTGGGGGTGTGAAATTAAACTATAATTACTATAGACTGCAAATTAGCATGAGATAGCAAAAATGAGAAGTCTCTGACTTCATTAACTGGAAACATCAAATTATTTTCTTTAGTATAGTTACATTGAAATGAAATGTATGTTGAGTAATGAAGGAGAATGGACTATGTTTAACAGCTGATTCGTCACAGCATTAATGTTAGAACTAACTATAACCTTATATTTAGAGAATTTCAGCAAACAGCTGGTGAGGTCTGCAAAGATGCTAGGAGATATGAGATACAGTACAAGGTGAGTTGAACACCAACTTACTACTTCCTAGCTTCTCTTGCAAGTAACAAAATTTTCCATTACCACCCTCTCATAAGCCCTTAATCTACAATCTAAGGACAATAAGAATGCTGCTGCTTTTAAAGCAGAGGGAAAAAATCAGCCCAGATTTGTTTGTTATTGTAGTGGTGGGAAACAGCAACAAACAAATGCCATTTCTAAATTAATGACATGTCAATATGCTGATAATGGAAAAGGTCCAGTATGGACATATGCCATCAATTTGAATTCAAGGCCTTGATGTTATATTAATTATAAATACTACTAAGCTTAGCCATGATCAGTGTGAAACAACAGAAAAAGGAAAACATTGTACCAAATGCAGGATATACAGGATAGCATTTTGTAAAAGAGTATACAAAGTGAAAACAAAACTGAAATTATATTTGTAATGCCATTGCAATGTAGGGTATACAGCAAAAAATAATTTCTACAAAAAAATCCATATACAGTAATAATAAAAGCTTGAATTTTATTTTAAATAAAATAAATATATATGAATAAAAATGAAAGCAGAAACATAAATAAAAGTGAAAACAAAATTGCTTTGATATTCCTATGTCAACACATTTATTGTTAACACTGTTTAGCTTAATATCTCCTATGAATAGTTTATATTTTCTGTTTTAAAACTTGTCTTTAAAATGCTATTTTATTTTAACATTTATACAAATTATATTAAAAAAAAAACTTAGTTTGTCTATTCTACTGAACTGGAACTGTATAAACTATAGATTTTGGGCAAGAATCCCTGACATATTAATGTTTTTTGTATTGCACTCTGAGGGGGCACAATATTACTTTTCATCAGTAATTTATTTATATACTGCTTTTTCAGTACTTGGTCTCCAGCTGGTTATCATGCCCAAATGTCATTTGTCTTGCCTGCTATTTACCCAATAAGATACAGCACTTAACTTTCACTTGCTTTCTGTTACTGGCTAGTTAGCTAACAAAAGCATGTACAAGTGCTTTAATTGTTTTAATTGTTACGAGTTGGCTATGACACGATTTATACAATACTGAACAGACAAGAAAATTTGTTAGTTGGTTCTAGTTATAAGCACATGTGAATGAAAGCTGAGAGCTGAATTCCAATGCAACCTAACAATTCTTTGAAGTTTAGGACATAATTTGAAAGTCACAGGAAGGGGTAGATGGTTTACAAATAAATTATTTTAGTTTTATATCTTAAGTCTTTAAAAATATCTTTAGTTAAGCTGCTGAATAAATCTGAATTATTGTTTTTTAGATGTAGCTGCTGCTTTTAGGTGCTTGCAGAGCAGCTTATGAGGACATGCTTCAGTCATGCTGGAAGCTGTACCTAGATTACCTGAGCTGTTTGTTTGGGATACCATCTAAAAATTAGTCTCCAGCATTGCACATATTCTCAAAATATGAGAATTTAAACCCTTTAAAATAACAAGACCATAATATGACATATAATAGGTGTTTTCTGTTGTTGTTGATGGGAGAAGATGTCAGCTGCTCTTTGCTTTTGTGTTTTGATATTCATGAAAATCAGCTGGACCACAGCATGGAAATTAACAACCTGCCTTTTTGACTCTAGTTACCCCCTCAAATAATCTGCTGACAAATAAGAGAAAGAGCACCTTGTAAGATGTAATTGGCAACAGTCCATGTTATGTGTGTGTCTTTAAACAAATACACTAAAAACAAAACAAGTTTCTTGAGAGACTGATTTGCTATGCAAACCAAAACAAAGAAAACATTATCATAGTGGGACATGAATAGCAAGGAGTCATTTACTGCAGCAGTATTAACTGAAGCCAAAACACTAAAACAGATAATCGAGGTTAAAATAAAAATAGGCATTAAATGTGCTAAATATTTAAAAATTAAATATGTATTTTTCAGGTAAATTTAATGTCCTCCATAGACATTGTCAGACAAAAAAATTATGAAGAGGGCATTTTGGGCCTTTTGCAGAAAATCTGAAAAAGAGAATGAATAGGCTGATGCCTGAAGTTGAATGTATCTACCACATAGTAATATATTCAGTTTTTTAATTTGCAGTTTTATTTCATGTTATTCAAGCTTATCTACTTTCAGAAAAATACTAATCAGTGTGATTAAACAATCAATCAATATTAAAAAAAAAAAGATTTCATCATTACTTTTAATATCATAGACAGACCCCACATTCCGTCAAATAACTCCGTCCCACTGGAATACGGAAGTTTTTTTTCAGATAAGATTAGGTTGGGCTTATCAAAAGGTTGTCTTCGCACCGCAGCTTAGATTTTAGGGTACATGTTTTCCATTATTTTTTGTATACATTGTTATTAATGCTTTACTTAAATGCATAATTACTATCATTATGTGTTTAACCTAATGTGGTCATCATTACAGAAATTATAAACTAGAAAAAGTGTCCCTTGATTAAAAGTTGTAAATTATTTATATGCATGACTAGTAAGTAATTGATTTAGGCATAATATCAGCATCATCAAAATGTAATTTGTAATGCTTTTAATACTTTAATAATGCTAGTTGTGTCAAAATGAAATATCTGAGGTAGAGCTGTATTTGGTGGCCATTTTCACTGTTGAAATAACCTTATATGCCTTTTACTCAAGAGTGGCTTCCATCTAGCCACTCTGCCATAAACACGATTAATGGTGTGCTGTTAAGATGGTCATCCTTCCAATAGGATCCTCCTTCTCAGGAGACGACTTCTGAACTATTGTTAAAGCGACCAGTGGTTTCTTGGTCACCTCCCTGACCAGGGCCTATCTTGCCCAGTGGCTCAGTTTGGTCAGACAGCCATCTCTAAGAAGTGTTATGTCATAGTGATTCAGATCTTCTTCCATTTCATAATTATTGAGGCCACTGTACTCCTTTGAACACTCACAGCTTTAGAAATGTTTTTTTACCCTTGCCCTTTCCTTTGCCTTAACTGAAATTTAATTGTGGAATCTACAGAGAATTCCTTGGACTTCATGGCTTGATTTTTTTCCTGACATGCAGTGTGAATTATTAAACCTTGTGTACGCAGATGCGTGTGCCTTTCTACACTATGTCATATCAATTCTATTTGCCACAGATAGACTCAAATCAAGTCTGAGACATGTAAAGGATAATTAAAGCAAAAAGAATCATCAGAATACAATTTGGATTTCCAGAGTAAAGTTTCTGAATATTTATATAAATGTCAATTTCAGTTTTTAATTTTTAATTAATTTGCAATTCTTTCTGAAAAAATGTTTTCAATTTTATGTTATGGATTATTTAGTGTAGATTGATGGACAAAATAGTAAATTTAACAATTTACAATTAATTTTACAACACAATGAATTGTGTTGAAATTGGAGGGATCTAAATACTTTCTGAATCCATTGTACAAGACACTGAATGACTACATGATATTTGTTACTAATGTTCACAGTTATTACTATATTCTTGTTGCTTTAGCTGTGGTACTGTGGTAATATTAGTCCAGTAATGGGTGTTGTGTTTCTTTTCTCCATCAGTATGTTTTAAATACATCAATGATTTCCACAAAGAAGAGGTACCCCCACACCATTTTGCTCTTTGTAGGAACTGGCTACAACTATGCTGAACTCAAATAGGCTGATAAGCCTTCTTTGTAGTAAAACTTCTTCAGCTTTGCTTTTCATCTCAAAACACTGTCTCTCTTTGAATGTGAACAGATGCAGTATCAGAAGGTACAGGAATAAAAATGTATATTTTTGACACCCACACTGCCACAAGGCATATACTATATATTAATGTGTCCACTTGATTATAATGAAAATAAATATTTAAATTAATAATGTACTGCTGACATTTGTGACGTCTGTAGCACTGATCTCTTAAGCATTTTAGTCTCAGTTATAACCACTTTTTTTTTTTTCAAACTTTAGTTTTAAAGTGCCATGTTAAAAAGAGGGTAAGCTTAGATAAATGATTCAAAGTGCATTATTTCCTCTTGTTATGGGGTAATATGTTATTCAGGAACTACTGACCACAAAATATCCATTGTGCAAGGATTGTTTCTTCAGATTAAGAACAGGAACCAATTTAAAGAGATACATGGAGTTCTTGGTGTGTGGAGTACATGTCTAGAGGAATTGTAATTAAAGTGTACAGTGCACATCTCAGACCATATCTGGGAAACTGTGTTCAAGGTTGATCTTATTAGAGAAGTGCATAAGAACTGTAGATAAATTCCATAGACTAAAGGTTATGAAGGGGTGAACAAGTTGTAAATGTATATAGTAGTCTGCTGGGCTATTGTCTTTGTAAACCTGGTAGTCTAGATATGTTTTCTAGTAGCCCAGCTTTATATGTGGGATGGAGGGTTACCTGTAGCTTTTTATAGCAATGTTTATTAGTAAAGTTTTATTTTACACAAGTGCATAACATTTTTCTTCCACAATCTAAACACAAATGGCATCTTGGAAAAGAATGTTTTAGCAAATAGTTGATTTTTAAAGGATTATTTCATACTGTTCCATGGTCTATTTTTCCAATGTACACAAAAATATTTTATCGAAACATAAATGAAACACTGCATTAATTTTGTTTTCAGACCCTAATTAGACTGCACCAGTTTCACAGTCATCAGTTTGACTTTCATGGTTATTCTGAAATGTGACATGTCCTTTACAGTGTCATTCAGCTTTAGTTGACCACCGCCAGTGTTCTGTGTATACAGTTGCATTCAAAGTTGTCACACTTGGACCATTAAGATGGTCCTCATATTATTAAATTGAGGTTTAGAACTTAAACAGCACCTTCGACCTCTGTGGATTTTGGGCTTAATAGTAGGGTGTGTTTTCACAATCTCCCGAATACCTGTTAGGAGCCCAGAGTATATAATGGTGAGTATCTTATTTCTTTAAGCTTCCTCTCATGCCTTTTCCATGACTGCATAAGACAAGATCTGCTAGTAATGGAATATAGCCCTCTAATTTCCAAAGGTTAATATACATTTTCTAAGGCTGAAAACTTTAAAGCTTGTGACAAAAGCATTGTAGGAACATTTAAGCTATCACATGTGACCAACAAGCTGCTGATAATTTAAGGTAATTTTCTTAGTTGTAGTAAGCCCTGTCAGTTGAAAGGAGTTACTTTCTGTGTCAATGCACATTTTTGTTTCCAAGTTGTACGTTTCATGAAATGCCAAAACACTGTACTGACATTTTGTAGATACTGTAGACTGACTACTATAGCAAACAGTTTAACTGTGCTCTGTTACCTTTTCAATGATAAAATTAGTTTAATCCCAAAAACAAAGGACTGCCTTTATATGTGGTTTCTGAATATTCTCTAAATACAGCACGGTAGATGTGCTTGTGTGGAGACCCAAGCAGAGTATAATACGGTAGTCTCGTGAGTTAGTGACATGTATGATAAAGAGACAAACGTAAAATATTTTTTCTTGTCTTCCATGCACTTTGAAGACCTGTTGAATCATATTCAGCCCATCGCTCATCATTCTGGCACCCACGTAAACAGTCTTCTCACCATTTTAGGGTACACAGTTCGCCTAGTTAAACAAAATTCTTTGAGCAGAACGCAGCAAAAACCCAGCGTATGTCATGGTGTCTGACATTTTTGCTGTGCTGCCCTCTCAAGTGCAGATGTGCCAAGTTTAAACCAGGCTTTAGATGGTGGTTACAGCAGTCTGGCACGCTATAAGCAGCTGTCATTAAAAGTGATACCAAAGTTAAGATCGTATAATAAGCATTGGGTCTTTGGTTTTATCAAAATATTTTTGATTAGGAAAATATTGCAGGACCAAAGGTCTGAAATATGTAGTAGTGTGACAGGCTTTATGAGTTTGTAGTTTGATTTGCTAGAATTAAAAACCTTTATTCAATGTGGTCCAGACTACTGATTTGTCCACCCCTGTCACAAGTTTGGCCGGGTTTATACTTCAAGTGACGCATGCTGCAGCGGACGCTCCTGCTACGCAACCGTTGTAGTGTTTATACTTGCGCACGTACCTCTGGAGGGATCCATCAGGTGGCAGTAAGAGATATTATCACGGTGAGAACATGTTCGGCTTCTCTGTGTTGTGAATTGCCTAAACACCCATTAAATTCCGATGACACCTTACCGCAGTATCTCTGAAAATGATGTTTATTGATTAAATCCATCAATCCAGGGATGTGTCCATTCCAGCAAGCATTGGGCACGAGTGAGAAACAATCCCTGGACGAGGCCTCAGCTCATCGCAAAGTGAATGCAAGCACACTGTGGAGCCGACCCGGACACAGACAGGCGGACATGTTGTTTGTCACCACCACATGTTTATTATATATACAATATTTACAATAAATGGTCACTAAGACCCAGTTCAAAGTAGTGCACAAACCCCAAACACAGTCCTGGCCACGCAATGCCTTCTTCTCGGGCCACCTCCACACCTCTCTCGTGCCTCGTCCTGCTTCCACCCGACTCCAGCCTCGAATGAATGGAGACGGCCCCTTTTATTCCGTACCCGGATGAGCACCAGGTGTTCCCGGCATTCCTCCCTTGGCCACGCCCCAGCGTGGCGGAAGTGCCGCCTGTCCTCCCGACAGCTCTCCGGGTAACGTCCAAAGTCTTCCCCCCAGCACTTCCTGGTGTGGCGGAAGTGCTGGGGTAACAGGTCCCCAAGGCATTGGGGCGCCTCCTGGCGGTGACCACGGGCCCCTACAAGGTGGAGCTTCCATGCCCTGTACCCGTGGCCCCCAAAGCAACCAGGAAGACGACCCCCACGTGATCCAGGGTGGGCACAGACCCACATCCGGTCCCTCATGGCGTCCCGGCCGGGTCATGGCCCCTGGCATCCCTGACACTGCCCCACAGCCAGCGAAGACCACTCGTGGGAAAGAGCGACCCGTCCCGCGAGGGCAGCACAGCCCCGAAGCGGGTCCTACTCCAGGACATCCGGGGTCCGGTCCCGCTCTCCAAGCAGGGACAGGGGCGGAGACACGGCCTGAGCACCACCACTTGGTGCTCCCCTGCGCCTCACGCAGGTTGCGCTCCCCCCTCTTACCGGCACCCCAGGGCCCCCTCGTTCGGCACCCTCTCCGAGGCCTCCGCGCCCCTTTGGTCGGAGTCACTCGCTCCCCTGCAGCCTCCTCCAGCCGTGGTGGCACCCGCACACCAGCAGAGAGATCCCTCAGCAGACGGTCCGACATCTGAGGGCAGGTTCCCAATGAAGGGGGTCCTACTGCTCGCCCAGGGTCCGTCCCTACAAAAGAGAACACAGGGGCAGAACCGCTGCCAAGGCACCCTTCCTGTGCCACGCACTAGCAGCGTCCCCCCCTCCAATCGGCACCCCGGCACTTGCCTGTTCGGCACCCTCTCCGTGGCTTCCGTGTCCCTCTTAATGGTGGAATCGCCGGCACCGCCTGCGCTCTCTCCGCCGGCCTCAGGGATTCCCTCTGCCCCCGCAGAGGGCGGCCAGCACCCGGACGCGTGCACCCAGCACCGCGTCCCAACCTGTCGGAGGAATCGGCACACAGCCTCTCATTCCCCTTTCCACTCTGGGATGCAATGACGGTTTGAGACTCCTTATCACAAAGAAAGAGCTTCTTTCCCGTCTGCGTCCCTACAGTGCGGCGCGAGACCACAGCCGGTTCGGGGCGGAAGGCGCTAGAACCCGGGGCACTTAGCAGCCCGTGTCCATTCAGCGTCCTCACGGACTCCCCCCTTGCCGCGCATACAGCCCACTGCACCGCACCTCCTGTCGGAGGGCTGCTTACTCGAAACTGATCGTTAACATCACAGCCATGTTCAGCAGACCCTCCTGCATGCTGTACGGAGTCGGCTGTACTCACCGTCTCCGCCGTACCTTTCCGGCTGGAGATTCCAGCGTCGCGCCGTCCCGTTGTTGATTGAAACGTTTTCAGCGCCCTGAGCGCCTTCCTCTCCTGTTCCAGCACTTCAGCCCGGATGGCACGTAGCATCTGCAACAAACGTTGCTCCGCGGGCTGAAGGCACGCCTCCAGCTCCGCCAGAGCAGCCGGCAAAGACAGGAAGTTAACCGACGCGGAGCCTACCTGTCTGTCAGCCTCCGACGCCGGCCACTTCCTGTGGGCCTTCTCCTCCGGCCCAATCGGGTCTCCCCCCTGCCCGTGATGGACATTCCTTGGTCCCGCCTCTCTGCAGTCATCGGCAGGCACACAAGACACACCGTCCAATCGCGTGCCTGTCAGGGGGAGGGACTTCTGGTCCGCGGCCATCTTGCCTCCCCTTCTGCGGTGGCGACGTGCTCGCCGGCAGCCCTGTTGTTGCCAGCGCCTTCCGTACTGCAGCATCTCCTCCTCCGCAGCCCTCGCGGCTGCCTCCGTCCTGTCGGAGCCCCGCAGACCGGCATGCGCCCGCCACTGACGCAGATCCGGGAAGTCCCTGCCTGAAAACCCAAGAACACACGTGGCCCCCAAGGGCCGGCTGCCGTTAGGCAGGGCACTCACCTCCCCGGACTCGTCCAACCGAGGAAACATCCTCTGCGTGGCCTCTCTGGACGCAATGCCGTCCCGGGCGCCTCCAACAGCGGCGCGCTCGTCGGAGACCGCTGCAGTCATGCCATGCACGCCGCCAGCTCGCGACAGGGGAAGACGGCTCTCCTGCGGACCCCTGGCAGTCCGTGGGGTTCCTTTACCCCGCGGGGCTGTGTGCACGCAGCACCCGCAGCACGTGGGTGGGGTCCCCTGCTGCGCCGGGCCATCCACAACAAATGTTCTTTTTCCAGGTCCCCGCCTTGGAACAGGCGGAGCATCCTGCCGACTATGCCAGATGTGGAGCCGACCCGGACACAGACAGGCGGACATGTTGTTTGTCACCACCACACGTTTATTATATATACAATATTTACAATAAATGGTCACTAAGACCCAGTTCAAAGTAGTGCACAAACTCCAAACACAGTCCTGGCCACGCAATGCCTTCTTCTCGGGCCGCCTCCACACCTCTCTCGTGCCTCGTCCTGCTTCCACCCGACTCCAGCCTCGAATGAATGGAGACGGCCCCTTTTATTCAGTACCCGGATGAGCACCAGGTGTTCCCGGCATTCCTCCCTTGGCCATGCCCCAGCGTGGCGGGAGTGCCGGCTGTCCTCCCGGCAGCTCTCCGGGTAATGTCCAAAGTCTTTCCCCCAGCACTTCCTGGTGTGGCGGAAGTGCTGGGGTAACAGGTCCCCAAGGCATTGGGGCGCCTCCTGGCGGTGACCACGGGCCCCTACAGGGTGGAGCTTCCATGCCCTGTACCCGTGGCCCCCAAAGCAACCAGGAAGACGACCCCCACGTGATCCAGGGTGGGCACAGACCCACATCCGGTCCCTCATGGCGTCCCGGCTGGGTCATGGCCCCTGGCATCCCTGACAACACGTATACACTAGCGTCATTTTAGCAGCACCAAATCCCCAAATCTGCATATCTTTGGAAGGAAACTGGAGCACAGTGTGGAATCCAAGCAGGGAATACCAGCGACATAACTCCCTGCAACATAGCAGTGCTTCCGCTCCACCACCGTGTCACCCCCATGTGTGTAATTATTAACAGTATTCATTATTTAAACAAAATTAATGATTTATCTGTAAAATGTAACATACACACTTTAATGCATTTCATCATGAAAGTGATATCAAGTATAAATCTAAAGATTTTAAATGTGCAGAGAGTTGGAATATCATACGTTTAATGTGTTCTGTGTGGTGATCTATTGCTGCTTGCCTTAGCAATATAAAACTGGGATGACGTTTATGATGGTCTGCTTTAATGATATAGTAAACTACGAGGTTAAAGTGGACATTTCGAGATTAAAGCCGAAATTTCGACTTTAATCACAAAATACACGTTTTCACCATGTCCTTAATTTTTTTTCTCAGTGGCTCAAATACAGCGCTGTACATTACGTTGCTGTTTTGAAGTTGCAAAAAATAAAAACAGAAGACGGTATGTGAGACTTTTTTAAAATGTATCATGTCATTACGATCGGGAATATCCATCCATCCATCCATCCATCCATCTTCTTCTGCTTATTCGAGGTTGGGTCGCAGGGGCAGCAGCTTGAGCAGAGAGGCCCAGACTTCCCTCTCCCCGGCCTCTTCTTCTAGCTCTTCCGGGAGAATCCCAAGGCGTTCCCAGGCCAGCCAGGAGACATAGTCTCTCCAGTGTGTCCTGGGTTTTCCCCGGGGCCTCCTCCCAGTTAGACGTGCCCGGAACACCTCACCAGGGAGGCGTCCAGGGGGCATCCTGATCACATCCCCGAGCCACCTCATCTGACTCCTCTCGATGCGGAGGAGCAATGGCTCTACTCTGAGCCCCTCCCGGATGACTGAGCTTCTCACCCTATCTTTAAGGGAAAGCCCAGACACCCTGCGGAGGAAACTCATTTCAGCCGCTTGTATTCGCGATCTCGTTCTTTCGGTCACTACCCATAGCTCATGACCATAGGTGAGGGTAGGAACGTAGATCGACTAGTAAATTGAGAGCTTTGCCTTACAGCTCAGCTCCTTTTTCACCACGACAGACCGATGCAGAGCCCGCATCACTGTGGATGCTGCACCGATCCACCTGTTGATGTCACGCTCCATTCTTCCATCACTTGTGAACAAGACCCCGAGATACTTGAACTCCTCCACTTGGGGCAGGATCTCGCCTCCAACCCTGAAAGGGCACTCCACCCTTTTCCTGCTGAGGACCATGGTCTCAGATTTGGAAGTGCTGAATCCCATCCCAGCCGCTTCACACTCAGCTGCGAACCGATTCAGAGAGAGCTGAAGATCACAGCCTGATGAAGCAAACAGGACAACATCATCTGCAAAAAGCAGTGACCCAATCCTAAGTCCACCAAACCAGACCCCCTCAACACCCTGGCTGCACCTAGAAATTCTGTCCATAAAAGTTATGAACAGAATCGGTGACAAAAGGCAGCCCTGGCGGAGTCCAACTCTCACTGGAAACGGGTTCGACTTACTGCCAGCAATGCGGGCTAAGCTCAGACACCGGTTGTACAGGGACCAAACAGCCCTTATCAGGGAGTCTGGTACCCCATACTCCCGGAGCACCCCCCACAGGATTCCCTGAGGGACACGGTCGAACGCCTTTTCTAAGTCCACAAAACACATGTAGACTGGTTGTGCAAACTCCCATGCAGGTAGAGCTGGTCCACTGTTCCGCAACCAGGACGAAAACCACACTGTCCCTCCTGAATCCGAGGCTTGACTATTCGACGGACCCTCCTCTCCAGAACCCCCAAATAGACTTTTCCAGGGAGGCTGAGGAGTGTGATCCCTCTGTAGTTGGAACACACCCTCCGGTCCCCCTTCTTAAAGAGGGGGACCACCACCCCGGTCTGCCAATCCAGAGGCAGATGTTGCATATTGTTGAATATGCCACGCTTGAATATAAAAGCACCACGAATGCATCTGTATGTCGGCATTTTGCTTCATCACATCAAACTATTCATGAAACATCAAAGCGCGCACACCGATCTCCTAGGATCCGCAAAGCAGCTTTCTGTCACATGTAGATAGTAAACAGAGCCTCTGACGTCACATTCCAACTTTTAGCACACTGTGCCCCCCAACTTTTTGCTGGTACTGCAACTCGTGCACGCGTCACATTAATTTCTGAGGACCTGCTTAGAGGACGCATCAAATGAACGCTGAGAACGCGTGGCAGCCATGATGCGGGCACATACGCGTTCTGAGCGTGAAGTATAAACGGGTTATAAACAAGCTCTGACATAACTAAATACCCTCTGTGAAGCACGTTTGTAAGTATGTGAAAACTCAAAAAATCAATGGAGCGACACAGTTCTAGTGCTGAAGAGTTTTGAGTGAACAGGGAATCGATTTAAAAAAAAAAATGTAATTGCATAATTGTATGTACTTACGCAATTCATCTCATCTAACATTAAAACACCTTTTGCTCCTGATACACTGAAAAAGATCTCCCTAGCTGCTATCTCGCCTTAAAACTGACGCTACACATTACTTGGATGGTTATATTGTATTCTTTGCATAAATTAGCGAAGATACTGCAAACTGGCGTAATGGGTAGGGATAATCATTACACTTCTATTTTGTAGAATTTTGTCATTATATTAGGGCAGTCAGCACTGTCAGCTGGCTGGCAGACTCAAGTTAAATACAGAGGTATTTGAAATTTAATTTGGTTTTAGTGCCACTCAAAGATAACTTATTTAGCACATATGAGATATGACATTAATTTGATTTTCTTACAGAAACATGAAATGGAAAAAAAAAGCAAAATTTTTACCTTTGGAACTTTTCTCTAGCATTGCTCTAGGACTGCCATAAACCAAAAGAGAGAAGATTGAACTGCATGGGCAAACATTTTTAGAAAAACAAAAACAAGCAAGGGAAATTTTCACCCCCCCCCCCCAATATAAATGCTTGTTCTAAAATTTTATTAATTAAATCATGTCATATTTTTTAAAACGTTTTCAGTAGATACTCTAGGTGAGAATGTTTTTTTTTCCAATTTCAAGTAGTATAAAACCCACTGACTTAAATGGTGGGTGGGGATTTTTCCAGTTAAGCAAGACAAGTTTATGTCCTATTAATGTGGTATCTGTAATTATAGGAGTACATCAAACACAGCTGTTAAAGTGTTTGCAGTGATTGTGACACCAAGGCTGTCTGTTAAGCATTCCAATTTTTTGTCAAAAATGGTATTAAATTTGTTCACTCCCAAAACATATGGCACAGTATGGCTGCAGCTAGATTGCAAAGGTCACACATTGGATTTTATTCTGGATACCTTTTGGACAATTTCAAACAAGACAAATGTAATCAATGAAAGATTTTAAGTTTAATTATTGAATGCTTTGCACATATAGAGCTAGAGTGTATTTTATGCATGGCTCCTTCCGTTCCTTTTATTAGATAACTAGCAAAATACCCGCGCTTCGCAGCGGAGAAGTAGTGTTTTAATGAAGTAATGAAAAAGAAAAGGAAACATTTTGAAAATAACGTAACATGATTGTCAATGTAATTGTTTTGTCACTGTTGTGAGTGATGAATGTTGCTGTCACACACACATATAAACATATATATATACATATCTATACATATACACATATATATACACACACATATATACATACATATATATATATCTACATATATACATATACATACACACATACATACATACACACACATATATACACACAAATACATATATATATACATACACACACACATATATAAACATATATATATACATACATATCTACATATATACACACACAGCTATTTCGTATCAGTGCAATACGCTGCTTGTTAAAACGGATAACTCCCGCTCTTACGAGCAAGTCTGCGTGGATATTATGAACTATCGTATTTGTTCAAGTTCTATTTAAATTTTAAATAGAAGGAATTTTTATTAAGTCGACAGAAATATCTTTGGTAGGAATGGTAAAAACAGACAGGAATATTATTCCTGAATAAATCAACTCAAACCTTAAACAACTTATAATATTTTGCTCTC
>JANRMT010062854.1:60228775-60241880 GCA_026402145.1 Polypterus bichir lapradei | reverse complement strand
CTCTTACTTTTTTACCGTTCATCTAATGAATACACTGAGTATGGCTTTACCAAAACAATCATTGATCGCGAATAAAGTATCCATTATTCATGAAGCTTCAATAGGTGAATAGGTGATTTGTCTTTCTGCGTTAACCGCATGCGTTTTCATACGTCTCAAACTAAGGGGATGCGAGGTTAAAATAAATCGAGAAGCGCGCGTACATACTTAGTGCATCCCCTCTCAGGAATCGAACCTCGGACGTGGGCGTTACAGGCGAATGCTTTACCATCGCGCCACTGAGTGTGGTTTATCTATTCGAGCGTAGCAGTGTAATTAGGTTTTTGTTCAGCACTCTTTGGAACTGTTACTTTTTGTCTGCGCACTGCGTCAGTTCACGTGAGCCGCTGAATATGGTTTTATATGTCAGTCGCTCGCTTCTAATTGTTTCGCTGCCTTCTTAATTATATAAGGCATGTTTTCTAAAGCGCGTTTTGTAGCTCTTCCTGGCTTTCTACGTAATGCATGATTACGTGAGAGGCGTGATTATGTCATACGAAACTCCGCCCCTCCAGCTCAACTCCATTACTGTAAATGGAGAAAATCAACTTCCAGTTATGACCATTACGCGTAGAATTTCGAAATGAAACCTGCCCAACTTTTGTAAGGAAGCTGTAAGGAATGACCCTGCCAAATTTCAGCCTTCTACCTACACGGGAAGTTGGAGAATTAGTGATGAGTCAGTCAGTCAGTCAGTCAGTCAGTCAGTCAGTCAGTCAGTGAGTGAGTGAGTGAGTGAGTGAGTGAGTGAGTGAGTGAGGGCTTTGCCGTTTATTAGTATAGATATGTCAGTCGCTCGCTTCTTATTGTTTCGCTGCCTTCTCAATTATATAATGCATGTTTTCTTCAGCGCTTTTTGGAGGTCTTCCTGGTTTTCTATGTACTGCGTGATTACGTGGGAGGCGTGATGATGTCACACGAAACTCCGCCCCCACGGCGTTCAAGCTCATCTCCATTACAGTAAATGGAGAAAAACAGCTTCCAGTTATGACCATTACGCGTAGAATTTCGAAATGAAACCTGCCCAACTTTTGTAAGGAAGCTGTAAGGAATGAGCCTGCCAAATTTCAGCCTTCCACCCACACGGGAAGTTGGAGAATTAGTGATGAGTGAGTGAGTGAGTGAGTGAGTCAGTCAGTGAGGGCTTTGCCTTTTATTAGTATAGATCAGTGAAGGATCCTTTTCCCACCATACACCAGGATCTTTGAATAGAAGAGACTTTAAGATTTATTATATATTGGTGAGATGCTGTCTGAGTCTTAAAAACTGATGAGTAGTTCTTCTTGGATAGATATGTTTGGGAGGTGTGGAAAGTCAGTTTTCTTTTAGCAAAATTTCTAATTTGAAAGTACTGGAAAAATTATCTTCCTGGGAAGTTAAAGTTGAAGCATATTTGTTTATAACAAGCAAAAATATCACTTATATACAGTTCTCTAAGTGTTTTAATCCTGGATGTTATCCAAACATTAAATATTTTGTAGGTTTGAGAGGGATGAAAAAAGCGATTATTATAGAGGTACAACAGATAAAAGCTTCTCTGCCTTGAAGTGCATCCTGCATTGGTTCTATGTTTTGAGTGATTGATGGACAATTGGATTACAGATATACTGATGATAATCAGTATTTACTGGGGAACAAATCAGGGCATATAAAGAAGTACAGCAAGATTTTATTTCTGTTCCTCAATTTGTGTCAATTTCCAGGTGTTTATAGTTTATATATTTGCTGCTCAGTAATAAAATTCAAAGTTTGGTAGTATCATGCTATCTTTTGTTTTATGTCTTGGTATAGTTGCCTTTTAAATGCATGGACATCTAATTCCAGATAAATGAGATTATAATTGAATCTAATTTCTTAAAGAACGATTTTTTAATGTATACAGGGTTGCATGTAAGGTAGACCATCTGTTCACATATTGTTTGATTTCTTTCCTTGCTGATAGTTGTTGAAAAAAGATTTGTATATTTACTTCTGACATGTAACCCTTAAAACTGTTCTGATAAAATAAATGGATAGATGTCCAGTCTACTATTGTGTGCTAGTGTAGGTCATTGCTTTCGAGAAAGTGGAAGGAATCTCTGACAGGAACAGGTTTGATAGACCCAAAACCCCAATAGAATCAGAAAATGAGTTTCTGAAAATCAACAGCTAGTGTGATACTGGTAGTGTGTGTGCATGTGCGTGTATGTGTGTATATGTATATTCAGCCCGACAGAACAAACATCACTGTTTGAAAATAATTTTAATCTATGTAAAAATTCCTTAATCTGGAAAACACTGACATTTGATTTGTAAAAGAACTTCCCTTGTTTTATTGCCTCACACTGATTTTGGCTTCAATTTACTCTAGATACACGATGATGTAGTACTTTTGCATGTTGCACGTTTTGTTTGGCACGTCAATTACACAATCAGTGTTTTTACAATTTTTAATTGTTATTTTGGACAGATTTTTCTACCACATTGCTCTGCTTTTTGGTTAATGGGTATACTAATAACATAATCTAATCACTCTAGAAGTATTGCTTATGCTCCTAGTCCAGCTGATCCAGTTCCATTTCACTCTTGAACTTGACATCTCTTATTTGATGTTAAACTGTTAAGCATCCATTGTAGCGAACAAAAGCTGGTTTCATTTGTCATTAAACATTATGTGGAAATTACGCAATTTTTCTGATTGTACATTTATTATTATAATAACTTTGAGATTTTCAATAGAATTTTCAGTATCAGAAAAGCATACTTTGTTACCTCTTTTTGAGGCTGCTGGCTTGACACATCTGTCTATTATATAAAAAAAAAATCTTGGGAGGGAGACTAGGGAGACAAGATGTGATCTTCTTGGAAGACAATTGGACATCCTGCGAGAAACACTTTAACGTTACATGAGACAAGGCAGTGAGGCAACATTTAAAACAAGTTCACGGACATCTAACCTAACAGTTGTTGGAATGCTTTTGGCATATATGCTTCCCAGCTCTTAAAACAACGACAAGCAGACACGAAGTGGCAAAAGTAAAGCTGCTGTACAGGCATTTAAATGATCGACGCGCAGTGCGACAAACAACATGCAGCTCATCATCAGAAGCAGCAAGACAACGTGATCCGATGGAATCTCCTTAGCGTGTGTTCAGCCGCCCACCTTCACAACGCATGCAGCATTATACGTCCTGCAAGTAAGAGATTTAACCACAACCGGGGCTGTAAATAAAGGACAAGTATTGTTTTTACAAAAGTTTTAAAGTAAAAGTGAAAGTAATGCATATGTTACAATTCCCATGAAAATAACAATCTCTTTAAATTGTATATCCAGTAAACCAAACCCGGGGGTGGGCGAGCAGGGGTCAGAGCCCCCTAGTAATTCCTAAAACAAAGGCAAAATGGTTATATGTGTTGTATTTTTGATGAATCTATAAAGGGGAAAAAGAATCCTGTCTTTTACCTGTCTATATTCTTCACCACTGGCACCCTGCTCTACAAACCTATGAAATCAGGTTCCTCCACACACTTTTTTTTTTTTTTTTGTGATTTGTTTCAAAATTTTGCTGTGCATTTTTTACTTAGTGGCAGAATTTTTAAGTTGCTCTTAATGAAAATGCCAAATTAAAAAAAAACCCTAGTGCCGTTTGCTTTCATGGCTAACATCAGGTGTGCAATCCAAAATTTTTTTTCCTTTGTTTTTAATGAGACAAGTCATCCCTTGTGAAGATTTCCAACTGATTTAGTTAAAATAATTTGCATATAAGTTCTTTTTTGTGCAAAGTAAGATGTTGCTTTTCTCGTGGAGTATTCTGTAGTATAGAGAAATCCTTTATGTGGGTTAACTATCAAAAACATTTAATAGTTAGCATCTGCAAATGCTCATTATTTGGATGCCGTCCAAAGTGTGCGTGCTTTACATTTTATCACACTGTCTTCTCACAGATGGTTCAGCACATGGCACTTGCTGTCTGTCAGGTATCACAGTTGAAAGTTGCTGTCCAGCTGCCAATCCATAATGAACAGATAAGCTACCTACAAAATGTCACTCTATAAAGGCTCATTTATACTTCATGCTCAGAAAGCGTACACATCATGGCTGCCACGTGTTCCCAGCGTTGATTTGATGCATCCTCTGAACAGGTCCTCAGAAATGAACGCGATGTGTGCGCGAGTTGCAGTACCAGCAAAAAGTCGGGGGGCACAGTGTGATAAAAGTTGGAATGTGACGTCAGAATCTCTTTTCACTATCTACATGTGACAGAAGGCCGCTTTGAGGATCCTCTGTGATCGATGTGCCTGCTTCGATGTTTGGTGAATGGTTTTATGTGGTGAAGCAAAATGCTGAAATACAAATGCATTCGTGGTGCTTTTATATTCAAGAGTTGCATATTCCCCATCATAATGACATGATGCATTTTAAAAGTCTCACATACCATCTTCTGTGCCGTCTTTTGTTTTTGCATCTTCACAACAGCAACAGAATGTACAGTGCTGTATTTGAGCTACAGAGAAAAAAAATTAAGGATATAGTGAAAAGGTCTATTTTGTGTTTAAAGTTGAAATTTTGGCTTTAATCTCAATGTCCACTTTAACCTTGTAGTTTACTTTATCATTAAAGTAGACTGTTGTAAACGTCATCTTAAAACCGACCCAGTTGTTAATTGCTATGAGCTTTTGGGGCTTCCTCCTGAACTGGTAGCAGTGGCAAGCAGCAATAAATCATCACACAGAACACATTAAATGTATGATATTCCATTTAGAATCCTTAGATTTGTACTCCATATCAATTTCATGATGAAATGCATTAATGTATGTATGTTACATTTTGCCGATAAATCATTAATTTTGTTTAAATAATGAATACTCTTAATAATTATACACATGGGGGAGACACGGTGGCAGAGTGGTAGTGCTGCTGTCTCACAGGGTGTCACGTCGCTGATGTTCCCTGCCTGTAGTTTTCTTTTTTTTTTTATTTATATTAATTTTATTGCATTCCATACAAATCAATCAAGTTTTACATAAAGAAAAATTGAGTTAAGAACAAATCGATCCCCACCCCTAAGAGAGAGAGCAAGCCAAACAGCATGAAATTTAAGACCTGTAAACATACCTAAATTAATAGATTCTCTGTGCATTATGAGATTATTTTAAAATATTACTGTTTAGATTCTGCCATGTTTTGAAAAAAGTCTGTACGCATCCTCTAACTGAGTATTTGATTTTGCTGCCTGTAGTTTTCATGTTTTCTTATTAATTTTCCACAGTGTGCTCCTGTTTCCTTCCAAAAATATGCAGATTTGAGGATTTGGTGACCCAAAAATACGCTAGTGTATGTGAGTTCTTGTATTCACCTTGCGATGAGCTGATGCTCCGTCCAGAGATTGTTCCTGTCTCGTGCCCAATGCTAGCTGGAATGAGCACATCCATGGATTGATGGATTTAGTCATTAAACATCCTTTTCAGAGATATTGTGGCAAGGTGTCATCGGAATTTAATGGGTGTTTCAGGCAATTCACAACACAGTGCAGCTGAACCTGTCCTCACCATGATAATATCTCGCACTACCACCTGGAGAGCATGCATCTTGTCGTGTGAAGTATTAACCTGGCCTAAGAGTGAAGTAACCAAAGCACCTCCCTTCTAAATATAACCACATTTATTGTTCCACCCACCTAGTGACTCCTTACTACCGAGACAAAAGCAAATGGCATACAGAAAAGAAAAAAAAAACTTTGAATGTAGCTGCTGCGACTCCTCACTCCCAATGGATACTTGGAGACTTAGGCAATTGCCTGGGTGGCCCAGGCCTTGGGTCAGTTATGACTACAGGTCTCTGGTGCCACATGCCTGTAGAGTAGTCACTTTGTCTAAGTGTGTTCTAATAGTAACTTCTACTGCCTAATTTTGACAACCTTTTCCTTCTTCTCCCCCACTGTAGCCTGGCCATGGGTGCAGGGTAATAAGGTGTATTCTTCCCCTGGCCCCAGACAAAGAACGTTCTGCTACTAACCTAATCATGCTGTGTAACAGGGTATATAACATGGAGCTTGCCTTAATATAATATAGAGGATGTTTGGAATGGGCTGGGCATAATTACTGGGCTTAAGCAATCCAGGGATGAGGTGCTAGAAGGGAATTTGGACAAAGCTTAAACCTTGAACTGATTTTTTTAATAGACTTTCCCTCCTTCTCAACATCACCTTCTTCCAGTTTCTCTCCTGTACCATCCCTACTACATCAACAACTACAGTCATATGAAAAAGTTTGGAAACCCCTCTTAATTCTTTGGATTTTTGTTTATCATTGGCTGTGCTGTCAAAGTAGCAACTTCGTTTTACTATATGACATGCCTTATGGAAGCAGTAGTATTTAAGCAGTGACATTAAGTTTATTGGATTAACAGAAAATATGCACTATGCATCATAACAAAATTAGACAGGTGCATAAATTTGGGCACCCCAACAGAGATATTACATCATTACTTAGTTGAGCCTCCTTTTTGCAAATATAACAGCCTCTAGATGCCTCCTATAGCCCTTGATGAGTGTCTGGATTCTGAATGAAGGTATTCTTGACCATTCTTCCATACAAAATCTCTCCAGTTCAGTTAAATTTGATGGCTGTCAAACATGGACAGCCTGCTTCAAATCATTCCATAGATTTTCGATGATATTCAAGTCGGAGGACTGTGATGGCCATTCCAAAGCATTGTACTTCTCCCTCTGCATGAATGCCTTTGTAGATTTCGAACTGTGTTTTGGGTCATTGTCTTGTTGGAATATTCAGCCCCTGCGTAACTTACCTTTGTGACTGATGCTTGAACATTATCCTGAAGAATTTGTTGATACTGAGTTGAATTCATCCGACCCTCGACTTTAACAAGTGCCCCAGTCCCTGAACTAGCCACACAGCCCCACAGCACGATGGAACCCCCATCAAATTTGACAGTAGGTAGCAGGTGTTTTTCATGGAATGCGGTGTTTTTCTTCCGCCATGCAAAGGGCTTTTTGTTATGACCAAATAACTCAATTTTTGTCTTATCAGTCCAAAGCACTTTGTTCCAAAATGAATCTGGCTTGTCTAAATGAGCATTTGCATACAACAAGCGACTCTGTTTGTGGCGTGACTGCATAAAGGGCTTCTGTCTCATCACCCTGCCATACAGATGTTCTTTGTGCAAATTGCGCTGAATTGTAGAATGATGTATTGATACACCATCTGCAGCCAGATGTTCTTGTAGGTCTTTGGAGGTGATCTGTGGGTTGTCTGTAACCATTCTCACAATCCTGCACATATGCTGCACCCATATTTTTCTTGGCCTGCCAGACCTTCTGGGTTTAACAGCAACTGTGCCTGTGGCCTTCCATTTCCTGATTCCATTCCTTACAGTTGAAACTGACAGTTTAAACCTCTCAGATTGCTTTTTGTAGCCTTCCCCTAAACCATAATACTGAACAATCTTTGTTTTCAGATCTTTTGAGAGTTGCTTTGAGGATCCCATGCTGTCACTCTTCAGAGCAGAGTCAAAGGGAAGCACAACTTGCAATTGACCACCTTAAATACCTTTTCTCTTGAATGGACACACCTGTCTATGACGTTCAAGGCTTAACAAGCTAATCCAACCAATTTGGCGTTGCAAGTAATCAGTATTGAGCAGTTACATGCATTCAAATCAGCAAAATTATAAGGGTACCCAAATGTTTGCACAGCTAGTTTTTCACATTTGATTTAATTTCATACAACTAAATACTGCTTCACTAAAAATCTTTGATCAGAAAACACTACAGTACTCTGATGTTCCTAGGAAATGAAAGACATTCAGTACCACTGTTACCTTTTTTGTTGAAAGTAGAGTAAATTATTATGCAGGCTGAGAGGGGTTCCCAAACTTTTTCATATGACTGTATTACCTCATTTCGTATGACCAGTGATGAACCCAACTATGACCATCTGTATGACCAAGCAAGGAGACAACTGAGAATGCTACACACAGAATAAGCAGTAGGACAAAAGTTAGTATTCAATTTCTTAAGGGCTGTACTCACCAACTTTATGGTGTTCTCTGTCACCTGTTCAATCTGTCACAAAGGCTATAAAGTGTTGCTGCTGTAGAAAACATCCTGATTGTTCTGTTACTCCCACTCCACCCAGCCATTTTTCAACATACTGGAAACTACACAAAAGACATAGACCATCCCGCTGCCCACCACACTTTGATGCACCGGAAAACTTCTAGGGGAAATGCTGGTTCTATTGATGTGGAGTACAGCAAGTTAGGGAAGAGCATGAGTATGTGGTGTACCAGGGAATCATGTGATTGTGAGGTGCACTGGGGAGGATGTAGTGAGACAAGAATTTATCCGTTATTTGCTTTGGTACCGTTTTTCCACCTGTACTGAGGTCTGAACACTATTATTTATACTGAAGTTAAAATTTTAGTACCAATTCAACGCTAGTCAGTGACATCTGTGACAGAGGAACTACTGTATATAAGATGCTGTGCTTAGGAAGCTGTGCTCCTTTAACCTCCTTAGTGTTCGATTTTTTTCTCAAAAAAATGTAAAAAAACGTTGCATTTTTTTGGCTTGAAAAATTAAGTTTTTATTAAATATCATCTTCCTACTGTAAAATTTGCAAAACACTAAAAGTACAAAGTCAGAAGTGTAAAAAGTACCATAATGATACAAATAATGATAAATAATGATAATATGAAATGAATTATGATGCTAATACCGTATATGCTGTCAAAATATGTCTTTTGTGTGGTATATGTGTAAACCGGAAAACTGCTTAGGTATACATTCATTTACACAACACTGTTCTGTCTATCGGTTTGTGTCAAGAACAATTCTTTTGATCACATCATCATCAAGAAAGAACTTAAAGTAAGTAAGTGGATCTTGGCTGTCCACGTTCACTTTTTTCCTGGCTGCTTCAACAAAATCCAAACGAGGCGGTGCTAGTTTATTTGAAGCAAGGTCGACAAAAACCCCAATGCAAGCGTCACTTTCAGATTCATCGCAGTTGGTTTCGGTTTCACTGTCCATTTCAGTTTAACTGCCTGATGACAGATTCATTTCATCACTGCTGAGTGGCTCCTCAGCATCACTGTTTGTATCACTGTCAAGAGCGTGCAACACCTGGGATGCTGGGAAACATTTCTTACAACACGCCATGATGAGGCTAGGAGAAGATGCATCTTCACCGTTGCACAAGTAACACTTGGGCCTGATACTTAAGTAAGACATGCCTATGCAGTTGCCCGAGTAAAGCATGGGACTAATTCTGTTAGCATATTTACAGCCCATGTTATCCTTGGGTCTAATGCTGTGTCTATACAGTTGCCTGAGTGATACTCAAGACTATCACTTTTAACACTGCTTTTACAGCCCTCAGTACCTCCTTAGTAGTTGAGTTTACCTCTGGGAGGTTATCCACTTGCTCACTTGTAAACACCTCAGAAAAATGTAAGTTTAGGGCATCTGCTATTTCATTGTCTGTATCTTTTAATTCCCCTTTACTATTCCTGATGAACTTGACCTCCTCCTTGACTGTTCTTTTACTACTAAAATACTGAAAGAATCTCTTGGGGTCTTCTTTCGCCTTATCTGCTATATTCCTCTCCAACTGTCTTTTAGCCTCCCTGATATCCTTCTTAATGGTTGCTCTCATATTCTCATACGCTCTACGATTCACTTTGCAGTCATTAGTCTTATATGCCTTATACAGCAGTTTTTTCCTTTGCAACTTCTTTTTTAAATCTTTATTAATCCATCGTGGAGCTTTTTTTAGTTTCCTATTAATTCCAAATTTAGGTATGTATCTGTCTTGCATTATATGTAAAACATTTTTAAACCTGTTCCACTACTCCTCGACTGTCTCCACACTTAAAAGCTTATCCCAGTCTATCCTACTTAGACTTTTTCGCATCTTCTCAAAATTAGCCCTACCAAAGTTCAACTTAACAATTTTAGTCTTTGCATCCATACTATTACAAAATACTGAGAACTGTATTACATTATGGTCACTTGACCCTAGGGGTTCAATCACCTCTACACCCTCAATTCTATCCTGATTATTACAGAATACTAAATCCAGACAGGCTTCACCCCGTGTTGGTACTTTAACATGCTGTGTTAAAAAACAGTCGCTGATTACTTCTAAAAACTCCTGCTCTTGTGCTCCTCCATCTGCAAGGTTATCCCAGTTAATATTTGGATAATTAAAGTCCCCCATAACTATAATATCCCCCTGTAAACTTGCCTTTTTAATGTTACTAAAAAGATGTGTGTTGAAATTATTGTCTGAATTGGGTGGTCTATAACACACTCCTAAAATAAGACCTCTTTCCCTAATATTTTCCAGGCGAAGCCACATGTCCTCACTAAGATGGGGCTCATCATCCAACTGAAGATGACTTACATTTAAACCCTGTTTGGCATAAACAGCAACCCCACCTCCTTTTCTGTTCTGTCTATCCTTCCTAAAAAATGTGTATCCCTCTATGTTACACTCATCCTCATCTTTGTTATTTAGCCAGGTTTCCGTTATTGCTATAATATCATAATTATGCTCTGCTACATACAACTCCAACTCACTTACCTTATTTTTGATACTTCTAGCATTAAGGCAAGCTATTTTTAATGTGTTAATCCTTCTACATTTACGTGTTTGCTTAGAATTTACATTACTATGCATTTTTTTTCTACACCATTGTTAGTTCTTCCATGTATAGATCTAAATCTGGCCTGTCCTAAACTCCCTGCCCCCCCATTCCCTAGTTTAAACAATCCTCGACTAACCTACACATATGCCTCCCCAATACATTAGTGCCCCTCCAGTTCAGATGTAACCCATCACGGCGGAACAGGTCCCATCTGTTCCAAAAGGAGTCCCAATGCCCCATAAACCTATACCCTTCTACCCTGCACCAAGATTTAAAGCCACGTGTTAAGCCTTCTAATCTCCTCAATTTTACCTGGACTGGCGCGTGGCACAGGCAGAACTTCGGAGAAGACTACCTTGTCAGTTCTGCTCCTCAGCTTGGTACCTAACTCTTTGAATTTGGATCGCAGAAATGACAGACTACCCTTATGTATGTCATTTGTTCCAAAGTGGACAATGACAACTGGATCCACCCCCGCTCTGGCAAAGAGACTATCCACCCTTCCAGGGAGGTCTCCCACCTGTGCTCCCGGAAGGCAACACACTGTGCGAGACTCTCTCTCTCTGGAGCACACCTGCGCTTCAATCCCCCTAATGATTGAGTCCCCAACTATCACTACCTCTCTCTTTCTGGGAACTGGTTTTGAGGTGGCCCGTTGGGGCTCCTCAACCCTGCCTACCACCTCAGAATTATCAGAGTCACCGTCCAGCTCCGCAAGGACATGATAACGGTTAGACACTTCTAATTCTGGGGTTGATGCCCCCGGACAGTGTGCACCCTTTACCTTACGCCTTGTGACCGTGACCCACCTATTCCTACCTGTCTGGTCTGGAATCTCCTCCTGTGCCACCTTAGGGGTGCACACTATCTCTCTAAAGGACACCTGGGCTAAGTCCACCAATTCTCTATTACAACACAGGTCAGCCAACTCCTCCTCCAGTTCAGCGACCCTGAGCTCGAGGTGATGGATCAGCTGGCATCTCTTGCAAATGTAGCCCTCATAGACAACTGGCTCTTCCAAACCATCATCTAAAAAGTCCAACATCCAACAGGACTTGCATTGCACTGGCCTCATTATTAAAATTTTTTGGAGCATATACGATAAGTAAAGAAACACTGCTGGGGCTCCTTCATTCCTGATGCAATTCATCATTATAATGCTCCACTTTGACCACTCTTTTTAACTTAAGTAAAGTCAGATGTTTTCTTTTGTTTTTCTTTTGTTCTGGTGTAAATTTGAGAAGGTGTTTGTTGTTTGTCATAATATAATAATATATGTGTATTTATTTGTTGATCTTCTGAAAAAGGAAAAACAAAACTCCCTCGGGGGACAAATAAAGTGCTATCTAAAATAACTATCTGTCAACAATGGTTAAATCAGCACTATAAGAATGCACGCAATTAGAAAAGAAGAAAGCATAGCATGTGCACATCTGTGATGCTGTGCCATGTTTTTTTTGTTTTTTTTTAAACTGACATTTCAAAAGAATTAGTACAGCATTATGGTACAGGTCTGTAGTGGCTTGTAAAGGCAGATGAACCAAATAGTGGTTACTGGTTGAACTACTGATTTACCTATATCTGACATAGTGGATTAAATATATTATGTATGTCCATTGTTTATGGGCACAATCTGTATGATGATCAAGACAAAATCCTACACACCCTAATTTCAGAGAATATTATAAACTAGCAGAATACCCGCGCTTCGCAGCGGAGAAGTACTGTGTTAAAGAAGTTATGAAAAAGAAAAGGAAAAATTTAAAAAATAACGTAACTTGATTATTAATGTAATTGTTTTGTCATTGATATGAGTGTTGTTGTCATATCTATCTATCTCTATATCTCTATATATACATATATATATATATATCGCAAAATACCCGCGCTTGGCAGCGGAGAAGTAAAAAGAAAAGGAAACATTTTAATAATAACGTAACATGATTGACAATGTAATTGTTTTGTCATTGTCATGAGTGTTGCTGGCATATATATATATATATATAGCAAAATACCCGCGCTTTGCAGCGGCGAAGTACTGCCTTAAAATTTTTATTAAGAAGATAATTTAACCTTTTTAAACTGAGGGAAAATATGCCAATAATTATTTGTTAAGGATCTCTTTGTATACCATGTTGTCAGTTCGGCCCTCCGGTTGTAACATGACCAAGCTGTGCGCTGAGCTTACTCTTGAGCATGTAACTTACAGTTGGCCATGTGAACAGTAATCTTGTCTCAAATCTCACAGCTTGGATTGCTGCTGTCATAATCGGTTTGAGTTTCATGGTTTGTTTCAATTACGATAGTATTTGCAGGATTTGTTGTGTTGAAGTGACATTCGGCATCTGTCAAGCATTGTAAGCACACAACCGGTTTCATCGATAAAATCACATCCAGCTTTTGAGAGTTTAAACA
>JANRMT010062854.1:60197637-60218775 GCA_026402145.1 Polypterus bichir lapradei | reverse complement strand
GAAAAGCACCAGCGGCAGCCTGTCTATTAAGTTAATTTAAAGTTTAGGTTTGTACCTCGCTTTGTTTCCGAAGTAGCTGTACTGATGAATATGGTAGTATGTTACTCGCTCGCTTCTTAATGTTTCGCTGCCTTCTCAATTATATAATGCATGTTTTGTTCAGCGTATTTTGGAGCTCTTCCTGGTTTTCTACATAGTGCGTTGACAGTCAGTTCACGTGATTACGTGGGCGGCGTAATGATGTCACACGAAACTCCGCCCCCACGGCGGTCAAGCTCAACTCCATTACAGTAAATGGAGAAAAATACCTTCCAGTTATGACCATTACGCGTAGAATTTCGAAATGAAACCTGCCCAACTTTTGTAAGGAAGCTGTAAGGAATAAGCCTGCCAAATTTCAGCCTTCTACCTACACGGGAAGTTGGAGAATTAGTGATGAGTCAGTCAGTCAGTCAGTCAGTCAGTCAGTCAGTCAGTCAGTCAGTCAGTGAGTGAGTGAGTGAGGGCTTTGCCATTTATTAGTATAGATTGTAAAGAAAATAGTCAATTTTGATTTAAAAACTTCAATCGCCTGATTAATTGCGCTGACATTTTTTTGACTAACAACATTAGTCTATTAATATTTTAAAAAATTATAGGAATAGGCCTATTCTAGTTCTGTTGTGAAAATTACCATATTTATTCACACCTGTATGATGTTTTCTCCTCTGGTAGATTTTTCAGTTTTAAGAATCCACTTAGGCTATGTGCTTAATTCAAAGGCCTTTTAAAAAGGGGAAAAGGGAATGCAATCAGGACTGGGATGGAACTTTTACAAGAGAAGGACAGAGTGGACCAGAGTGGGTGGAAATGGGATGAAACTTTAGATCTACTGGCAGAATGTGACAGAACAACCACCACTATGCAGACCTATGTAGGCTAACACAAGTGTGTTTTGAAGTTTTTAACTGTTCTACAAAGAATATGTTAAATTGCTTCTTGTATACAGTATTTGAAATTCAGAATCTTTAAATATATTTACATGTTCTTTTTTCCATACTGTTTCATTGTCTTTTTTGGTGCTAAAACAGTATTGGTATACAGTAATCCCTCCTCGATCGCGGGGGTTGCGTTCCAGAACCCCCCGCGAAAGGTGAAAATCCGTGAAGTAAAAACCATATGTTCATATGGTTATTTTTATATATTTTAAGCCCTTATAAACTCTCCCACACTATTATAAACATTTCCCGCACAGTTATACAGCATAAACCCTTTGTATTCTCTTAGATATTAGGTAAGATTCGTTGAAATTATGTATGTAACACACTGTTTATATACAGTAAAACCTAAATATTATTTTAAAGATATCAAGCGTCTCCAATATCACATATATTACAGCCATTACGACAGACAGGCCATCAGCAATAAATACGTACAATGCAAGAAAAATTGTATACAGTAAAATGTGTGTACAGTGACACTAAACATATGTACATGTAATAAGTACTGTACGTAGAAAATTAAATATGGTTACTCACCAACAATGACACGACGACTTGTCCGATAACGATGAGTTTTAATTTTACTGTACAACAAAGGAGAGCGTTACAGCTCTTCTAAAAGATTCTCTTCAGGCGACTATGTAGCACCGCTGTTGTTCTTCTTCCGGCAGTCTTCAATCCAAATCCCTAAAGCAAATTCCACTAGGACTACCGCCTTATTACACCCACTTACAACTCGTTTTGCGCCCTGGTTAAAGGACACTGCGGCCGTAGATCTTACTGTATATTCTTTTTCTCCTTTTTAAATAATAAGAATTGTGGACTCGTTGATGCCGTAATGGCATTCTGCAGCAGTGTAGCTGTTCCCTTCCTTCAACATATCCAAAACTTTTACCTTTTCGGCAATCGTTAGCATCTTCCGTTGGCGCTTGGGCACAGCCCCTGAAGCAGGAGCAGATTGTTTTGGAGCCATAACGAAGGGCTTGACTATGCACAAAGATAAACACAAAAGAGCACAAAAGTTAACTCTTTACACAGCAAAACACGTTGATGCTGAATGAGCGAGACAAGACTTCCTGGTTAACACAGCGGAATCGAATTCGTCTCTCCGTCGCTGAGCCAATCAGCACACAGGAACTTAACTGCGTGCTCTGATTAGGTAGCTTCTTATCCATCCGCCAATAGCGTCCCTTGTATGAAATCAACTGGGCAAACCAACTGAGGAAGCATGTACCAGAAGTAAAAAGACCCATTGTCCGCAGAAACCCGCGAAGCAGCGTAAAATCCGCATTATATATTTAGATATGCTTACATATAAAATCCGCGGTAGAGTGAAGCTGCGAAAGTCGAATCGCGATATAGCAAGGGATTACTGTATACACTGTATAGCCATATTTGTTTATTTTCTTATTTGTTTAATTGTTGTTTGTTTTTTGTTTCTGTGGCCCTTGTCTTTTTACTAATATTCACTTAATCTCATATGTTCTTTAAATGGAACTACTAAATAAATTTGTATAGCTCAGAGCTTCATTTGCCTAATTACAAATACTCATCCTTCTTTTTCTACTTTTTTAATTTCTTTAACTTTTATAACTTTTAATGATAATTTGTTCTGTTCAAGCTTTGCTTTTGTTTTATCTTTGCATTATTTTAAATGGGATAAGTACTGTACATTTAAATAAATTATGATTAGTTGATAAAATAAAAGCATCATGAGGTGATGAGAAGAGTTTCTATTGATCTGCTTAAAATATGCAAAGCATATGTAAAGCATAATGAGCTTCTGATCAAGTGTCTAAAGTAACTGTAAGTACATCCTAAAATATTTTTTTAGTATGATAGTAAATATAGTATCAAAGATAGACTTGGCATACTTACTACATTTTCAAAACTTGGTGAGTGAGCCAAGTTTATATGTAACATTAAAGATAACATTGGTGGCCAACAAGACATCTGAAGAGATTTCTAGAAAGTTTGGGACAGAATGGTGAATGAGTAGGGGTATTTAACACTGTTGCACTGCTGTTATATATTCACAAATTAGTTTCTGCGCAGACACTTCTAAACCTTCTATTAATTATCAGTGTTGTCTCACCATGTTTCTCAAGAAAACATTCCGCTTATAATGTACACTCATTTTATTGTGTGTTGTGAATTTTACACATCATTAACAAATGCAGTGTTTTACTATTAGCACCATTTTAGGGACAATTTTCCACAAGAATCTAACAAAGTATAGATTTCAACCTGCTGTATTGTTATTCAATCAGTTACATTCTGAAAAGCTGCATGCTTATTTTTATTTTATTGTGGTCTTTGTACACTAATTTCAAATAGAAATTTTTTGTAAATGAATTCTTGCCAACACAGAAGTAAGGAAGACATAAAGAAGGATAGAGCTGCCATGGGCTACCCTATTTAATGTTGCTTTTAGAGAGTTTCATTTCTTAAGGCTGTCTCACTCATGGCTGGTTTTTAAGTGACTATATCTTCTTGATGTATTGACACTTTACGTCGCAGAGACCAGAAAAAGTGGGCTTGAAGGCAACATCAGACGTCTTTGATTGGCTTGAGGTCATCTTGATTGGGGACAAAAAGAAGGGGTACTTAGCTAACTGGAACCTTCATCTCATTCCTCTATATTCTTTCCATGTCTGACACAGGAAGAGATGGCTTCTTCATTTGTTATGTGTGTGACATGACCCCCCCCTTCAGCTCCAGGATGGGGGTTAAATTATAGCTTATCTTAAGTTTGTGGGTGAAAGAGGAGACACTCCTCTTTCAGTGCCTTGCTATAAATTTTTATTGCTGGAGCTCAAAGAACTACTTCAGAACTCAGGGGTTCACCTCTTTGAATGCCACAATCCCTGGTGCAGAACAGCCCATTTAATTGTGAGGGCCTCCTTCTCTATAGTAGTATACTTGGTTTACCTGTCCAGTAGTGTCTGAATCACATTTATTACTGGGTGGTGTTTTTCCATTGATGATTAGATGTATCATAGCTCAGACACATCTTTCTGAATTATAAGAGGATATGAGAAATCAGGTGAGGCCAATGTATTGGCTGTCAGGATGGCCTGTTTTAAGTCAAAAAATGCTCGCTGTGCTAAAGTAGATCATTCCACAATACCGAGGTATACTATCAAGTGAAAGCCCTTTTGGAGGACTAGTGTAGGAACCTTCAGTAACAAGCGAGCATTGTACCTTTTAGTTTTTGGTCAGGGCAAATTAGTTATGGCATCTGTTTTCAATACCCGTAGCTTTACTTCCCCTATTCTATACCATCTTAGTATTTTGCTAACTCTAGCCTGGAATAATTATTTTAGTTTAATATATAGCCCAGCAGCCAATAAAGTTTGTAATATAGCTTTCAGATTTCACAAATGTTCTTTCCAGGTGCTGGAATAGATAATAGTATAAGTAGGTGGCTCTACAGGCATTGCAGGGCTGAAGCAGCCTGTCCACCATATGCTGTAAAATCACCAGAGCCTCATGAAGCTTAAAGTGTAGGATAGTGTAATGCCAATATTCAGTAAGGTTTTTTAAGGTTGGCCGCTTCAGCTAAAGGTACCTGCCAATACTCCTTAATTTAAATGGTGGTTAGTAAACATGGTTGACCAAGTCTGTCAATAATATAGTCAACCATTAGCACTAGATAGATATCGAATTTAGAAATTTGGTTGAGTCATTTGAACTTCTTATAGAACCTCCATGGTCTGTTAAGTTTGGGCATGAGAACAGTGCCACTAGACGATGACTTCTACTTTCCTTAATAACCTCCAGACTGAGTATTTCTGTATCTGCAACTTGATTTTCATGTGTTGTTCCTCACAGAGGCGATAAGGCCATTCATAAACTAGTAGTCCGAAAATGGTGTCAAATCAGATGGATAAGAGCTGTTTTGGAATCAACAATATTAGCTACCTTCCCCAAGACTGCTGCTAAATGACATTTCTGGAAGGAGAACAACTGGTTCCCAAAGTTCAGCTCCATTGAATTATAGAAAAACGGCAGGGTGCCTTGTCATTAGTGGGTTGACCCTTTGCACCTCCCAGGGTATTAGTAAGTTTAAATGTAAATTTGGTTCTGGTGGTCATCAGTTAGGTTGTTTATCCACATAATCCGTTACTCCTTTTCCATCCTTTATCTCATAAGGACCTTGCCAATATGTCAGACACTTGTAATGGGAGGTAAGAAAAAGCAAAATTACACAGTCCCCCAGATAGAACACACACACACATAACTTGGTATTGTGATTGTAAAACCAAGCTTAAATTTTCCATGTTATTTAACAAGATGGCATAACTTTTCAAAATGGTCATGCAGTTGTGTGATGTATTACAAACTATCAGTCCAGTTGTTGGCTTGCTCCTTCCTATAATTTTTTGAGCAGTTCAAACATGGTTTGTCTCCCATACAACAATTTAATGAAGGAAAGTCAGTGGAAGCTTGAGGCGCCTCACGTAATGCATACAGCATGAGAGGAAGTAGTTGTTCCCAATGTATCCTTTCTGATTGGACCAGTTTTTATAACATGTCTTGAAGAATTTGGCTGAAACTCTGTGTTATTCCATTCATTTGCAGATAACATACTGATGCTTTAATATGTTTAATGCATAGGATTATTTGCTCCCTGTTTAAAAGGTTAATATGTAAAAGCTACTGTGGACCACCAAGGGGGTGTACAGCTCCCCAAACTCCAGACACAACAGACACAGAGCCTAGTCTTTCCACACAACACACGTTTATTTACAGTGGGGAAGTGCCTTCCCCCCATTTCCCACCAATACAGCACGGTTCACAAGCACAAGCACAAACACAGTACAATACAACACAGTCCTTCTTTCTTCTCCACTCTTTAGCTCTCTCTGACCTCCACTCCTCCTCGCAAACTTTGTCATCCACCTACCAACTTTGGCCCTTCGACTGGAGTGAGGTGGCTCCATTTATAGTGCTCCAGGTGTTCCTTAACCACCTTCTGGCAGCACTTCTGGGTGTGGCAGAAGTAGTGCCACAAAGAGATCAGCCGCACCTGTAGCACCCCCTCACCTGAACTCAACAGGGCTGCATAAAACTCCCAGCATCCCCGGGAATAAAATACCCCAAACATGCTGTCTCCCTCGGTCCTTCCACCCAGCTGGCGTCCTAGCCAGGTAATCGCCCTGGCCATCCATTACACTACCTTAATTAGTGAGGATGGTTTTGGACCACCTGTCCATTCAAATACTCCTGCTGCTTCCCAGGTTGATAACCTTTGAATTAGCAAATGGAAGAGAAATGGCTTTGGGGTATCAGGTGGTGTAATCGGTAATCACTAAGATATGTTTCTGTCCTCAGGCATCCATTATTAGAAGGAAGGAACTATATCTAGTGGCGGTTTCTAATCTTTCATTGTAACTACCCAACATAGTAAGTTTTGCTGCCACTAGCAAGTTACAAAACTCAAAATTATAATGAAGAACTGTATATGCTGCTTCTTAAATAACTGAATTATTTAAACATTTTGGGTTGCAGTTCAATTTTTTTGTCACTATGCCACCTTCTTTAAACATATCACAATTATTTTTGTTCCCCGTGTGGAATTTCTCTGTAAATATTGTACAATTTCACTGTTTTTGACTTATTGCTTCTTTGTGTTTTGTGTGTCAGTTGTGCGGAGGACTGTATAAAAAGCCCGCCTGACACTACATGACGTGCACCTGTGAATAAAAATCCACTTTTGTTTTGGAAACCTATCCTGTGTGTGTGTGTGTGTGTGTGTGTCTGTGTGTGTGTGTGTGTGTGTGTGATTCCCTATCTAATACCTCTCATTTCCGATCCTGATCGGTCCCAAAACTACAAGACTCCCATTGTGTAGTCTGGTGCCCTTTCTCCCACTGCACAGGGTGTCATAATAACTTACAGTAGACTAGAGCACCACCCATGGAAGATGGTTGCTGCTGTGTTGCTCTAACACTTTCATTGACGTGGTTTGAAAATGTGTGTTTGGGTAATAGCAGACTTTAATTATTGTGCAATAAACTGCCATGTATTGCTTCTTACTTTTTTTTTCTTTTTTTTTTTAACTTTCCAATGTTGTTTTCTTTTCTTCCTTATGTCTAGTTTTACTATATATTCATTTGTTGTATACGTTCAAATTGATTGTATGCAATGTTATTTTCTTCAAATAAAATAAATACAAATTTGAAAAATAAATAAACTTCCACATATTAAGAATCAAGTCATGCAGTACTATTAGAGTGATTTGAACTGGAGCCGCATTAGTTGCTTGTGCATTTATTATTACCTGTTTGTTTAAACAAATCTTTGTGTTTTTATGTTCTAATTATGTGATTAGAAATTTTTTACATTAATGCTTGGTTAAATGAAATCTTATCACAGCTCGTCTGTGCCTGCACTCACTGAAGTGCACTATGCAATAATAAACTGAAATTGAACTATAATAAACCATATTTTTTATTTATTAAAAAATAGTATCTTCTTAAATTTTTAAAAATAGTTTATTCTAAATTATAAAATTTTAGTAATGTAAAGGGTGAAAATGGACAAAATTAATTACAAATAGAAAACACTAAATATCCATCCATCCATCCATCCATCCATTTTTCACCGCTTATCTGAGGTCAGGTCGTGGGGGCAGCAGCCTAAGCAGGGAAGCCCATACCTCCCTCTCCCTGGCCACCTCCTCCAGCTCCTCTGGGAGGACCCCGAGGCATTCCCAGGCCAGCCGGGAGATAGAATCCCTCCAGCGTGTCCTGGGTCTTCTCCCAGTGGGGCATGCCCGGAACACCCATCCCCCCCCCCAACCCGGGAGGCATCCAGGGGGCATCCTAACCAGATACCCGAACCGCCTCAACTGACTCCTCTCAATGTGGAGGAGCAGTGACTCTACTCCTAGTCTCTCCTGGATAACTGAAATCCTCACCCTATCTCTAAGAGAAAGTCCAGCCACCCTGGGAAGATAACTTATTTCGGTCGCTTGTATCCGGGATCTTGCTCTATCGGTCACTACCCAAAGCTCGTGGCCATAGGTGAGGGTAGGAACGTAGATCGACTGGTAAATCGACAGGTAAATCGACAGCCTCGCATTTTGGCTCAGCTCTCTCTTCACCACGACGGACCGTTGCAGAGCCCGCATTACTGCGGATGCCGCACCGATCCGTCTGTCAACCTCCCGATCCATTCTTCCCTCACTCATGAACAAGACTCGAGATACTGGAACTCCTCCACTTGAGGCAGTAATGTTTTCCCAACCCGGAGAGAGCATTCCACCCTTTTCCGGCTGAGAACCATGGCCTCAGATTTAGAGGTGCTGACTCTCATCCCCGCCGCTTCACACTTGGCTGCTAACCGCTCCAGTGAGAGCTGGAGGTCACTGTCCAATGAAGCCAACAGAAACAAGTCATCCGCAAATAGAAGACGAAATTCTGAGGTCACCGAATCAGACCCCCTCTGCTCCTTGGCTGCGCCTCGAAATTCTGTCCATAAAATTTATGAACAGAATCGGTGACAAAGGGCAGCCCTGGCGGAGTCCCATCTCAACAGGAAATGAGTCCAACTTATAACCAGCAATGCGGACCAAGCTCCTGCTCCTCCTGTACAGGGACTAAATGGCTTGTAACAATGAGCCTTGTACCCTGTACTCTTGGAGCACACCCCACAGGATGCTTCCAGGGACACGGTCGAATGCTTTCTCCAAATCCACAAAACACATGTGGACTGGTTGGGCAAACTCCCATGCCCCCTTCAGGATCCTGGCCAGGATGTAGAGCTGGTCCAGTGTTCCATGGCCGAGACAGAATCCGCATTGTTCCTCTTGAATCCGAGATTCGACCATCGACCAAACTCTCTTCTCTAGCACCCCTGAATAGACCTTACCGGGGAGGTTGAGGAGTGTGATCCCCCTATAGTTGGAGAACATCCTCTGGTCACCCTTCTTAAAAAGGGGGACCACCACCCTAGTTTGCCAATCCAGAGTCACTGCCCCCGAAGTCCATGCGATGTTGCAGAGATGTGTCAACCAGGACAGCCCCACAACATCCAGAGCCTTAAGGAACCCAGGGTGAACCTCGTCCACCCCAGGGGCCCCACCACCTCTGAGCTTTTTAACTACCTCGGGAACCTTGGCCCCTGTTATGGACGGCAACCCCCCCCAGAGTCCTCCAGCTCTGCTTCCTCTAAGGAAGACATGCTGGTAGGATTGAGAAGATCCTCGAAGTATTCCTTCCACCGGTCAATAACATCAGCAGGGCCCCATCTCCATTGTACACAGTGTTGGTGGAGTACCGCTTTCCCCTCCTGAGGCACCTGACGGTTTGCCAGAACCTTCTCGGTGCCGACCGAAAGTCGTTTTCCATGGCTTCCCCAAACTCCTCCCATGCCCGAGTTTTTGCCTCTGCAACAGCCGATGCCGCCAGACGCTTGGTCCGCCGGTATCCCTCAGCTGCCTCTAGAGTCCCACTGGTCAACCAGACCCAATAGGACTCTTTCTTCAACTTGGCGGCCTCTTGAACCTTAGGTGTCTGCCACCGGGTTCATGGATTGCCGCCACGAGAGGCACCGACAACCTTGCAGCCACAGCTCCATTCTGCATCTTCGACAATGGAGCAGTAAATAAAAAAAAACACTAAAACACTAAATAATTGATTGCATAAATATTTACACCCACATGGATCCTCATTTAAACACAGCAAGGGTTCATACATTAGCACCTTTTATAACCCAGGCGTAGAAGTACAGGCAGTCCCAGGGTTACGTACGAGATAGGGACTGTAGGTTTGTACTTAAGTTGAATTTGTATCTGTCGGAACAGGTACATTATTTTAATAAATGCTATTGTTGACCGACTGTAACCAAGTGCTCTGCCAATGAATGATGGAGTTTCACCTTTCTCTGACCTTTTTATTATTTCTACTTTATTTTCCATGGTGATGGTTTTTCTCTTCTTTACGTATCACCAGCACTTGCATCAGATTTGTGTTACAGAGACATTATTGAAGGGTGAAGACAAAAGATTAAGATGAGCTCTTCTGCACCACACTGTACACGCTATCACAGCAAGAAGGCACCCGTCGTTAACACGCCTGATGTACTGACAAGAGACAACTTCTTACTATGTGTGTAACAGTACAAGCAGGCTTGCTATTGAGAATGAATGGGGGCGGCAAGGGGCGGTTCACCACACAGTCACCTCCACTACAGTATGCTGCCTGCAGCGTCCACCCACCGAGAACGAACACGGTGCAGCCAAAGGTGGGTAGTGAATCTCCTACCACTGCCCCCATTCAACAGGCAGCCTCCTGAGGCACATTACAATGCTATCCCCCGCTGCCCCATTCACCCTCAATGCCCTCCGTTCAGCCACAACCGTGTCACCGCTTGCAGCATTACCAGCCGTCCACCAAGAACAAACGGGGCAGCCGTGTGTGGTGGGCGGGCAGTGAAACGTCCCCCTCTGCTCCATCCAGCCTGCGTCCAGTCAGGAGCTGTAGCTACGGCAGCGTAGTAGGCGGGCAGCGAACTGCCCCTTCAAGCCTCTGTCTTGCACAAGAGCAATAGCTGTGGCCCCGGTGACTATGGACCACGGGTCACCGCTTGCCGGCGGGAGCCACCTGAGAGACACTACACTGCACAAGCAGCAAAATCGCCGCCCTCCAGCCACCGCTTGCAGCGTCCTCAGGCCGACGATGATGGAGCGGCAGTTACTGAGGCGCATGCATCGCAGCTGCGGCCCCGTTCGTAAGTAGTAGGTCAGATGTCCGTAACCTGGGGGACTACCTGTAACAGTGAAGTTCTAGTCAGGCAGCCAGTAAACAAAGTACAAAGAAACCGTGAAACTGAGATGCTGGAGTGTGTAGTATATCTGGTTAAATAAAGTTTACACACTAACCAGCGTACAAATTCCTGCACATTCACCCTATGTTAGTTTTCTGAGCAGTACTCTTCTGGCTTCAACTTAGAGTACCACCAACGTACCCGCTCACAGTTTCATGTGTCCTGACTATCCCACAGTGGCTTCAAATGTAATTGAATCATGCCACACAAACTTTCACAAGGGACTGCTCTTAATCTCTTTTAAATGCAGTTTAACAGCAAAATGATCGAACCAAGCACTCTTTAATTGTATTAAGTTAACAGATAAATATTACTGTCTTAAAGCATTACAGGTTTATGCTTAATTCTCATTGTAGTTTTTTAGTGTGAGTAGCTTACAAATTCTTTTATACATCTTTGTGTGCGTATCTATATATCAGTAGTTATCAAACCTGGTCCTGGGAACCCCATGTGGCTGCGCAGCTTTGTTCCAATTAGTTTCACAATGAGTGAGTCATTTTACTTGTAATTGATCTCATTTAATTAGTTTCACTTTTTTCTTCTTCTGCTACTCTGCATTCAGAAAAAAAACACAGCAGAGTGATTTCTACATTTACAAGGCTTTTGTAAATATTTATATTTTTTGTTGTAGTTTTAAATGTTGTTCCTTTATGATCATTCCCTATTAATTTTCATTTTTTCTGTATGTTTTGCTCCCTTATCTATCTATCTATCTATCTATCTATCTATCTTAGAGTTCTTCTTGTTTAGTTTTAGTGTTTATTGGTGTAATACTATGTGTTCTGAATTATAAGTGGAAATGCACTTTTTAAAAATTAACTGAATTAAATAGGCTGTGGGTCTATGAGACCCATCCTCAATTCAGTACTGATTGTTGAAGTTGAAATAAATTGTAAAAGTAAATTTATTTTTTCTTACACATCTGGACAATAATGCAGTTTACCTTCTCATGACATGTTATATTTGGTCAAGACCTTTTTCTTTCATAATGCTGAACTGGATTAAGCAGATATAAGAATGTTACGTTAGGCCCCATCTTGGACTGGTTTGTGTTTTGAATTAAGCAAATCACATGCACAAAATAAAGAAATGGATTGGTGGATGGATTAATTTACTTGTAGTAAGTACTATCTTATCTTGGGTTAATTCCTCATTTGTACCTAATGCTGCCGAAACAAACAAAAGTCCTTATTTTAATTTTGCCTCATTTTTTTCTCTTCTTCTATCATGTGCTGCCTATTTCAGCAGATTGATTAGTAATAAAAAAAAAAAAGTCTTTAATTTAAGTGAAAATATATATTGATTATTATTTTCTTTTTGTCAATTATTGTGTACTACTTACAGCAACTTCCTTCTGGAAAAATTGCAGTAGGAAGAAGAATATTGATCCATCACATCAACTGGTATTTCTGGGTTGACAACAACATTGTTCATCCAACCTGGATACCAGTAATGATTCCTGTTTTTGATGTGAGGATGAGCTTGCGGATTCATCCCTGAGATATTATGCAGTATTTTTGTTTAAATGCAGAAATGAAAGATCTATGTAGCCTAGTTGCATTTGCAGTTGTTGCACTAATGTAAAAAAGAATGGTGTTTACTGTTACATACTGTATATTTGCTTGTTTTGTTCCTTTCTCACAGTGCCATTTGTTAATGTTTCCTATATTGTGAGCTGTTTATTTTGTAAAGATTTTGCCCATCTTTCTTGAGTGACATACTTTAATGTGGTGGGGGTTTTATTTTACTTAAAGAAACAGCAATGCTTACATTTTGGGCAAGAAATGCATTTCTGTTTGAAGAACTGCAGTCACTACTGAAAGTAGAATCCTTCAGAGGAACAGCCTTTGCTGAAGAACTTTGTCTAAGAGTACTGCTCTTCAGAATGATTATAGTGATAAATTAATGGACCAGAGTGTTTTACATTTATTTATTATTGAACTAAACTATTTCTTGAACTAAAACAGAGCATGTCAAGACATAGACAAGCATTTGAATTGCAGACCCATCTCCCGTTATAACATTTACGTTAATAGTCACAATTTTAGTACTTTGGAGTTATTTAGCAGTAGGTTGTGAATCAGCATAGGTAAATCCACGTTCTGCTGTTAAAGCATCTTGGAAATGTACAAGTCAGAGACATTTTTTCATGGATGATTTGATATTGTTTGCTGCTGTTCAATATTGGTCTCTAAACCTGTATTATAAACTTTTTTTTATCTCAGTTCAGCAGGAAAACAGATTAAATTTTGTTTCTCTGCCATTGCTAAAATCTAATGGGGAAAGTAACATCTAAAAAATATAATTTGTGGATGGAATATTCCTTTAAGACAACAAGTCTGCCTACCTGTCTTCTAAGCTGTCTTTTTGAAATCATTTTATCAGCAACATATAACATTCTACTCAAAGAAATTTGTCTGGTAAACCAATAGTGTATGGGCTGGTGTCTATTTATGGGACTTTTACTGTATTAGAAATGTCTTTATCTTGGTTCTGCAGGAAAACATGAGATTAAAATGTTTTTCCAACCATCACTGCACACTACACCAAAGACAGTTTCTCTCCATCACTTGTCATTATGACACGTTTGGCAAAACATTTTTCAAGTGGTGGCATGATCAAGAAACTCCATTAAGTTTTTTACTGTTTACCTCTTTATTTACCTGTTTATTTTTACCTCTTCTTTTTGTCAATATAAAGATTTTCTGACATGATTTGTCCTTGAAAGCCATCAAGATTGGAGGTATAAGGCTAGTTTGAAGTGTAAATCGAGGAGTGGTGGAGCTTCCGCATTTTGGATAGTCCTTTTCAATCTGAGGACGGATCCAAAAGAGGACAGGGTGGGCACATCTTTCCTTACTTAAAAGTAAATTGCAGTCTATTTGATTAAGCTAGCTAGTTTTATTCTATTATGGAAAATTACTACAAAGTTCTCCAGATTGAGTATATGTACTGTATGCCAGCTCCACACCCTGCAGAAGAAATGTCATACTATATACAGTGTATGTATTGTGAAATTCAGTCAACAACTGAGTTTGAAGACTAATAAACAGTTCAGTTATTTGTGATGCACCAGTCTCTGACTTTTTTTTGCAATCTGATAAGGCTAGTATTACCTCTCACTGTGGTGTTTTCTTTGAAGCACAGTAGTGAGCAACTTCTTTAATTGTCAGTGTAGTCTGCCTTATTAGGAATTTTCTCAGGGCATTTTATGCCTTCAGAAAACACCCTAAGATTAACCTAGTGATCAACTGTTTGCTACCTCACTAATTTACATTGATAGTAGTTTAACTAATATGTTTGGATATAACTTACATTCAGATTTAACAAGGCAGGTCAATATATCCTTCAGAAACTGGAGAACACCTTACTTAGTGGACAATATAACAATATTGTGAAAAAAAATCATGTTTCTTGTCCCTATAAGTATGAAATGTAATTTACATCTTTGCTGTTTGACCATTTGTACTTGAGTCATCTTGTGTTCTTGAAGCCTTCTTAGACAGTGCCTGCAGTGTCAGACACAGAGACTAGTTTTCTGCATTAGTTCATAAGTTCATTTACCTCTATAACTTCCTTAACAAACATCACTCCACCACCCACACCATGCATTAATGATATCCATCCATCCATTATCCAACCCGCCGTATCGTAACTACAGGGTCACGGGGGTCTGCTGCAGCCAACACAGGGCGCAAGGCAGGAAACAAACCCCGGGCAGGGCGCCAGCCCACCACAGGGCGCACATACACACACACACACACCAAGCACAGACTAGGGATAATTTAGAATTGCCAATGCACCTAACCTGCATGTGTTTGGACTGTGGGAGGAAACCGGACTACCCGGAGGAAACCCACGCAGACACGGGGAGAACATGCAAACTCCATGCAGGGAGGACCCAAGAAGCAAACCCGGGTCTTCTAAGTGCCAGGCGGCAGCGCTACCCACTGTGCCGCCATGCCGCCCACATTAAGGATATATTCATGATTTTAGAATGGCCCTATAAAGAATGTAAATGGAAGAGTAGTTTGTCCATTATTTCTTATTTGTCAAATATTTTGTGTCACAGTTCCGTATATTAAAATAAGTCTGAAATATGGCTACCACAGTAATTGTGTTTCCCTGTTTAACAGCTAAACAATTGCCTTTTAAGTTTGGCTAATCTTCTTAGGCCCTTTCCATTGTAGCCTCAATAAAAAGTAGAAAGTAACCACCATTTTGAAAGCTATTTACAACTGGATTAAAGCTTCTTCTTAAGCTCTGCTTTATTTGTGAATGTTTAACTTCTGCTGCATCCACCACTATAGTTGTTTAAAGTATGTGTGTGTGCACTACATAACAGTATACTGTTATTTTATACAGTAATAATCATTGTTATAATGAAAATCTTGAACAATATGCCTTGACCCTCTGAAAATCATAAGCCTATATTGGTATCTCCTTCATGGTATATTTTGGTATACTGTTGTTTCTTTGCCAAGTGTTTTATGCCACCTTAGTCCCATCCTCTCAATATCATGCTTTCTGTACTTGGTTGATACTCCCTCACTGTATACAACCTTTCCTTTGCCATTTTCCAATGTTTTTTATCATTTTCTCACATGATCAAATCCTTCTCATCTGCAACATGCACACTTTTTCGATCTGCTGTTTGAACGCTGCCAGCAGGAGTTTGTTATCGTGGTTGGCAGGATTGCAGACATCCTGCCAAGTCCTACTAAATAAGTGCAGAGAATGCTTTAGTGAGATCAGATGCTAAGCATGTTAATCCACTTAAAGTCCTAATTAATCTTACCACTAATCATGTTAAAGATATATTGAGCTATATGCATTTTTTTAATCAGAGAACTATGGCTATATTTTTGTTACAGCATTTTGTTGCTTAGCACTGTTTCATTTGGATCAATTCTGCCTAAATCTTATTCTTTTCCATAATATTCCATATGTATCTATAAATTAACCTTTTTACTTCTCTGTTGGCCTGTTTAAATCAGCCATTGTCTATTCAGCATTAAGCTGTCTTTATTGTTTTAGTAAAATGCAGTATTTGCTTACTTTCTGATAAATGCTGGCTGGACTTCACTGCTTCTCTAGAGTCTATCTGTCATCAATGCCACTGTATTAATCACCAGATTAAATCTTAAAAGCATGCATTAGCATAAGGTTGATTTATGTACTACTTTATTTTTCTGGCATTGAACACCCACCCAGTAGTGAGGTTTACTCCAAACTCTTATGTATACTGGTTTTATAAGAACATCTGGCAGTACTGGTGAAAAATATGTTTGCCTTTTTTGCAGCTTAATAAGTCCTTCTTAAATATTTGAACTGTTGTGGGTGCACATTTTTACAATAGGCCTAGAAAATATTACAGAATATCTATTGTATTTCCATTTTTGTTTTATATTAACAATATCCTCTTTTACAAATCTACGTTTACACACATCTTTCTATTATCGATGACTCTCACCAATGGGGAAAGTATATTAAGCATTATGTGTTCTTTGCACTGTCACAATACCATGCAGAGGCCTTTTCTGCCCATTTCATTTTTAATCTTTTTTTGCATCAGCTGATAACATTGGACAGTAAGTATTTGTAGCCTTACCCATATTAGTAAGATCATATATTTCAGAAGCAGTAAAGAAACATCTGCCTTTATATTTTTGCTACCAGGCCTCTGTCCTATGGTCATATTTTATTTTGAATGATTATGCTCTAGCTGGCTACTGACAGTAGCATTCACACAGTCACACATACAGGTGGGAGTAGCTGTCATCTCTACACACAGGGATGACAGTGAGTGTTATTTCAGACAAATGGGTGATAGTTGCTGTTATTCTTTTAGAGACACAAGCAGTAGTAACTGTTGCTTTAACATACACAAATAAAAGTGACAATAGCTTTTACTATCTTTCGATTATAAGAGAGGGAGGGAAATATACACTCACACTCTCATTCATAAAATTTTTAGTGAGAGGGTCCTGGTTGTCATTTTACTGATATATGTTATTGTTTGATGTATAAGTAATACTGTGGCAGCATTAGACATGCCAGTAAAGCTGTTTTATAATTTGAATTTGAGTTAGTTACTATTTGCTTTCTTACATACAAACTGATGTTTGATGTATAAGTAATTCTGTGGCAGCACTAGACATGCCAGTAAAGCTGTTTTTTAAATTTAAATTTGAGTTAGTTACTATTTGCTTTCTCACACACAAACGGAAGTGATCAGCACAAATACGCTGACAGACAATAGCTGTTAATCTGTTGTACACACAAAGGGGATCCTAGAAGCTATCTTCTGCCATGTGTTTGTAAGGTGTCTTTCCCATAAGGGGAAAGTTTCTGATTTATTATAAAATAATCATCTGCCTGACCTTTTTCCCTACAAAGAAAGAGTTATCAACATTAACCCTACAGTATGGTGTCATGAAATTTATTCCTGCATTATTAATGCACACATTTAGCCCTTCAGTTACTGTGCATCAAGTTGACCATACCATTGTATCAGCATGTTTTATGGTCAGCCTTTCCTTGTATTTCTAGCACTCTGTTGCAGCCACCATGGCATATGAGGTCATGTGTTTCACTGTGGAAATCCCTGAACTCCACATGACCCCAGTTAATTAGTCCTCTATACTTTATTTCTGGCATTCTTTTGCTAATGATGTTAGAAATAATTGCATTCCAACATTTTAGGAGTATAGCGCTATCTCCAAACTCTGCTTTATTTCAATTGTTTAATAATGCTCACTTATTTAAAGGGTAACTACTGAGTTTCGTTTGCAACTTGTAAACATGTATTTTTGATTATCACTGTCCCTCAGATATAAAAGCCTGGCAGGATGGCTACTTTGCTACTCAGTTCAAAGCCTTGTAGTCTGATATTACACATTTTTACCAGTCACATTGCAGATCATTTTACCCTTAGAAGTACATGGTAGACTATATCATTATAAAGCAAAGATCTCCAGTATCACAAGCAGAATATATTGAAATCTAATTATTACTTACTTTTAGAACAGAAGGCAACAGTAACTGTTGATGATTAAATTGTTAAAGATAGTAAAATGACCATTGGTGAATTACATCATTAGTGTCCCTAATAATGATTAGGGAGTTATATCTATAAACAGCAGAAACCAATGTGAAATCTGAAGTAAATGTTAGCCATATAGAGTGGCACATACAAAACTGGGATAAGATGAGTAACCTGATTAAGACAGAAACCAGGTTTCTTAAAAATTTGTGTTTACATGCACAATCTTCTAGAGTTCTTTGGCAGTCTTTAAACTGCACAAAAAAAAGATAAATATCATCATTAGCCACCATTAATCCAAAAAAAGCATGAAGCCTATGTTAATTTTCTTGTGTTTTAGAAATATGTTTAGTTTTTATATGTCCTAAAGTAAGCCTCCAAAGATTCGACACTACCTGCTTCATCACTTGATCACACTGTTTGAAAACGTCAATTAAAAAAACCTGAATGGAAAAGTAAACTGACACTTTATTAATAGGTTTCTGTTTCTGGATTGCATGAAAACCACTTTAATGCTTGGCTTTGCGACTGAGCTTCTCAGAGAAGTGGTACACCAGTACTGTATATGTGCTTGTTGCTTTACACCTAGTGCTGCTGAGATAATAGTAACACAGGTATTTGTACCTCAATAAAATAAAATATTGCGTTGGGTTACTCATTACTTTAAAAAGTAATCAGACAACTTAATGCATGTAACTTTTTATGCATTGCTCTTGAGATTGTGCTGCTGAACTTTGTATTGTATGTTCATCTCATAAACACAAATTTAGTGATTTTTAAACTATTTAGACAGATTATTCCTTTTTCTGGTTAAAATAATGCAATCACCAAGCATTTGCCTCAGAAAATTACCATGTGGATGTTTCTACCTTTTGGCTGCTTAAAACATGTGCAAAGATAACACATGAGCAGGCAAGCAGATTGCTGTGGAGATGTCCAGACTGCAAGATCCTTGACTGTAACCTGGTTAATGGCCAAATAATCGGGTTACACTTGGAGAAAAAAGTATTAGTTAACCCGGTTTCTCAGGGACCAATAACCTGGTTTCTGTAACTGAAATAAGGTTTAAATGTGAATAATCAGATTATTGAAGTACATGTAAATGGACTGGATAGTAAGTTCAATCTTCTGGTTCAAACATTCCAGCATGTGTGTTTTTGTTTTTTTTTTTGTTTTTTTTTTTTCTTTTTTTTTTTTAAGTCTCAAAACATGGATATAATGAAGAGGCTTATGGCGTGGACTTGGATGAGTTTAGAAACCTGTAAAGTCCAGATCCCTGGTACTAAAGAGAGGAAAGATGACTGGTCACTTCCACTTCTCTCTGGGAGCCATCCAGATTCCAATAATTTCTAAAATGCCATTAGTTTCTAAAATTATGGCAGCCCCCAGTTAGAGCCAGGATGCAGATGGATTGGAGAGGCTTATACAACGTCTAAAGAAACATTCATACATCTGTGGCTACAAGTTGAATGGTTGTATTAATGAAAATTACTTCAAATGTGCAAGACTCCCTATTACTTTTTAATTGTTCCCTCATCAATAAAGTTATAGGTATTGCGAACTGTGATTAAACAGTGTTAAACAAAAAAAAACTATTTTAAATAGAAAATGCCATATTTCTGTCTGCACCATTGTATATATACAGTATACAATCTTCTTCTTTATAAGCAAATTTTTGTACACAGCATCCAAACAACATGTAAGAAAGCAGTCTCGCGTGCTGTTTTAAGACAAAAACTAAACAAACTTGCATAAGAAACACAAAGGATAAAAAGGAGTTTGAATGCGATACAGTCACTTCACACAGAATACATAGGTATTGCCAAGAACTGTTTGCTTATTTTAGCCTTTCCTGGCAATTTTGTACAGGACTGGTAACCATAATCTCATCTAAGCTACTTATGAGGGATCTTGTCTTGTTCTTATTTCTGTACAGTAGTGAGATGCTGCTCAGGCTTCATGGCAGGCACATCCACCTCCAGGGGTGATGACTGATCCTTCTCTCAAAGTCTTCAGTGGGAACTTTTACAAGAGCAGGGGCCACAAAATTAGGGCAAAATGCTGTACTGGTAAATCCAGGCATTAAATTTGCCTAGTAGCCCTGATTTAAACTCCTGGTTTGTGGCCTTGATGGATGCATCACCTTTCTAAGTGCAGCTGAAGGTCTTGCCGAGACACTTAATGGGTTTCACTATAATTAATGGAATCTGGCTTCCAAAGACAAGCAGAAGTGATCAGTCACTTTTCCTCTCTTCAGTACTACTGGTCTGGACTTTACTGGTTATAAAACTCATCTGAGCCCATGTAATAAACCTCTACACGCCCTCCAACGTCCGGCACTGACGTTGTTGTTACTGTCAGGGCATCCATATAGGCTCTACATTCTACCTCAGCTGACATGACCAACAAGTTCATGACTAAGGCAAACAGGGTCACTGAAATAGGGATCATCACAGGATGCACTTTCTCCAGACAGTGCCACTCGGATGTCACTTCCCCAGAGGAAGCTGTCAGATTAAATTTATTGTAGTAACCCAAAATAACAACCCTGATTAAGTTAGCATAAAACAAGTAAACTATGTGGCTCTATGTAAGACTGACTTCTCATGACTTGTGTATCAGAAATCATACACTTTCACAGAGACTTGTTCTTCTAAGCTGTGAACCTTCAGCTATCATCCAGAGTCTGATCATCCAGTTACTGTAGCTTTATTTTCCCAAATCTAGCTGGATACTTAGTTTGTGCCTTTACTCTTAAGATAAATATTTATATAAATATGTAGACATACATAAACAAAAATATGCATACAAATGAGTGGACAACACATAATTCACACCAACATAGAAGCAATTTTATGATGGAGAGGGAAGCATTAGGGAGCTTCATCTGACACCCATGCAGACTGAACCTTGTGGCCAGCACCAAACTTACCTGATCTGTCTTTTCTTGACAAAGTTTTGCATGTCAAAAACCTGAACCATTTTTGGAGAACTTGTGAATGAATAAGGTTTGCCATTTATGTTATTGATCAGAACAGGTGTCATTAATGATTTTAGCAATCTTTGCCTATAAATGTCAGTATAAAATCACAGTGGAGTTCAGTGTTTTCAGAGAAAGCAGTAACAATGGAAGATGTAGTCCATCATTAGAATAGTCATATTTATTGTAAAATGATATACTTTTCATTATTGTCAGTATTTTTGTATTTATTCTCTTAAGTGAGTCACACAGAGACAACTTTTCACATTGTGAGTGCCTGTCTCTCTCTCTCTCTCTCT